>CM051029.1:51533582-51538582 GCA_027627225.1 Congeria kusceri
TTTTTTGCAAGGAATCACTTGGACGTTTTATATTGAAAACGCGCGTTCATTTAGACGCTCATTAAGACAATGACCTACTGTCGATATAGCGCGAATTAGACGAAAAACGTACGTTGTAAAGTAGCTCACAAGCGCCAAAGACTTGTTACAAAGAAAAATAATGTCTTCACGTTGGAATTATTAGGTAACTAATTCGGTGGATTTGATCATTGTCGACACAGTAGCCCGAGAAAAAAATATGGTGTACATTCTGTGGTTGATCATCTTCTGATAGTGATAGGTAATCATTATCGTAACATTATTAAACAAAGTTGCTTTCGAATAGAAATAAATATATAATTGCTTGTCTTTTTTTATTGGATCACCCTCGCGACACGTTACATCAGTCAATACTATTACTGTAGCGTCAGGCTGTATTTTTATCATATGTCCAGTATTCACCCCAAAACACTCTACTCTATTCAAAATATCATTCATTCAGCCGGACATTGTTAGCTACAATACATACTAAATTGATGCATTGATTGGACAAAGGCATTGTGTGTATCATTGATAAAACTCTTCCTGCAAAACATTGATAGATGAACACGTACAGAAGCGAATCCCGTGTTTAAACCATCAGACGCAAAAGAATGATTACTTATGAAGTGTTACATTATTTGTCGTTTAACTTTACATAAATGTACACTAAACATTCGCGTGTCGTGGAATTTCGATTTGGAAAATATGTGGAATAGTCTCAGTGGAGTAGATAAATAACTATTAAAATAATAACTATATAAGTATTTTGTTTCAATATGAAGTAATGTATACCCAGTTAATTGCTGATTGTCTAAGCAAGTTCGCACATAAAACTTTGTACAGAATTACGTGGAATGTTCTGGGAAATTGAGCAATGAAGAAATAATTATATTTTGTTGATCCTAACCACCCTCTGCATCCAATAATCTTTATAATATAATTTATTACTGGAGGTAAGCCACCACCGGAGACTTCAACTGGCAAGTAGGGTTTGCTATCTTGGCTGAGGTCAGATCTCTCCGAGCACATACTAGTTTAATATTCGTCCTGCATAGCGATACTAAGAAATGACTAAACCATCTTTACTTAGTGAACACCTTTGGTTTTCAGTGTCTTATCAAATGCTCTAAAATACAGTTATAAAACCAAATCATTACGATTAATGACAATTAAAGATACTTCTTTTTTTGACATTGCAAAACAAATGCATTACGTCATGCATGATCAAAACATCGCTTTATACCCAAAGGCAACCTTTTCATATATTTGAGAGTAACTGTTCTGACGAACCCTCATGTGACACGTATTCTTCGTCAGGTTATAGGAAAAGCAGTTCAACAACAATTGTGGGATTTCCATTTCAAACGAAAACTAACTCATTTAACCCATATTTGCTTTCAGGGATCGGTTGTAAAATGGCCTACCACTTAACAATAATTACCTCTCGTAATAGGCAGAGACCATTTCCGGAACACATCAGGCCATGATCGTCTGATGGACATTTATGGACACTTACGGTCAGCCTCCAGCATTTTGCAGATGTGACATTATCATGTTGGTTTGATGCAAACTCTGCAATCACTGTAAATTAATGTCAAAATAATGTATGATTTCAATGAAGTTTGCCGCTTTCGGAGTACGCTTTCGGTAAGGTACACCTTAAAAATAAGCGATAAAATAAGTGCATGTGTATTAAACTTAAACAAAATCCCAATCTTCGACCGATATACAGTAAAAGAAGCATCGTACATTGTTGAATGAACTGTGAAACAATTCAAACGAATGGTACCGAGATATACTGTCACACAGTATGCCGTTCGACTCTTACAGAAGACAAGACGTGTTCCCGTCGTGAGCATGTTACAAACACTTACTAATATCGACCACTCTTATTAAAGGTTGTATTTTTGTGTTAAACGATGTAAAATATGTGTTAGAAATGTGATGGAATGAATTCAAATTATAATTTGTATGAATTCCGTGTAAAACAACAACGTTCAATTCGCTGTCTTGCTTTTTGGACACAACACAATCCAGAGAAAGCAGTCAGAATATACCTTTAAAAAAAAGTTTTGATGGTGTTTACTCTAATAACAGTCTTACGTAAAACCAGTACGAAAATGTAAGAAACAAAATAAAATTTATCTGATGCGTTATTTATGAATGAATTTACATTATTCATTGCAATCCAAAAATACTGAACTGTAAATATGCGAGATAAAGTGCAGTGCGATGGTATTTTCGTGTGATCAGTATTCGTCGACTTGCAACATGCAACAATATCTTATAAAAATCGCTCCATTAAAAGAAAGTCGTTGTTTGTCTCTCTTTTTCCACTAGCATTGTAACTCACACTGTGCATAATCACAAACAAATATATCAAATGTGCCGAAGTCACGCACACGTGAAATACAAATAACGACCGACGATGTTCCATGTGATTTATTAGTATAACAGTGTCTAAGAAACAAATATAAGACAAGCATGCCATTTGATGTAAACTGTTGGTAGTATTACTTACGTAATTATTATTACAACATAGATTAAACTGAAGCTTGGTTGTTGAAATGTATTAAAATCACATCATCATATTAGCGCAAAACATTATGTAACTGATACGTTTTAGAAATTTCACCTTTTCGCACATATAGATCCTGTATGCAATTTCGCATAACATATTTGAATGTTGGGATTTATTTCCCCTGGAAATCCTGACTTTTGCAATATATCATCCATTGCCAAAATTGTTATCGCAAAAAGTATGGTAACTGCATTTAGAACACGATGTTTTTGCACTAAGGATTGTGCTAACAAAAACTCATTAATTGAAGTTAATAAAAATAATTATAACTTTAAATTATAATTATTAATGATATTCTTTGCACATACATTGTCAAAAGGTGTAGGTGGTATACTTGTCATAGCAATATAGCTGGTCTGTGCACTTACAAAATATTCAGCGCAAAAAGTAATAAAACTGAACAATTACATATAATTTTTTTCACACTAACTGAACTGAAGATAATTAACAAGTGTACTTTAATGGAATTATTTAAATGTATTGTAAATGTATTATGTAAAATCTCCATTTAACATTAAAAATCAATATTGTTCTTCTTCTGTAAAATTGTTAAACATGTTAGTTACGGTACTTTTTCCCCCAGCGGACGATCCTTGTAGGCAGAAACTATTGTTTACAAAACGTTTTGCATGGTTTTACTTTAAAACGAATTCTAGTAGAAGGAAACCCAATATCCTTTGGAAGCAAGCAACTATGAGCGAAAGTCAATATAAACCAGACTGTAATTGCTTAAGGACTAGATAACAGCCATTTATTGGGATTTTAATTTAAGCTACACGCATTGTCATGAAAATAAAGACTGACAACTTGAAAGGTTAATGCTATTAAATAACATGACTATTGGAATGGATCAAAGGTGTTGTTTAACAAAGTCTGTAAGTATTGCTCTAATATTTGCAACACGCAGAACATTATGTCTTAATATATGAGTATTTGTATACTAGAACTCCGCGAGTCGGATGTGTCGCCTGACGCCGGATAGCTTACGTGAATCCAACTAAAAAAGCACTTAAGGTTAATGCTCAATTTTTTTAAAAACAGATTTATTGAAATCTTCAAAAGCACTACACTATGGCTAATTGCAAAGAAAAGACTAATTAAAAACAAAAATGCGACACAAAAATAAATATTAAAATTTACAAAGGGCAATAACTCCAAAAATATGAGGTGGAGAGTAACGGTTCTTATGTATTGCACTTCTCCTCAATGAGATCTATCTACCTATGCAGTTTCAAGTTGATAGCTTTCATAGACTTAGAGTCATGCTCATTAAGTATGAAAATAAACAAAGGGCAATAACTCCAAAAGTATGTGATGCAGAGTTACGGTTCTTGTGCACTGCACTTTTCCTCAATGAGATCTATCTACCTATGAAGATTTATTTTGATAGCTTTCATAGTCTAAGAAATATGCTCCGGACAAAAATTAAGTATGAAAATAAACAAAGGGCAATAATTCCAAAAGTATGAGGTGCAGAGTAACGGTTCTTGTGCACTGCACTTCCCCTCAATGAGATCTATCTACCTATGTTTCATGTTGATAGCTTTAATAGTCTATGAGTTATGCTCCGGTCAAGCGAAATGGGACGCCTATATCTCGCCTATTCAGGCGACACAAAAACGATGCATATCTGAAAGCAAAGAAGTGAACTTAATTTTAAATAGGCATTCATGTTTAATAACCTTATTCGTTTTTCAGGTAACCTCGATATTATCTCGACACAAACGCTGTACACAGTAAAGACATGGCAAAAATGTCAACTAAATACAAATTGGCATACGTAACAATAAATATACTTGTTTTGCTAACCGTTCTGGAATGAATCCGCTAGTTCGATTTTCGTGAGAGGCCGTTATCTAGGTTAACGATGCAGGCACAAACGACAACGCTAAGCCTAACTATAAGCATACTTACCATATATTGTACTTTTTCCCAAATGAACCCATGTAAGAGGAATCAGCTGAGTATTGTTATCCGATTCCACGGAGCGAGCAGATTCGACCGCAGAGGCACACGTCCCGGGAGAATCTCGATCATCCGTGGTGTTGTAGATCGTTAGTCGGGAGGAGCTGGCCACTAATAGCCTGCAAACAAGGTCTGTACATAGGATTCGTTGGAAGTTAGAATAAAAAGCAAATGCAAGAGGTCATTTTATGTAGGGAACTTTGTTCCTTGAATTGCGAACTTTGTAAGTACGTTATTTTATGGATCCATGAAAGTGTAAGAATATTTAGAATTATACCTCATACGTTTTAACAAATCTTTATCAAAGCTTTCTTTGTACACATAATAATAATACTAATTTTAATAATAATAATAATAAAATAATAATAATAATAATAATAATAATAATAACAATAATAACAATAATGACACATATAATATTATAAAACAAATG
>CM051029.1:51541082-51628582 GCA_027627225.1 Congeria kusceri
TATAATGGGTGCTAACCAACGTAAGTGCTAGCAATATATAACCCACCATTAAGTGTCCCAATGTTCACTTCAAAATTGCATTAAAAATTTATTTCTTAAACAATTATAGACAGCAATTTCATGATACCTTCGGATAAAACTGTGCTCTTAGAAATAAATCTATATACACGTCACACAGAGGGAAATCTTGCTAGACTCCTAAAGCTCAGGTTTATATACACGATTAACTCAAACATTTCACCTTACTCAATAATGCATACATAATACCATTACTTAGCGATGTTTTGGTAAACATTGGTCGATTTTATTGTAATTTATTTCATGCTATGCGGTGAATGAGTGGAGAATACGAGTGAATGATAACCCGATCATTTCACTCTTGGTCGAGTGAAATGATAACGTTTGATCATTTCACTCTTGGTTATTTGGAACTACTTTTAACTTTGTTTTTATGTTTATTTTTTGAAAGTATGTCAACACCCTGATCGTCATTGTAAACATCGGACTTTTTAAACAGCAGAAAACACATAATAAAATTCAAGACATATAATTCAGCGACAGCGATGCAGTAAGACTGGCACTATTATCCCACCACAAAAGTGATCGACAATTTTGGAAGGATAATGACGTCATATTTATAAACTAGATGTTTTCACTTGTGGCTGCGCCACTCGTGAAAATATAGTTTCTATGACCACTCATGAAATAAAATACGATCTAACACTGCATTAAACAAATATACTCTATGTATTATAAAAATATCGGGTGAACCGTACTGCGTCGTTTTAATTGTAATTATCTAGTGTTCGTATAATATGACATAATTTATAAGAAATAGTTGTTGTTTTATCGTTGTTTATCGGCCACTAAACAACGACTTAGAGTTCTGATGCTTATAAATTAAACAACGAGGGCGTTAGCCCGAGTGGTTTAATAGCCACGCATCAGAACGAGAAAGAGTTGTTTACTGGCCGATAAAAAACGATAATTCGCCAATTATTTCTTAATTATATCATATTATACGAACACTACTGGATTCTAACATGATTGACACATACTTTTGCAATTGTAGTGAGAACTACATTTTACTATGCCGGACTCAAAGTCGGGACTACTTTTGCGTTGTTTATTGGGTAGTTTAACAACGATAATGTTGTTCTTTGTATATAGAAAAACTAGACCAGCGAGAATCATATTAGAATGACAATTTGACCACTTAATCGGTTGTGCTTTTATTTACGGGTACTTTATAACATATTATATTTCTGACAGGGCATGCGGCGAATGTTGTACAGACTTGGAAGTAAAGTATAAAAGACATTCGAGAGGAACCTTGCATTAACACACACTTTAAAATACACTAAACAACATTGTGGAAGTATTACAGTAAACATTAACGCACGCTAGAAAAAAATATTTTTTAAATGAAGTCACGCAAGAATTTTATTTAATTTAGATGCATTGGTGTTGCGTATTTCTTTAATACGAGTGTAATAGCATGTTTGTCATTTATTTCGCTATAAACCACTTTTTCGTTGACGTAGTCTCTTTAAAATTGATTTTTTCTCGGTTTTAGAGTGACACAATATTATTCTTATAAGTAAATGATAAACATTATTACTACTTTCATCAAAAACATGTTCTGTTCTGGAAAGGAAATTCCTAGCTTTAGACCACAATAAACAATTATTTAGCTGAAGAAATAATAACTGCTTATGGTATTTATTATAGAAAGGATATTGATTTATAACATCTAAAAAGGCCTGCCAGGAAGTAAATGACATAGCCATAATATGATTACTACTGCGGTAGAGGCACCGATCAGAACGGATATTATATATAGTTGTATAGAATTGTGCCCAACGCATGGTGTTTTGTATTATCATTTCTCGTACCCCATTTTTTTTTTTTATTACTAATGGAGAAAATATTCTCACTTTTTCTAAACGACAGAGATATAAACCTACTGAGAGACGATATACGTGTATATAATAAATGCTGGCATATGTGCATACAAAGATGCATAAGAAATAGGTAAAGGTGTACAGGTGTAATCCGGGACGACACTTTACGCACATGCATTTCCCACGACGCGCCTCATTTATATAAAAATCGGTCGTTTTTTTCCGAATAATGAATATTTAGAATTGTTGAACGTGGACGCCTCAAATGAATTTTTTGTAGTAGTATTATTAAACGATACAAACAATACATACTACATCCGGATCAAAAAGTCTGGTAGGCTAACCACTCGGTCAGACAATAAGCGATACGCGTTTGTTTTTTTTAAAATAACGAAGTATTCCCCTTATTTAAACGTTTTACGTTGCACACGCTTCATATTTTACACTCATCAACCGATGATTACTCATGAACAACACTTTATTTCCACGAACTGTTTGTGTCAGTAGTGTTATTTCGCTTCTTTATTTGTCATGTTTTCTTATTTTTGGAATATTTGACAAACTTGTGATAACTGTCAATTTGCCTATCAATCAATTTGTATTTAATATTAACAATGCATCCTACAAATCGTGCCAAAATATAATGTGTGTGTACCATCAAAACATTATATAATATAATTTATTAGAACATAACCTACTGCGATGCGGCCTGCGGCACGTTAATATAAATCACGTCTTGACGTAATACGCTTATTTTTGCTCAACATGACGTCAATGGTACTGGGTACATTTATTGTTCTACTGGATTCCTCAACAAACATCTGAGTACATAGTGTCGTATAGCCGGACCTACAGCGTGGCTTGCATGATTTTCGATGTGTGCTTATGTTTACAACCCCCAAAATGTATGACACACTCATGGACACTGTAGAGTATGGGTTATTCTAAGGCATTATTACACGGATGAATTCTACAGTATGCGTTAACTATCGAACATTGCAGTATGTTCATATTTATTTCAATAGAATGTTGATAAAATTCTTTTATCTTACTAAGGAGTTGAACAGCATATGCAGAAAATCTAATGTTAACGATGATATAAAAATGTTTTCATATCATTGACTTATACATAAGAGGAAATGTTAAGACCTAAACCAACTAGTCAATAACCGTACGTATTGTCATTTCGTGTTAAAAGATGAGCGTTGTTTTCTTACATTAGCCCTGTTTCTAGGATATGTTACTATTGCAATGATTATATATGTATATATGTACGACTATAAAACACGTTATGCTTATTATATTGTGTTTTATAACACAATGCATGTATGGGGTTTCTCTTTGCATGAAACTAGTACTTTTATACCATAATGGACAGAAATAACTTGCTAAGTCATGTACTTGTTGTCCATATATAAAAATGTTTACATATGTTTAGTTTAGGCAAGACAATAGACCAATACATCTTAAGAAGGCATCTAAAACATTTTAGAAGAAACTAATACAATTCTATTGATTCTAGCTGTTCGTCGTTTTGTAGAGTTATATAAAACAAACAAACACAACGGCAAAAAATAAACTCATTTCCAAAACTGCAATGCACGGATGCCAAATCTTAGAACTATTTTAAAAGTCCTGGTTTAAATCGTTAACATACTTCAAAAGCTAATGCGTACGTTTTTAAAATTGGCAAATAGGCAAAAATGTGCATTTACAATGCATATCAAACTGTTAAGGTTATAGAGAAGTTACTCCGCATTATAGGATGAGTAATGTTTTTAATGAAATATTTAAGTGCACTTATTTTACTTTGTGCATGTGTATACAAATAACTATATACTTGAGAAAAGTGCAGATAACATAAGCGTCCGGATGTCTAAAGAGAAACAATATTTAATAGAGCCCAAGCAAGCAGTCATAATAATTGACAGTAGCCAGGTTTTTAAAGCAATATAAAAACGTACTATGTCTTAAACAAAAACAAAAAACAACAACGTCTCGATTTTATTTAAATGTCATAAAAAGGTCATAAACATGAATATTGCCTGTATTGTTCTAAACAATCGAAAAAAATAGAAATAAATGCGTGATAATTTAACGATATTAATTATACATTTAACTACTGCTCTGGTCGATTTGCTGCTCAGCTCAAAGTATTAGTGTATGTACGATTTTGAGATTCATTATTTTCAAAACAATATTGATTATTCAACTTTATATTAAATATTATATTTGCATGTCAAGATACATTTCGAATATGACATAACTTTATATATTCGATTAATTGAACTAATATGTAACTAATATATACGTTTGCAATACATTATATTTGCTATGTTTGCAAATTCTCGTAAGACTAAATGTAAAAATAGCACTTGGCAGTATCAATTGATGTGTAAAATGCCAGTTAAATATGCGTGACATGTTAAGCTGATAAATTTCAGAGTCAGACGCTTTTGCCTCCAGTTTATTCATCTGCCGAAACCAAATGCATCCAGGCGCAAAACTTGATTGGCATTCAACACATAAATCGAGGGTGAATTGCATATAAAGTGCACAACATTTCGATATGCAATAACCAGAGTAAGAAAACATGGCAATCTATATAATTGATCATATGTTTACAATACATTGGAATATATTTCGATAGTAAAAAAACTACCGTATTCCTATAACTGTAATATACTCACTAATATATCTTTGATAATTTTAGTTTTGTTTAACAATCAAAGATCTGGTAAGTAAAACACATAATCATGTAGAGTCTTTAAAACTTTGTTCTTAGTCAACATACAAAGCAGAATTGTTATTACTGACAAAGTGAAGACTTTCTATTGAGGTGAACCGTTATGTAAACATGTAAAAAGCTGAGTTCAAATTAATTTCTAAATATTCAAGAAATCTGTAGATCTGGGTAAAAATCATATCCACTATCTTCAGAATTGTATAAACAAGTAATTTACCCCACAAATAGTTTAGTATATCATTTAACACTTGCACAATAAATTCACGTTCAATTATTTAATCAGTATGTATTGCTTCGCCCTACATAGAGTACATGTGCATTAATATACATATATAAAATGTACTTGACTTCTTTAAATTAAGAAAATACATGGATAGAAATTGTGAATTTGACTTATTCATTCTAACAAGGATTTACATCTGTCAAAAGCCTACGTGTTAAGCATATGAATCATAAAATAAGCAGACCACAGAGTATTTGCCAACTGACATCGCGCAGTCGGAGATATATATTTTAAAGACGTGGACAGCCTCTATACTGCATGGAAAGTACAGGGAAAATATTGCGTTTAATTTGAGATAATAACAAACTCGTATATTTTCCAGTTATTCAATAACATTCATTAAAACAATATTTAAGGCGTTTATGGACTGGAGAAACCATTAGCAGTTACACAGTGTAAGTCAACTATAGATGATTTTAAAGGGACTTCTTCACAGATGTTTTTTTGAAACATGTGCCATTAAAGGGACTATGTCATCACAAAGGGCCTCAAGGGGGCCATTTCTTTAAAAAATCTGGAATTTGTATATTAATACTGGCATGATAATAAAGATTAAAACAGGTAATTATAACGGGAATAGAGTGCACAGATTCTGAGATAAAAATCAATGTATAATATGGGTTGTATTTGTTTGGCCCTTTTCCTGTTTACATTTTGACGTCAGGATTGTGAGCATTTTATATTACCAAAGTTGACAAACGACTCCTTACCAAGCATGATAGCGCAGTTGGTTAAATCGCTGTCTACTGTCATTTCTTCGTATGGCTCCTAAGTCGTGAGTTCGATACCTGCTTGGGGTTTTAATTTTTTCAAGCTTTTTTGCTAATTTGTTTTTATCAAATATCTTATTGTGCATTATATCATTTTTATTTATTTAATGCACATGTGTTAGTAAAGCGCATTTCTATCAAATAATATAATTAATAGTGCAATAGGAAGCCAATTGTTTGTTGACATAGTCCCTTTTAACGTCTTGACTTGACAAAAACACCGCGGTTCGAACCTCAGACCTCCGGATCAAAAATCTAACGCGCTACCTCTTTGCTAGTCCGATTTATATAGTAGTCCATGTATGTTTTACTTAAATATAAGTGATTCACGTGTTATCAACAATTTCAACGACAACAACAAAAACACTCCAAATTATTCAATTGTTTCGCGTTATAATTTGATCCATTTCAACTTATGATTATGCATCAATGAAACGGTATTTACATATTCACATTATCTTCTATGTCAGTTGTGTTATTTCGCTCCTTTGTATACACTATTTTTTTATTTTTGGAATATGTGACAAAAAAATGAAAATGGCCAATTCGTCAATCTGTGAACAGGTCCCTATAAACTGTCATTAACGAAAAATATTATTAACGACATCAGAAACATAAAGAAATAGTTAAATACCAATTGAACGTAAACATTAAATATTCTTTATGTTCAATTAAATCTGACTAAAGTACCGTACTGCTGACTAAAGCGTAGCGTTTGGAAGGATACGATTGCAAAAAGTGTGTGTTCAATTGAACGATATATATCAAGTCAGGTTGATAGCAAAAATAGTGTTAATACAAATGCACAATACACACAAGAAACTTTTATTTCGTAATCATTAATTCATTATAATACTGATGTTGCATGTTAAACGTTTGCAACAAACACACACAAAAAATTAAAACATTAAGCAGAATACTTATGCATTTACCTGATTTTCTGGATGGATAGTAAGAAGTATTTCCACGTTGTTATATAACTCTTGTATTTCTGGTTGACTGTACGACGCACATAGTAATAATATGCTGTACATTATCAAGAAAATAATCATTTTATATATCGTCGTAATTATCCTTTTACCTTTAAGCACTTTCACCGTTTGTTCGTAATGTTGGTTTCTGTTTCGTCATAATAAGATGGTCATATTTTAGGATATTACAGTCCAGTACATACTTCAATGTATTGCTTTTGTCAATGTCTAAACTACATCGATATTTAATTCCTTTGTTTGATCGTTAAAGTTTTAACCTTTATGATATGTTCAATTTCAATCCAAATACATGAACACTCGACAGCTTAACTGTTATCGATAGTATCAAATCTAAACTGTACGTAATACTATAGTTACGTATCTAGTTACAGCACATTTGTTCCACGAAACCAATATACTGTCTGACAAACTAGCTTGATAACTACAGCTACGATTCACCGTTCGTTCGATTTATTGTTTCCAATGCCTCGTGGATTTAATGTTCTCGTCGCGGAAGAGCAGGATTCAGGAACGTCAGTGGCTGTCTAGAGAGGCGTCGAAATTATGCTTTTAGGCAAATTCATCGCGCAATGAAGGTGCACACGTTGTTTTTGAGAGTTAACATAAGGAAATATTGCTGTCCATTACCACATAGTTACATGTACACGTGATAACAATTTAAATCGACATACAGTACAATCATTGTTTTTTTTTTTTGTATCTCCCTTTCACAAAATATCTAAAACACGAAATAAAAAATAATTGTTATATTAACGGTATTGTATTTCACGAGCAGTTATATATTTTTTTCAGGATTAATCACGACTTTGTTATTTTAAGGTCAAAAATTTAATACGATTTAAATAAAGACCACTTTATATATTGAGGGAGATAACACTTGTGCAATAAAGATATATTAGATATAATGTTACAATTATAGAAAAAAAATCACATTTTCATGAATATGGCGGTTGTAAGACAAAACTATATTAATACTACATGTATTCAGTTGAATACTTCTGTTTCGTTCTTTGTAAGTCTTAAAAGCACTTGTTTTTTCATTATAGCCCTTAACTACCGTAAAATATGATGGCTCTAGTATCGGACAACTTGAGTTAGTCAATATGATTATGTTTTAATACAATAGCTAAAAAACTAAAAATCAAAAGTGAACACAAACAAACAAAACCATATTTTGTAAAATACTATATTAAATACACTAAATGATTCTGTAGTTCCGAGAAAACTAAAATGTACAACTGGCAGCAGAGAAATATTTTCCCTAAAATCCAAACGAAAAACAAAAACGTATGCTGCACTGGCGGCACAAATGTTTTTCCCATATCCCAAGAAAGTCATATTCCCGCATGCGGCACACAATTATTTTCCCCTAAATTCGCAAGACCAAATTTTTAAACCGACGACTCAAGCATCCATATGTTGTTGTTTTTTAATTATACTAGAAAGAAAAAAAATTTCGCTTGCGGCACCAGAAACTGAAATTGCACGAAAGAAACATAAATACTTATACAATATGTACAAAATGCTATTTGTTCAAAATAGTTTGTAAGCTTACTTATGCAAAATTGTTTAAAGCAAGCAATTCCTTATTAGATTATAATGTACTCGTTCTCACAACTTATTTAGCTATTCTCTCATAAACAAATAATGTTAATCATTAACATAACATCGACCTTACGTTCATTATTAAATATTTTGTGATATGACTTATACATAATTTGTCTAAAGCGAGCAATTTACTTCGTATTCATTTGATTTGCCAAATTATTTTTATGCAAATATACACTTATTGTACATATATATTACATACTGATGCATATATTGAGAATACAATTATAATGAACATATCATAATACCATACATTTTTCATCACCTAAAATCTTGTGTGTGTGTTTGTGTTTGAATTGTAGATAATTGTAATTCTTACATTATATATTATCTATTTGACACACAATATTTTCATCATAAAGAAGATCTTCACTCAAGTCACACAACTATACAATTATACGCATTCTTTTATTTGTCTTTCTTATTGTAAGTTTCTCGTCCGGTCCTAGTTTGCTCACATATTCATGCGCCTGCACACAATAAAAATGTTTGATCATTCTAGTTTAATTTAATATTTATTTGTGCAAGCTGCATGCAAGGCAAAACTATCCTGCATAGATATAATTAGTTTTGGCATCGTTAATCTCTACCAGCAAAATCTGTGTTAGTTTCTTGTACAACTTATATATACCTATATGAATATATATTTTTTTCTTTTTTTTTGCCCAAAGCTGTTCCTGTACGCTTGAACGAAAATCGTTCAACATTTACATATCTTTTTTTTCATACCTACATGCGACACTATGCTTACGCCACTTTATCTTTACTATCCCTGCTCGCCTGGCACCTTCTTCGATTCTGAACCGTTCGATAATGGTTAAACAACCTACTCATTTTCACTATCCAGCCAGGCAAGAAGGTGTTTCAATGTGGTTGATTCATGTGTTGCTAAACTCAAACTCATCAATTTCACACTGCTTTTATACCTTGCTTTCTATTTGTTTTGGAACTCGAGTTCATCATGGTCCATAATTCTCACATATAAACAGTCTTCGCCTACCGCTGCAAAGAGTGCCCGTCTATGTGCTCTCCATTGCAAGTACTGCATTTCTCCCTGAGCCATTCGCAACTCACAGTTCACCACGCTTTTTATTCCAGCATTATTCTATTTCAACTTTTTCGTATGGATAACCATTCTCACACTTCAGCTTTCAGGTGACGTTCATCCAAACCCAGGATCTATATCGCAAAGAGGATACTCCTCTGCATCTTCTTGTGATACAGACATCTCCTCATTCGACTTAAGCCATATTTGAAACCATCTGTCGTTTGTTCATTATAATGTCCAAATTATCTCTCAAAAACTTGATCTTCTTCAAGCTGAATTGGCTGATTTTTATATCCTTGCTTTTCGGAAACTTGGCTTCATCATGGCATTGACACCAATGATTTGGCTCTTGCAAACTTCAGTCTTCCGGAAAGGAAAGATCGAACTAACAACCCATATGGCGGCGTTATTATTTATGTCAAAAACAACATTCCCTATGTTCGAAGACCAGACCTTGAAATAAATGGTATTGATAATATTTGGGCAGAGCTTTATGCCCACAAAAAGAGAATTCTGTTTCTACATTCTACAGGCCGCCTTCTGCGAACTTTACGACACTTCACTAGAAGATTCTAATCATCCGGCTGTTGACAATGGTTTAGACAATATCATTGTCACGGGAGACTTGAATTGGGATATTCTCAAACCTCATTGTTCAACAAAAGTCACTAATATCTGCAGACAATTTAACTTTTATCAGAGTTTTGAAACACCCACGGATTTTACAGAAAACAGTTTTTTCCTTGATCGATATTGTGCTTTTCACAATAAAAATAGCCTCCTGCATTGTTCTGTTGGTGATCCGTTCCTGAACCAACCGGTTCGATATCATTGTCCTATATATACCTTTCTCAAATTCACAAAACCACGCACGCCTGCATTTCACCGACATATATGGTTTTATGACCGTGGTAACGTCAATACTACGTCAGAAAGTTTCTTCATTTGATAGGGATTCCTGTGTGGTTGATGACATAAACACATATGCTGACAACTTAACAACAGTCATTAAACTTATCCGTATTGCAAAACAATACCACATTAACCAATTTGCCTCAACACTAAATTCAAACACGTCGACTTCACGGTCTTGGTGGACTACACTCAAGCAATTTATTAATCCTAACCTAAGCTCAGCAATTCCCCCACTCTGTACAGGTAACACAGTTTTTACTTCAAACGATGAAACGGCAGATTTGCTTAACAACTTCTTTGTTAGTCAGACGTTTCTCGATGACTCAAATTCCCCTGTTCCCGACCTTCTCTCTCAATGTGACTCCATATTGGATACTTTTACTTTTTCAGCTGAGGAGGTATCCCTTATTCTGAGATAATTACCAACGGGTAAAGCATCAGGCCCTGAAGGTATAAACAACATTTTACTTAGAGAACTATTCCAAGAACTATATTCACCGCTTGCAATTTTTGTTTGCTACTTTTTTAATGCTTCGCTATCCACTGGTCTTGTTCCATCTTCCTGGAAGTATGCATTTGTTACACCTATTTTTTGACTCATCTCTCCCATCTAACTATCGACCTATATCTATTACCAGCAATGTTATCACAGTTCTTGAACGCTTTGTCTTCAAGAAACTGAATAACAATCTACTTCAGAATTCTATTCTAACACCTCTGCAGTCTGGATTTATCCCAGGTGACTCTACAACAAACCAACTTACCTATCTCTACAATACATTCTGTGTTGCTTTTGATTATGGGAAGGAGGTTAGAGCGGTCTTCTGCGACATTAGTAAAGCATTCGACCGTGTATGGCATAAAGGTCTTTTAGCTAAATTAAATGCAGTTGGTATTAAAGGATCTCTTCTCAATTGGTTCTCGTAAACAAAGTGTTTTTCTTCCTGAAAGTATTTCTAAATCAAGGGACATTCAACTAGGGCTCAATTTTAGGTCCGATTCTATTTTTAATATACATACACGATATTGTTCAAGAAATTGAAACACATATAAGATTGTTTGCTGGCGATACGTCCTTGTATGTCATTGTAGGGGATCCCTTGCAATCATCAATATCCCTCAATCATGGCCTCAACAAAATTACATCTTAGGCCAACACCTGGCTAGTGAAATTCAACCCATCCACAACAGAATTACTCATAATATCTCGAAAAACAGTCCAACCACAGCACCCACCGATACAAATGAATCATCAATACATCGAAGAGGGTCATATCACAAACTTCTTGGCATCATATTCTCATCCAATTGTACTGGCACTCGCAAATTGAATACATCACATCCAAACCATGGAAACGTATAAACAGTATGCGGAAGCTTAAGTTTACTCTTGTAAAAGCTTCGAAACGATTTACACTTCTTTCGTACGTCCTATTTTAGAATATGTTGACATTATCTGGTCAAACTGTACTCAGTATAACAAGGACGAATTAGACAAGATCCAACTAGAGGCAGCCAGAACAGCCACAGGCGCAACCATGTAAGTTTTCACTCATCCAGGTGTGTACTTAAAGGCATCTGTCTTGTTAAGGGGTCTCGCATTTGTTGTTCATGAACATATCTTCTAGGTCTAAGTTTATCGCCAGTTTGTCCAATATAAATTTTCTTGCATCCATTGCATACTACTACATAAATAACATTTTAACATCACACGGCATATTAGTTTTATATTAAACAGTTTACCGTTAAAATTAAATGAATTTCTTCAATAATATAGTAAGAGTGAGCAGATCTAGGGTCATTGCATTTGGTTACTTTAGGTTCTAGAGAGGAAAAGCTAGATTTAGTTAGTAAACGTTTTAAATTTGGTGGCCGTCTTTTGCATTTTATTATTCCATCATCTGAAATTATGTTGTTCATAACAGAGTCCGTTTTTAAAATGTCTGTGTTGTTTTTAAGAACGCCAAATATTTATTTATTCTTAGGGTTATATGTTGAAATAAATGGAATAATAATATTATTTTCTTTTATTGAGTTTGAAAGTAATTCATTTCTAGGGATTAAAACGGCTTTTTGAAATCATTTATTTATAACTGATTTTGGATAACACCTTTGTGAAAGGGAAAGTTCCAGTTCACCTAAACGTCTTAATTTAAGTTCATGATTTGAAACTATAGTGCAAATGCGTTTCGCTACATTAAATGGAATATTAATTTTTGTGTGTTTACTATGACATGATGTGAATTTAGGTATTGTTTAGAATCTGTTTCCTTGTAATATATATCAGTATAAATGTCCCTGTTGTGTTTTACAATTAATATATCAAGAAATGGAATATCAAGCGTGCTTGTTTGTATAGTAAACTTGATATATGTATGTAAGTTATTTAAAAAAGTATAAAATCTTTGAAGTTTATTAGGAAATTTACCCAGAAAATAAAGCAATCATCCAGATATCTTTCCAGTAGGGTTTTATAAAAGAGAGAAATTCATTATCATAAATTGATTCAATTTTTGTGTGTAAAGTTTTTGTTGTAAGATTCCCATCACTAAAGTAGCGTCGGTTGGGGCGAATTTTGTACTCATTGCTGTTCCTTTAGTTTGGTTGTAGTATTTGTCATCAAAATAAAAGTTATTATTTTCAAGAATTACTTGTATACTTTCTTTAATAAACTGTTGGGAAAAGCGTTCATTAAGTGATTCAGGGTATGTTTGAAGCCAATAATCAATATCTTCTAGCCCCAAAACATGTGGTATATTAGAGTATAAATTAATTACGTCAAACGATACTAATATTGTGTCCTCTGGAACTTGGGTAGGTATATGTTTTAGAAATTCTATGGGTATTTTACGTTACTGTCGACATATTGTACAAATTGTTTCAGAAGAATATCCAATAAATTACTTAATCGACTAGTTAGGGCCAGCGACTATTGGACGAAAAGTTAAGTCATCTGGGTCATTTAACTCAATATATTCTGAATTACTATTTTAAACTACATGTTGAATTCTGTTACTTTTATGAATCTTTGAAAGTCCATAAAATGAGCTTGTTCTCCATTCAAAATTTAATAAGAACTATTGTTCTTGTTTGGTAAGTTTTCTATTTTCTTTGAGTAAGTTACGTATTTTAGAAAGCGTGATATGACTACCATTATCTGGGATTTGTTTATAGAATTCAACATTATTGAGCATTACTAAAATGTTCCTTTTATAAACATCTGTGTTCATAATAACTATACCGCCATCTTATCTGCCTCCTTTATAATTATTGATTTGTCTTCTGCAAGTGAATTGATAGTTTTTCTGTATTTTAGTGTTTTGTTCTGATTAGTGCTATTTTCTAATTGAGAATGCTGAAAGCAAAGTGTTCGA
Source organism: Congeria kusceri (assembly GCA_027627225.1). Taxonomy (NCBI): domain Eukaryota; kingdom Metazoa; phylum Mollusca; class Bivalvia; order Myida; family Dreissenidae; genus Congeria; species Congeria kusceri. The sequence goes on from CM051029.1 coordinate 51,554,723, forward strand.
GTCTTGTCAATATATTGTTCTAAAGTTTCATTTCTAATTGTTGGTGGACAAAACGTTTTATTCTTCACAATAGAATTGTGTATAGTATTGTTATCACACTTATTAAAGAAATATTCTTTAAGTCTTAGAGATCTATGAAATTCATATTCATATTTAATTAGTTCAAAATAGTTATTTTTATGTTTAGGTGTAGGTGTACATTTGAAACCCCACAACAATACATCAATTTCAGTTTGAGTTAGTTTTCTTGTTGAAAAATTGTAAATTTTTGTATATAATTTAGAAGTTTCAGCAAGGTTACCTGTGTTTTCTATGTCGGACAGCTCCACTCCGTGCCTCCTTCTAAAAATCAATGTTCATGTCGGATGGCACGCCGGTGTAATCTCGAAATGTGTTGTCACATGAGCTGTTGTTATTTCTGTAGTTTCTGCTATACTGATTTCTGATGTAGCCACGATAGTCGCTTCTGTTCGAGACATTGTAATTATTTCTTTTGTAGGTGTTATGTAATTGGCTACCGTTGCTACACACAAGTTATACAAAGCATAGTTATGCAAAGTCAAGGTAGGTATATCAATATCAATATATATAGCGTATACACATTTTATAATTAAGAAGCTGCACGAGCTGTTAATTTTTCGTCACGGAGATTCATTGCATGTAAAATAAATCTAGATACATTGTTTATGACATGAGATAATATTGTTAAACTTCATAAGGTTAGGCCAATTAATTGGAATGCAATATTTATTTCGTAATTCTCTATATGCTGGACAACAAAGCAAAAAGTGGTATTCTGATGCAATAATGTTTAAATTACATAATTTACATTTACGATCAATTCAAACAATATTATTATATCTACCTCTCTCTATTTGTAAGGTATGTGAACACAATCCAAATCTTGATAATTGTTGCTTTAATTTATTATGTTGTACAATATCTAAATATCTTTCAAATTTAAATTCACATTTAAACAATTATTAATAATCTAACTTTGGTTGACTGTTCAATGATTCAAACCATTGCTGAACATACTGATCCTTTAACCTCTGTTCTGTCATAGAACGGAAGTTATGTACAGAATTTATATTGAAAAATGCATTTCCGAAACCAAGCATATCTAAAAGTTTCTTTAAAGATAAACACCAAGCATTTGCACAATTGTTTGTATCATCAGCTTCAATATTGTACATATTACATTGTTCAGTAAAAATACTGTACGTAAGTAAATTAGGATTGTTCATAATCTTAAACCAGTAATTTAATGCCCTCTGTGTACATATGATTGATAAAGGGAATCTTCCAAGTTCACCTAATACAGCTACATTCGAAGTTTGAGGGCGTACACCCAATATCAGTTTACAAAATTTAATATGCAATTTGTCGATTTCACTAGCTTTATACACACCCCATATTTAGAACATACAACAAAATAGGTGCAACAAGTGAGTCAAATAAGGACAATTTAGTTCTAACATCAAGTTTGATTTTATTAAACATCGATATCAAATTACTGAATGCTTTGAGAGCTTGGTTGTTAAGAGTTTTGATAGCTTTAGACAAATGTCCAGTATGATTTAACTTAATGCCCACATTTGCGCCATTTATTGACCATGTATTCTCACAAGGACTTTTTCTACGTTCAAAAATATCAATTTTGGTTTTCTTGACATTTATTTTAAGACCCCATTTACATTAATACTGAATAATGGTATCCAGTTGAAGTTGCAAACTCTCTGGACTGGTCGTAAATAATGCCATATCGTCGTCAAATAGGAGCATGTATATGGGTCGTAGTCGACAATCATTTTCAGTCAAGTTAGTTTAATCAATATAATCATTGATGTCGTTAATAGATAGGATAAAAAGTAATGGAGAAAGGGGTTCTCCATGCTTAACACCAAGTGTTACGTCAACAGCATCAGAAAACGACATGTTACTAACATTTTTAAGACAGGCCTTAACATTTTGGTAAATAGCCGTTATCATGTTTACTTAATCATTTTACAACTTATACTCGATTTCAAGAGTTTTATCCATAGTGCTTCATGTATGACTGTATTAAAGGCTTTTTCATAACCAATGAATGCACAATACAACTTTGCTTTATTAAAAATGACATTCTGAATGATACTATGTAATATAAAAATGCAGTCAATGGTGCTACGGTTATCTAAAAAAAAAAAAAAATTGAGCTTGATTGAAAATACTCTCGTGTTCACACCAATTGTTAATTATATTTCTTAAAGTGAGAGAAAATATTTTGCCCATTATATTTACTAATGGTATTTCTCTGTAGATCGATGCCAACTATCGATCACCTTTCTTGAAAAACGTTACAATAACACCATTACACTACGAATCATGATAAAGAGATCGATTATATACATATATAGTTGAAAATATTAACAAGATATGGAGCAATAAACTTCTAGCCATCGATAAAAAAATCTGCAACATTATTGTCCGAACTTTTGTATCTTTTTAGACTAGAGATAGTTTTCTCCACTTCAGCGATTGTGAAAGGACAGTCCAATTCATCAATAATTAGTTTTTCCTCCCTTGGCACATAATCATCGTTACTATATGCACTAGGGTGAGGTGCCTTAGAAATATTTTTTAAAATGAGTGATTAAGTCGTCGAACCCGAAGTCGATATTAGAAGAAAATTATTGGATTTATATTTATTAATATATTTCCCAAATTTCCTTGGATTTGACCTACCAAGGTTGGAGAAGATGTTACAGTCTCTATTATAAAACTTACTCTTGGCTTTACGTTTAGCCATACAAAAATCCGACTTAGCATTTTAAAAAAGTATTCGATTTTCACGTGAATGGAACTTCTTTATACAGTAAAAAGCTTTGTTGAAATGTTTACAATCATCATTAAACCATTAAGATTGGCTTACTTTTCTCGTAGTCGAACGTTTTATTTTACAAGAACGTCCGTGTAATGGAAATGACACTTCATGTATAACATCTGATAATTTCTCTATGCAAATATTAACGTTTAGAATTTCATTTAATAACATGTTGATAATATCATCAAACACATTTTACTATTGTGTAATAAATTCAATAAGTCTTCTGATTGGCCTTCCTCCCATATTATTTTCTCATATGTTGCATTGGAATCACTATCACTTGGTACAGCATTATACTTCATTGTAAAATCAATTGGTTTGGCAAAAAAAGTTTATAGTTAACAATGATATAATCAACGACACTAGCATCAAAATTCCGAATCAGATTATAACATGTAAATTTTCCATCATCTATTCGACCGTTAACAATAATCATACTAGTTTTCTTGCATAATGAAAGTAACTTGTGACCATGTGAATAATAATAAAAATACTACTACTACTACTAATAATAATGATAATAATAATAATAATAATAATAATAATAATTGTTCTCCATCCCATTCTTTGTCCTACGTTATGTTATACACTTTGATACAATGTTTATTAACTACAAAAACCAGTTGCCTTTTAATGGTTACAACATTATTCTTAATATACAAGTCCAAGGCTTAATACAAAACATTTAATTGATTTCGATCTGCACTAATGATACTTACAGACACATAATAACACACAAATAGTTTTCACATAACATATACACATTTATTTACTCTCATCCATGTACATTTATACAACATATTATATATTTACATAATATACATATACATTGCCGTTCTATTCAAAATTGTAGAAGACGGATAATCAGTGCATATCATCACTGCAAAAACGCCCATGACCTAGTCTGAGACACGTACTACATTTCGAAAACAGTACAACGATATCATGTTACTAACGTTATTCTACCAAGCATAACATTCGCGAACAGCATGCGGTCAAAGTGGAATCCCAATTCACAAAAGGATTGTTGACATAAAACATTTAGTGGTTGTACGTACGGTTTGTTCATTGTGCATGTCGTAACAGTACTGGCGCTGCATCATCAGATGAAGTCGATTGCGGTAATCCAGCCGTAGATCAGCGAAGATTACCATGAAAAATGCTAATTCATTTGCAGAATAAGTATTAACATTTTGAACACTTTTGTAATTTATAATAAAAAGTAAATACCTTTACACACGTGACAATCTTGTAGTTTAATGACTTTTCTACATAATTCAGACGAAAGACATATTGCTAGCAGCAATATGTGAATAAGCAAAACAACAATCAAAGCTTATTGTTCAAGTGTCCGTGTATTGTGGGACTCAGGCTTGGCAGACGCAATGCCGTTGTACTATGTCAACCTGCGATAACGCCATTTACCCGGCGCACGTGACGAAGAGAAGCGACGTTCATCTCTATCATGTTCCATAATATTTCTCTCGGTAAGTTGATTTTTCTAATCGTGTCGAAGGGTATTACCGATGTAAGGGTAATATCGGTGTAATCCGAATAACAAATACGGCGCACGCGACGTGATGTCACTAGCGTGATTTGCATACGCACTTTATGGATATAGTTTAGCGGTAGCTGTCAAACCGGAAACTAAACGAAAATGAGCTCATGTGTATGTATTAATTTGTCCATTGTGTTTTTCTAAGGTGTTTGCTTACTCATAATACAAACACTATTTTGTTTGATTTATTAATAATATGCTATTAATTTTATAGAGCGCCAGTCAAACTCCGTTAGCAAATCAAAGCAATTAATGTACGATATCTGATTACTTTGCATTGACTTTTAATTCTAAAATTATGTGTATAAATAATGTAACTTGTTTTTCCATATCAATAATTTTAAAGTTTTAATATATCCGTTATTTGTACACGACTAGCTGGTAACAGTTTGATATTCATTACCACAAATTATAGGCCATCAATAAAGGATTTTATATTCGCACATCATGCTTATCTGAATTATTATTTTTCAATCAAATACTAAAAAAAATTACGATAAGATATATTTATGTTTTAATGTTTAATGTTATAATGTAAAATTGTACAAAATGCAAGAAATATGTTTAAGAAATATATACATAATGTTATGTCTCGAAGTTTTGTCTTATAAAACAAGGAAACCTGCAGAAATCAATAAATGCAATGACATAACTTTCACAACACCTGAATGAAATATGTATTTATCACATGCTATACCTTGTTTTCCATGTAATACAACCTTTACAAATATTTTTATCTTACACATGTAAAAGATAACATTTTGAGCGTTTTCATAGGCAACATATTCTTTGACTGACCAATCGCATGACGTTATTTTGGTGAAATGACGTCGATTACATGAAATGACCTCACGTCAGTAAACAACTGAGGATTTGTATACTTTTTTTTGTTAAGTAGAAGGGCTTTATTTCGTTTAAAAGCATGTGATAAAAAAGATCTTGCACTCGTTGTCATTTTATATAATATTTTATTAAACTCGTCCAAAGGCTCGCTTACCAACAAAATTCCTGAACTCGTTTAAAAAATATGGTATTACATGACAACTCGTGTCGGATACTATATGTATTATCCCTTGGACAAAATTGAAAGCAATCGTATACGATTCGGCGATTTTTCAGCTTGATGATGTAAATCGTTACAAACAAGTTTTGTGCAAAGAACCAATTTCAAACGAGCAATTAAAACTCTCTAGGCTGTACATCCGAACGATATACATTGCTAAATTCTTATTTAAAAAAAGGAAAGAGAAAAAAATAAGCATGGACATAGACAAATTACTGTATGCTTAGTATCGAACAGAAACCGCAAGTTCTTATCTGACTTATTTTTTAAATAACGTCTGTAATTATATATATTACATTCATACATGCTGTCAATATAATAAGTGTAAACATATGTTCGTTGTTTTTGTTTTATTTTGTGATATTTTCAGGGTATAAAATCATTTCAATATATTAAATAAATTCAATTTCCTGCCGTTTGCTTATCGTAGGTGACATAACTGCGACGATTTCTTCAAAAATCATTTTATTGCAATAAATGATGCATTGTAATAGCTACCTGACATAAACAACAAACACCGAAACTCCAATTGTGTTTTTTAACGCAAATATTCGTCTTTACCATGCACTACAGAACAGTTAACAAATAATAATTTTTGAAGTACTCATAAGTGTTATTGTTATCAGTTTAATGCGAAATACGTGTGCGCTGTAAACTAGACAGTGATATGAATTAAACATGATAAAAAAGCTACTATGCATAGATTAAACCGAATATAGTTTTAACGTTCAATAACATTTTAAGTATATGCGTTCATAAAATAAGGCTTTAAATTTAAAATCAAGTTGTCTCCCTTCACATGTTAACAATGAAATAATGAACGAATATTGACAATAAAATTTTGAAACTGATATTTACGATATAGTGAGAACAAAAACACGTGTACCATTATTCGCAATAAAGAATAAGAACGATTGGAAACATGATAGCTCTATATAAGTACATATACAGGTGTAATAATTTATACAATTGTATGTTCAACTTTTATCAATAAATAAGACAACTCAAAAACTTGTCTTGCATATTTGATATTCATAGACAATTAAAGAAAACAATGTATATTATATAATTTAAAAAACTATGACAACTGCAACACTACAAGTATCATTGGAGCTAAAATGGTTACGTAACATAGTAAATGGTATTTACATGCCATGTATCGTTTATATTTAGTGTTATTGTGTCTAAAACACTATTGTTTAGAATGTTTATGGTTGTTTCTACCCTTATGGTGCAGCTGGATACAACTGACACACACACAAACAAATTGTTTATATAATAACAAACCCACTGAATACAAGCGTGTTTCAATTTGTTGTTTCTTTGCGTTTGCATTGCCTCTGTTTCCTTCTTTGATGGAAATGTAAATAGTACCTTCTTTGGATCAGTCGTCTTCGAAAACTTTGAAATTGGAATTGTGTTGTACTGAACAGATATAAATACAAATAAACTGAATACAAACTGAACGAATCATTTAGCGTTACTAAATCACCATTATGATTATATTGTCACATGCAATGCTATATTCTGATGTTGCCACATACTGGATGCTACCGATTATATTTCATTCACAATGTGAACTACATATATTTACAACTTATATACGTTTAATATAAAAAAATGATAACGTGTTTTGAAATGACTTCATAAAATAATTTGATTGGAAACTGCCCCTCTCATTTTATACGTTAACCATGTAATTTGGAATGAGTGATGGTGGTTAACTAGTTTTTAAAACTGTCGAATGATGTTTATGATTAAACTTTTACAATAATATGGATCACTATTGATTTTCTGTTAAGAATAGAATTTGTGGACAATGATGGCTAAATAATTTAATATATAATTCGTTATTTTTGCCTAGCTATTTGTCTTAAGAACTCACAAAAGTAATTATGCAAAAATGATGTATGAACAATTGAACAAAATCGCTACAAAGCAGAACTTAAGTTGTGTCACGGTTGTAGTGCCAATAAATAACCTTTGATGTGAAAAACAGGTTTGTCTTCGTTGACTTCAAAGTCGGGGGTTGCGAAGATTTGATCTTGGATGTTTGTTGATTTGATCCATGTAGACCTCGTCTCCTTCTATTATTTATCACCTAGAACATATTTGAACATAAACAAAACTAAAATGCATTGTAAAAATAGTAGTCGTTAGAATAATACAATAATTTATTGCACTATTGTCAGTATATTCATATAAGTTTTATCGTTGTTAAAGTTTAAAGCCGCACATACATTATTAGCTGTAAGGTTAAACGAAGCTATATTTTAAGACACATAACATCAGGCTCGACTTTGTTCCACTCTCCTCGTTCTTTGTCATAGGTCGCCTTACTATGTTATATACTGTGCAAACATAATCCAGATTCCTTTCATAAAGTTTTCATTATAGTAATCAAGTTCAAAAGCACAAGTATTAATACAACATGAACATGATACTTTCATACACATATTTGCTAAAATATCTAACTAGAGTATCTTTCACACAATTTGTCTATGACCTTATATACTATACTTTCTAAATTTCAAAATACGAACAGACATTCAATTAATTACGTTATTCCACCAATCATAACATTCGCTTAATTCACAGTCAAGTTGGTATCCCAAGCTGTGTGTCATTTTAAAAATATCTTCTTTGAAATAGGCATGTTTGATAATTGCCATTAATAGAACATATTCAAAGTCCCAACATATATGACTTGTTTTTAATAATTGTTAGTAAAGCGGACTTGGCGTGCTCGCATATATAAGTGACAGGTCCATGTTGTACAATGTTAACTCGAAAAGGCCGTTGCGGCGAGGTCATATGTTGTGTTCGCGGTATTTATACAAAAAAGGATTGTAGACAGAACTTATTTAGTGACTTAAAGTTCAGTTGTTCACGATGAACCTTGCACGTCGTAATAGTGCTAGCTCTTCATCATCAGATGAAGTCGATAGCGGCCATCCCTCCATAGATCTCTATGAACTTCACTATGACAAATGCAAATACAAAATATGTCAAGGTTTGGTTGCTGGAACGCAGATTTGGGTACATTTCCGTCATTGCAAATGCCACCAGAGGACCGATAGAAAACATGAATTTGCATCAAGAAATATACAAAAGCAAGATGGTGTTGAGCATCACTTCTCTGCGGCATGTGAATGGCGACACCGCCGCAGCGGAACTGCATATAGATTACAACGTCATTGTGTCTGCCAAACATCAAATCATGCTGCTGCACTCGGACATATGAACAGTAAGCTTATTATATTTATAGCAAACTTTTAATCATTTTTAATTGTTTATTGTCTATTTGATTTGTTTCATTACCATAAAGATCTTTTCTATTGTGCTGATATTAAATAGAAAAAAATAATTTCACATTGTGTAATGCTTGTTTATATGTGTTTTTGAGAGGAAAAGCCTTCCTTATGAACGTTGGTTTTAAATCAACTATTGCATCCTTGGTAACAGGCAATTTACGTGGAATATGTGTATAATATTATATCATGGTACTCGTAAAACAAAACTCAAACATAAATAATAAATTATAAATTAATTCACTAATTATAGAAAAATCTTATTTTGAATGTATATAACCTTATTTACATTTTGTTTTATTGTGTGTTGTTTCTTCGATGTTCATCAACCATTGTGCTACAATGTTTCTTTCTAATTGCAGGTGTCGCCAGTTCTGGGGATTCAGGCTGCGCCATTGTGTAACTGCCCTGGACATCAACCTTCTTGAATCAATATTAATGATAACACATTTGGACTATTTCTGTATTTTATTTAAACAATTTTTATTTATTTATTATTTTTCCAACAAATGACTTATAAGTGTTATATGTTCAGACACTATTTAATGTTGGTATTCCTTCTCGAAATGAATAGCAGTGAACAGAAGAAGTTGTAAGAAAAATACGATGAATACGACGCAGTATGAAACTAACGCTAGAAAAATAGTGATTGTTTGAAATATTTGAACATATATTTTTTTAATTGTGTGTGCAATGTATTTGTTTCTGTAATAGTTGTATTTTTTTTAATTTTGTCTCTGTTTTTTTTAATTTATTGGCACGGTATGCTTAATTATATTGATAAATATGATGTGTTTTATTTACAATACAATATTAATGTTGTAGAGTGCTCAGTCAGTTCGCTTTTGAAAATGAAACAATAAATCTAGATATTGCATTGTGACACTCAGTTTAAATATTGTAATGTGTTAAATAAAGACTGTTTTGTGTTGAAATTGGTTTTTGACTGCTACTCGTACATAAGTAGCTGGAAACTGCTTGATAACAAAACTACCGCTATTGAACGTTTATCAAGAAATGAATAAGAGTTCACACACAAAGCTTAGCCCAAAATACAATAATTATATATTTACGATCAAAAACATTCATGTTTCAGTGCAAATGTTACAATGTTAAATTATAAGAAATGTTTGTCTGTGGTTTAGAAATGTAAACATGTTCATATGTTCGTGAGTTTTCATAAATAAATAAATAAATAAATAAATTAATTAAGTAGCAAACAAACACAAAGTTATCATGTTGGCTAATAACACTAAGGAATTGCAAACAGCATATTCTAATATCAATTTGACTTATTTCCCTTTACTTGTCTTCGCTATTTTAAATATATTTAGCAAATGCAATATTTCTAAAAAAGACAAATATTCCCTTTCTCAACTGCAACGATTGTGCTTAAAATAATTTAATTACATCAAGTTATTTAGCGTTTGATGGTGAATGTGTGACTGTCGTTACAGAAGGTTCTTGGTGAATATGCATGCGATCATTTTTGATCAACATTTGCTTGTAAACGTGTACACATGTATTTCCAAAGACAAGATAGGATTAAGTTTGAACGTAGTTTATTATTTTGTATACAAATTATTTCACAATTAATAAACATTTTATATAATAAATCGGCATACTACTATGCAAAACCAATATGATATATTGTTCGTACAATGAAAACTGAAGATACACTACAGAGGTTTGGTAGATATACTTTAGTTACCTCCCTTTAACCGTTTGAAAAAAAATGTTCATAAAGAAACAAGTTTACAAGTCAAACAACGTTTAAGTAAAATAATGCACCACGAGAAAATGTATTACCTCCATTATTATATGTAACTTATTGTCATAACTAAAATGATGTGCTCAAACATTTGTTGTAAGAAATTGATATTGGATCGTTGAAGGATACCTTAAAACGATACAAGGTCTGATATCGCAAGAATATTCCAATATTAACTTAGACAAATGTAACATCTGCTATTAAATACATAAAACTAGCAAGCAAATTCACAATTAACATGTTTAACAAGTTCAAAAAATGTTAAATTAAATAGTGTAATAAAACAATTTCTTCTCCTGTAAAAATGATTCATGATAAATATTTGATAATATACAACTTAATATTTACAAATATTAAATAGTTAATGCTAAGGAGATAAAATACTATGTAATATTTCAAACAATATATAATTTAATATATTTTAAAGTAAACATAAAAAGCTAGTTTTGATAGCTAAAATGAAACGCACATCGGTGGTTTGAAAATCAAAATGCAGTTGTCTCCCCTACATAAACCTTGGTATAATCAAGTAAGACGTACAATTAAGTACCATATTTGCAAACAGTAGATGCAAATGTTTTATCAAAAGTATACGGTTATTGTGTACAATTAAGTCCCCAAGATCTGTATTCGTCGAAGGATGCGCACTGTATTGGTTATACAAACGCCGCGCGTGTACACTATTGATGATTAACCAGTGTACATACAACTGTAAGCGGAATAAGGCTAGGCAACAATTAAAATATATAGGGAAGTAGTTATAAATAATACAATTTATACAATGGTTCACACATATTTCAAACGTAAAATATAGTTAGATATAAGAATATTTAATAAATCAGGAATATAAATTCATAAGAAAATTGAGAAAGACTTCACAACTTGTAATTAGGCTTTTTGCAGTTTTGCTGTTCAGAAAAAAAAAAAAACTTAAAATGTATTTTAAGAAATAAATATGTATCGTGTCTTTAACAGTTTATCAATGTAGCAATATACTTATGTAAATTACAATCATTTAATGTATAACTAGAACAGTAATTGTTATTTTCACATAACCAAATATAGTTTTTCTTTTGCAAATATAATTAACGATTGGTTTTCCATAATTCATTACTGGAAATACACCTATTCTCAATTAAATACCAAATCATCACTGTGTGATATTAAGGATTAACAAAATAGTTCTACTTTAATGTGATATTTGTTGAAAATTAAATAAACTTGATCAAACATAAAACATTCCGTTATAAAAATAAGGTTTTACATTTATTTTGAAGTTGCGTCCCTTTATACGTCAGGCAAATGCATGGTATGAATGTTGATATACAAATAATTAACACACATGTTTCTGACTAATTTTTAGGTTTTCATAAAAAATATTTAACGAGCAATTATTTCAATTATGTTAATTTTTAACTATTATTTATTTGATTGCTGTATCTAACTACACTAAAGTGAGCTATAAGCCAAATGTACAAACAGTCAAGAACAACTAACAATTTATCATTAAGAAAATACAATTATCATAAAACAGTATTCTTAACGCTCGTGTAAGTAATCAATAATGAATTCGCGCTTAAAGCAATAATAAAAATACAAACAAAGCCGTGTATGCATCAAATACACGTGTCAATAATGATTGATAACCGACCGAATAGATGATATATAACGTGGAGCATTACTCAGGATCAGCTGAACACAGTATATGTCTTAATTGTTTGCTTCCTTGACAGCTTCTGGCGCCTTTGAATCTTTCTTTGCTTGTGATACCGATGATTCCTGTCGGGGCTGAGCTGTCTTGGAGGACTTTGAGGACTTGGATGTCTTGCTCTTGGATTTGTGTTTTCTTGGAACGGGTGAGATCTCGTCAGCTGAGAACTGTATCGGATCTGGTGGAAGCGATTCATCATCTGTCAAACGAGAATCGTCATCAGCACGATCATCAATCATCATGATCATTATTATGATCATCTTTACTACTACTACTACTACTACTACTACTACTACTACTACTACTACAGCTACTACTACTACTACTACTACTACTACTACTACTACTACTACTGCTACTACTACTGCTTCTACTTCTACTACTGCTACTACTACTACTACTACTACTACTACTACTACTACTACTACTACTACTACTACTACTACTACTACTACTACTACTACTACTACTAATATTAATGTTATAAATAATATATTTCATTAATATTTATATTTACAGATTAATATTCAATATGTATCAATATTTATTTGTATTTATAAATATTAGAACAACAACAACAACAACAAATACAACTACTACTACACCCACTTCTACCAATACAATTTAAACAACACCAACACCAACAACAGTTAATGCTGGTACTTTAACAAAGTAAAGTCGCAAACACAAAATATTCTCTTTACAAATAGAACATTAGAGGTAGGTAGAAATATTTACCAGACGGTGTTGTAGCAAACTCGACTCTGTTCATCTCAGGCTCATCGTTGTATGCTGCCAAGAAGATAGCTTTAGTCATATCGGACGGGCCCGGTTCCAAATGAGCCTCTTGTCTCATGCCTACCATCTCATCTCCCTCATCTTGGCCCCCGTCACATTCTGTTTTCTGCCGTTTTGCCATTCTGCCACAGGATGTCTGTGTCACGAAGTCAGAGTGAGATTCAATTGTCATCTGAAAACAAAATATATTATAAAGTAAGAATGGTCAACCTAGTTATATGATACAAGAGTCATTAAGATGCAGATGTTCAAATCAATATACTACAATGTTGTGTATTACGTATTTTCATTTTCGATAATTGGTTTACTAGCATATGTTAACATACATTTTATTTACCTAAGCTTTTACATTTTTAAGTTCACAATATTGTTGAAAATGTGTCGTATATAAACATCTTGTACAATTATCTAACATCTACAATCCTACAGTTATAATCTATATCGACATTGAAACTCTGATAAACAATAACGAACACGTGTTGGACAAGCTCCAAAGTCATGCTTAAGTTCGAATAAGAACAAAGTGATACCATACACAAATATCCTCACTATAATACGTCCATGACCTGATTAAACTACGCAGTACTATTTTCGAATCTAACAGCCAGCTCATTTTAATAATGAAAGCACATCTACCAATCGAAACGGTCCACGTTAAGCATATGTCAGGTAGTAAAATCGGAATCCCAAGTTGATGTCATTGCTTATTAAAAGATGTTATTTAATGTCATTTACGTATTGTACAACTAGAAATAGTAATAGCTATATATTGCATTAGAAAATTTCCGACATGCACCTATTTATAATAACCCAACCCCCAGGTTACTGGAATTTCCATCTTGAAATATATATAAATAACACATCAATTTTGCATAATATAAACGTCACCTGCGTGCGCATATTCTATTTTAAAAGAACACCAAACATAAGTTCACGTCCTTTTCAAAGATAGGAGCAGTGAGAGTGACAGCAAGCATCTCAAAGAAATTGACGGAATTCAGATGCATTTTGCCAAAGGATGCCACTGGAAAAAAGAGAAATGGACAAACCACGGTCAAAAGATCCGCAGATTACAAAGGCACTGTGTTTGTGAACCATCACAGCATTCAGCCACATGCGGGCATATGAACAGTAAGTAACATTTGAAAACCATCAAAATTAATAAAGACCTAAAGACCTACATTAAACACCGTTTAAATACCGATAAGTAAATAATAATGTACCTGTCGAATGTGTGTTACATATTCCAAACATCACATTTATTGTAAAATTCCATATATTCCCAATTTCTCCAAACATATATTATTCCAACTAAATAGACAGCCATCTACTTCAATGCTATTTCTGTAAGCGAATATTGATTGTACTGCAAATAGTGCGAATAGTCCATAACATAGCGTCCGTTATAGGCCGCGTGTGTATACACCAATAACTGCACAGATAGGAAAACTGTAAACCCAAATGTTTAGTCTAGCTTTTAATGTGGTAGTCTCTGTATTGGTGAAACCATGTACTTTAGTGTTTTAGTCAGTTAAGTGAGTGTATAAAGCGAAAACTCATATGCTATATATATATATATAATGTATATTGTTATTTTATTCTACTTTCAGACGTCACCCCATCATACTGAGATGTGCAACGAACGAAGACGAAAGCCACTATCGTCTTAGATAAATATTTTAGCCATGTAGTTATAATTATGCAAGCAATATTGGCATGCATGCATGTATAATTACCTTATTCTTGGTATGCTGAATAAACAAACAACAAATATCTATGCTTTTTGTATTTTCTTTTCGTTTGAATGTATAGAAGTTAAACATATTTAGCAATTGTTCATGTATATTTTGATGCGGTACAAATGATCGCATTTAATCATTAAATAAAGCTTGCTTCATGAGTTAGTTTAGTATATATCTCTCTTACTCTTTATCTGCACAACATAATACAATATTAAATCATTAAGTTGTTTGGTCACTGTGTGTTTACAATTAGGAGCCCATTTTCACGGATCTGATTCCCAGTGTTTTAATTATATTTTTGTCAAATATGCATAAAAAAGTATTTTTGTATAATATTTTAAATAAGTAAACAAAATCTATATCTATAAAGGTAATCACTGCTTTGAAAACATAATCCTCAAATGAACTTTTTAATGTTGCTGGTCGCATATTATTTAGATTACAATATTTTTCGCAAATGTTTTACGCACAAAAAAACATGCGACATTACGAACACTAATGTTTCAAGGTATTACATATCAACCAAATATGGCTCCCTTGAAATTTATACCAATAACCGATTGAATTTACAATATGTTTACCACAATATATAAAATTGGTACACAAGAACGAAATGTTGTTGGATAAGGGTCAAACACATTCTAAAGTATTTTTCCAGAATAGTACACGAATAGTTAAATACTGCTTATTAAATGGGATCCCTGTGATTATATCATATCGTCAGTGGTTTACATGTAGACATATTTTAATATAGCATTTTATAAAAAAAAATATAAATAAATATATAAATACAAAATATATATTGTATATAAATCACAAACGTACATAAAGAATGAGTGTACATCAAGGTAAATATGATTAATCTGATTTATTATTTGAAAAATCAACATAGACTGCCCATTATGCTCTTGCGCGTGCGCATGCGCATAATGTGAGTTTTGTTAGTTTTAAACAAGCACAATTTTGGCGGCAGACAATAAGAGTTGTATCCTTTTTATCCATGAACATCCCAACACATAATATCTTTGATGATGAAGTAGACATCGATATAGGTTTGGTCATCGAAGAGCATGATAATAAAAAATGCAAATACAAACTATATAAAGGGAAACATTTGGACGTGTGGATACTCTACCGGCGTTGCAGATGCAACCCAAGAAATGACAGAAAGGGAAAAATTAAAGAGGCACATGTAACGGAACAAGACGGGGTTGAGTTTCACACTTCTAAATCCATTGGGAGCAAATAAAACGGAAGGATGGCGAAAAGAAAATATACAGACTTCGACAGCGTTGCAATTGCAAAGCTGCCGGACAGGCTGCTCCATTCAGTCAAATGAACAGTAATTATTTTTCGTAATAGTTACAACATTTTTAAATGTACTGCGGGTTTAATTTCTATGAAACCAACACAAAATGTCTTAAACTATGCTCTTAATGCATCAAAATCATCTACTGCATAGCTTTTTATTCATCGTACGGCTTAACATATTACACACCTAGCGAACACGAGGCATGCGTATCTATAAAAAGCTCTTTGTGTTAAGTTAAGCATATATTTTAAAAGATTCATCTGGAACTGAGATTAAAAAATGTATACCTATTTGAACTATTTGAACGCATAAACTGTTTCTTTTTTATGCACGTATTTGTATTTGTTTTATTTATTATTTATCAATATATAATATGTCATACAATAAACGATTATGACGTTATCCTTATTTCAGGTGTCAGCACCAATTAAGAAATGCAAAAGAAGACGCCAAGTAAATTCCTATCACTTGTGCCATCTGATCATCTGACAAACAATTATATAAATAAAGTTATTTATCAATCCTATACATATAACATAAAATGTAGTTATAGTGCAAATACATTTTTGTGTATATTGAGTCAGTGACAAATATTTATTTAAATAAAATGGGTTGGGTGTCAATATGTTTGTTTTAAAATATGACATGTGTGCGTACATATAACAAATCTTACTTTTCCTGTAATAATGAAAAACAACAACAACAAAAACAACTGAAACACTAAGTATATTGTCCACATAGGTCTTATATTCATCGACGGCAATTCAAAATAAAGTATAAAGGCACGTTCAAAAACCTCCAACAAAATAATAAACGTAAATAAATACCTGATATGCCTACACTGTCATATATCCAACACAACATAAATATGCTATTTTATTTGGTAATCCAAAACAATGTCTACAATAAAGGCCAGTATAATTGCTAAGTCTGTACCTTAATATTGATCGTAATGTTATGCATTGCCGTCACATAGCGAACATAGATGTTTTTGCCTATACACAAGACAGACTCCGCTGTTAAAGGAATAGTCTACAGTTTAAACTAGCAAGAATTTTATGAGTAATGCAATGAGTAACATCGATAAATAAAAGATGTGGTTTGGATATATATTTGAATAAGAATACATGGTTAACGTTGGTTTTCATTGTACGTGTATTACTTTTGTAGGTGTTTACTCAGAAAATGTTATATACTTTATAGTAGAACTTAAATTCGTTTTCATAATCCATGAAAAACAATGAAGTAACTTTGGAGAAATGAGTCAGTACGATACATGAAGCTTGTACCTTGTTGCGTCTTTTTGTTTTGCCTAATCGTTTATAATGCAAATATATATACAAAAGTGAGTATGGAAAAACGTATACTGCACATACAAAGTCATATAGTTAATGAATTTCTTACGCAATTTCTCATTAATTCAATAAATACAATGATTGATAAATTACAAGTGTCAAGCGCGCATCTGTGACATAGAGATAACTATACTCAACTTTCACACAATAACGAAGTTCGTTTTCATATGACATGTAGACGCTTTATCGATTTGTTTTCGTACAAAACAAAACGTCGTTGCTATTTTGGCTTGAGGCCAATCACACACGAATAACTGTTGAGGTATTCACACCTATAGATAGAGCAAAAGCAAGAATTCGCTTTGCAGTAAAGAAGCAAAGCTCGTATTCAGACATTACATTTGTGGGAAATACCAACCAGTTTTTTATTGGCACATTGGGGTCCCAGCATACATGGTCCGATATGCTAAAATGTTACAAAACAAATACATGCTCGAGACGTTGACCAAGATATTTCTTGGGATACCATACGTTACAGGCTGGTTCAGAACGCTGTTACAGGACGTCGTTCAACACACCCTAACCAATCACATATGGAATCTATTTATAAAACAATAATTAAAACGCCCATTTTTGCCCAAATTTAAAACGTGACCGCAGTAAATGCCCCAAAGGAACCAATATATTAAGCCAGACGCTGGTAATATCATGCCATTAAAAACGTTTGATTAAATTGTCAAGCAATATAACACATTAAGCAATGGCTGTTACGAACAGTGATGTTAACCGACAGGAATGGTCGCACAGGATACGGAGGTCTAGAATGCCGGTAATAGAAACGGACCATAACGTACAATGCGGCTATGTTTCGTTGTCTCAAACTGGCGCCATTATCTACATTGGCGGTCGAGCGTTCAATATTCTGATTCGAATTTGCCTTTGTGGACGGTATACAAACAAACAGCATCTGCTTTCTAAATATGTAATCCATGCTGAGGAATTTCAAGACGGTGCGGAACTGCATGTGGATAAAAGTTGTCGCTACAGTTCAATCGACGGTCGCTTGGAGAAAGTGTGCTATTGCCCTAACGACATTACCCTATGATCGGTACGTACAGATGCTACATATACTTTTTTCTAGTTGAGATTCTTCACCCGTAATTATATATATAGACAATATGAAAGTCCAGCTGCATCAGAAGGAGAGACACTAGTAACATACGCTCCGTTATTTAAGGCAAGTGACCAATTGCCAGTACAACATAACACAATAAGGAGAACAAGTATTAAACACGAAGCTTTACTATGAATACCACTGGGGGCACCGCCTTGGAACGGTCAATGCATCATACATAGCATGTACATCAATTGTCGTAGACACCATTATAATTATAACTCATTATTAATATGTGTTCTTTCAAAAGAATGAATAGCTAGTTAGCTGCTGTTATATGTTTCGTTTTTCAGAGCAGACGAAAACATCCAAAAGGAAGATGACGATTAACTAAGCCGAAAGCGAGGAATTCACTTGTTGTTAATGTCATGTATTGAAATTCACATAAATAAATTGATATTATATTTTGAGTATGGGTTAGTTACGATCATATGATAAACGTAGTACAGTATACAAATGCAGATTTTAAATAATACATATGAATGTAACTTTTTCCTTGGTGATGTTATAAATAATACCAAAAGAGTATGAAAAGGTCATCTACTCCATTACGATGACTGCAAGATCCCAATGGAATATTGAACGTAAGACTAAAATAGAAATAATGACAACAATTCATTGGGCTGACTTGTAAAGCAAATGGTGAATACAAAGCCGATTCGGACGTAATAAAGATTACGAAAATAATTAAATAAATAATCTGGATAAACATATTCCGTAAACTATTCCAAAATTTCCTTAACTGAGCAAACAAATCTAAACCAAAATTCAGTATAAAATACCATTATCATATACTTTATCTGGATTAAACATAGTCACCACATACTATATCTGGACAGATAATGTTTATTTTAGTCCAGCGACCAATATGGGTTTGTGCAATGCCATTATGTTTGCAAATGGATGTGTGACACCACGCCTTCTTATGAATATTCATATAAAGTGTCAGTAAACGACGAATATCGCACCTTCTTATGAATAGTTTAGTTAATGAAGCGAGCATTGGGTAGTGACAGTTTCGGCTAACGTGTTTCTACTAAGGTTAATATGGCGATATATATGTGGAACAAAACACGACGTTGATTACCGAACCAGAGAGGAGCCAAGCTACCAGCGTTAATTGACAAATTATTCCAGTGGACTGGAGCAAATGTTTAATAAATAGCGTCTACAAATAAAGTTATAAAGGCAAACATAAACGGATTTAATTCTGACATTATATGTACAATCTTCTGAATGGCCTAAATAAATGAAAAGAAACGAAAACATGCACAGTTGTGTATATGTCCTGCGCCCGGTGTAGACTTTCCCAGAAGGTTTATAAAAGCGTCAGCAATTATATGTTATATGCTTTTCGACTATTCCAAGACAATATTCATACAGGATAGGTTTAATATACAATGTCGGACCAAGTGAACAGGAATAACATGTAAAATATGCTTAAATAAAGCGCGAATGCAATGCAGCATTGTTTCACTCACACCTCTTTATTGAATTATTTATTTCCACTGTAAATAGCAAGGGAGTACGGATATATACAGTTTATATGCCAACATTGCACCGCTTGATAGTCTTGCATGTATAGCAGCATATAAGCTCCAAATTGCCAAAGCAGTTAACTTTGAACAACACTTGAGTAACACTAGTTAGTAGATGAAATTACAAACTGCATTTTAACATCAAGAGACATAAAGTGCTGTTCGGCATCCGTATATAACCGACACATGTTTTAAAGACATTTTCATCGATTAAACGATTAAAACATTACAATACTTTACAATCCGAGACTTGTAAAGCACTTATTTGACTTGAATGGTCTATAAAGTATTATCGTTGTTAAATTTAACCGCCTTTTACAAACTGTACTGCCTCTTATGACTATAAAAAGAATTACACATATGACATCATCAAATATGTACATAAGCATGCAATTCTATTGGATCTCAAACTTAACGCATGACCAATTTGCACTATATATAGTCCAAGAAAAAATCGTCTAATACATTCGGTTTCCAACTACCTAGAAAGAACGAAGAGCTTTACTTCGATTTGAGTATTATGTTTGCTTACTATAAAGAAGTGTTATTCTACTCTTATTATATTATTATTTGATATGGCTTATTCAAGTGTCGATATAAACAGAGAAACCAGAGACAAGTTGGTTCGCGTGTACCGTGATTCTGTAAACAAAATTTCTTTCGAAAGTCATCGAAGTACGGACTGCGAATATGTTGCCATGTACAGCGTATATGTTGCCAATAACAAGTGGACAATAGAAAACATACCTGGATCGATTTTTTATATACTCATACGCGTCTGCAAATGTGATAAATTCCAAGACAAATCACATTTACAGGGGAAAACAGAATTAAGCATAGATCAGTTTGGCGATGGCGTCGAACTGCACATACAGCCAGACTGTGAATATCTAAAGCATCACTCTAGACTTGAAAGGTACTGCTCTTGTCCAAAGGAACCAGACTTTTAATCGATTTGAAGAGTATTGGAACTCAGGTAGCCAACGCTGTTTTATATATTTTAGATTTTAGATTTATTTATCGATTAGGATTTGGTGACTTATTTCAGTTAACGATTATTTCATATATCACTATATTATGCAGGTATAATTTACGGAAATTATGCCCTTTGGAAAAAACCTGAACTGTAGAATAATAAGAACATTAGTATTTATCAATAATACATTCACAGACATGTGCTTAACAAATTACAGAAAAGTATTTTTTTGCTGTATATTACAGTAAATAAAACTATTTAATTTCTATTCACAGAACGTGGACTGGAGATCATACTAACATAATAATGCGGACAAAGATTTTTTGAAATCGGAATTCCATACATCTTTAGGAAGAAAATCGACAAGATACTCCATACAACTTTCGTTGTGATGAAATATTAAGACAATTGTCATATTTCAGAGTCGTAAAATGTGACATTTTTGAAAAACATTTACGGTTAATGTGAGTCCGGCCTGGTAGTTTCTGCAAAGGTTTTCAACTAGTAGTCTGTGGTATTATATATACATGATTGTTTAGTTGTACTTATAATGAGCAGTTTGTTATTGTATTAAAAAAGTTTTAAGAAATGCACTATAATATTGAAATATCGCACTATCGGTGATCGGGAAAACGTATTTTTGTTCAGTTTATATTATGATATTACTTATATAATTGTAAAAGGGCAACTTTAAAAGTGTATCAATAGCAGAGCATAAATGCCATAAATGTCATCAATATGTCTAAGTCTTATCACTATCATACAAAACATACAAAAGAAATACATTTGTATATGAATTTGTATTTGTATATGTATTTGTATTTGTATATGTATTTATTACACTAATTGGTTGGCATTTCATCGCAATGACAGGATCCGCTAACACGGTTTTGTAATTTAATATCGACACGCAACACAGGAAAAGCAAATGTTAATTTGTATCACACAATATGTATAGGCCACATTTCAACAACCTATACACACGTATATATATTCCAGTTACAAAGCAGTGCATTATAAACACGAACTTCATGTCATCAATTTCAAGCTTAGAGGTCCTTGATATGATATTCAGCAACACAATTATAACGTAATAACAAACTTATTAGGAATAGAAGAATACACACATGTAAATATACCAATCGGATTCAGACGCGACTGAATTCGGGTTAATTAACGTAGTATCTTAATTGAAAAATCGTTGCGTCCACATTCTAGCATACAAATATTAATAAGATTGTGCCGATAACCAGCACATTACAATAGTGTTTAAGTGTTTTACATTTCTCTGCTCTGCACGTAAGCGATACAATTTATGCACACATGCGTATCGGTGAATACCTTGTTAGTCATCATGACATTGACCTCACCACCATATTCGAACAGCTTAATTCTATCTCTACAAAATTCATGGCTATCACAATCTGACTACCAATGTCCATGCAGATTATTGCATGCCAAACAGATCTTACAGGTGGAACAAAAGAATGTAATATACACATTTAAAAACGTGCGATACACTGTCATACAATGACGAAGACTTTTGGAATCCCAGTACAGCCAATCTATTGCGCATTAAAAACTGTATGCTACTCTTTATTTAGAAAACAGTCATACAGACATGGTTTAGTTGTGTAGTTACAAACGTAGTTTCACAATTCCTTTCAAATGTCTTTGTTTTATAAAAAGGCCTAGGCACGTATACAATTAAAAAGCCTAGTCACATATCCAGTTGTTTTTGTCAATTACCAATAACAATCGTTTATCAGATCGGGGACTCCTTACAGATCAAAGAGAATTTTTTTGTTTCTTTTAAGTTGACGATTAATAAACATAAAATATAAAAAAAATCTAGTCATTCTGTATTTGTCAAACAAAGATTTTTACACGGAATAAAATACTGACGAACACGACTTCGAATGCATGCAAACGATACACCACTAGCAATTTAATTCAATGGTTAGAAATATTATTTAAGTAAATTAAAACATTGTACTAGTGTTTCAAATTAATTTTATTTCTTGTTGAATACTAAGCCCCTGTCTGCATTTCTACTAGCGTTGTTTACGTATAATAATTAATCACATGTATTGATATTGCATAAAATAAGTAACTGCAAATTCAACGCGAAAAGTTATTTTTGCAGTGTGCCAAACAACATGTGAGCAAACATGCACATCCTCCTTGCACTGTTTTGGCTTGTAAAGATTTGGTGTGCTAGAGACACAATCATTTACACTTTTACAATATCATACACCTTACAGTTTGAACTAAATGTGTATGTCCGAGCTAATAAATATTTCATTATTCATATATCAACATGGAGCGAATACTTATTTTAGCAACAAATCCCCAACTGGTAATCATTTTATACATGCATATAATGAAGATCCTGACCTATTTTAAATTATTGTAGTCGTTGAAATGTTTGGTCGTTGTCATAATACAGTTATAAACTTTGCAACGATATCTTTCTTATCGATTGCTTATTAAATACAAGGTCCCGCTTGTTCATGATAAATGATTGTTTGTGCTTACCTACACAACATGCGAACAATTTACGGTGTCAGCTATCAAATTTGCAGATTGGTGAAAATGCTATAAATAAGCCACAGATTTCACGCATTTCGTTCGTATGTCATTTATATGTTTTGTTCTCGAGTGTACTTTAAAGCAATAAACAACTTCAATGTCAATGTTCCATAATTATATTCCCAATTTAGTAACGATGCTATATTGTAATCGATGTAGGACATTGCTAAGTATCGACGTTACAGTTGTTCAAAAGAAAATGCCATTCAATTTAATTTGTAAATAGGTGTTCCAGCATGTACGATCCAAATTCTAAACTTTAATAAAATAAACACGTGCTCATGATGTACACCAATGTATTTCACGGGATACCATTTTTTCCCGGCAAACAGGTTATCAGTCAAAATAATATTAGAATATCAACACACCTTAGCCAATCCCATATGGAGTATATTTATACATTAAGCCGAATGCGAATGAATCAACTTGTCATTTCATGGTTTGAAAAATATCGTAAAACATAAATTATTGGTCTTTATTAACTAGTGTATGTGTTTGTGTACGCTGTCCCTTATACTGATGTTGATTTAAAATAATACATTAGAGTGTTATTTTGTCTTGTTGTGATAAATCATAGCCACAGGTATTAAACACTATCAACTATACTCTCACAATGACTGCACGATCTTATTTGAATAGCGAGTTATTGCCAAAAACAGAATTAATAGCAACAATAAACCGTGCTATTACAGCAAATGTTGGAAACAAAGCAGATGCGGCTACTTTAACGATTAAAACGATTAACCTAACTGGTCACTGTCTAAGCAAATAACCGATTACGTCACTAATTGTCCGACTTGACTTACTCATAGAGATGCAAATGCCACAGAACCGCTGATAACGACCCCATTCCCTGACAGACCCTTTCAGCAAATCGCTACTGATCTGCTCCACTTTAACGGACAAGAATACCTATTAAAGGTAGACTACTATAGTAGGTTCTTTGAAGGGTGACCATTTACCAAACACACGATCACAAACAGTGATAACGAAATCGCAAAAACACGTGTCCAGAATATCAATTCCCGATATTCCTATATAGGTCAATGGCCCTCAGTTTTCTTGCGTCGAATTCAAAGAATTCGTCGATTGTTGGGGATTGGAACACAGAACTTTCTGACCAGGTCACCCACAAAGCAATGGTTTGGCCGTTTTCACCGACCCATATGAGTAAGAACGCAATCTTCTCCTCTTCCAATTTTTCGTTCAATGGTCCAGAAAATATTAATTTTATGTGTCTTTCAAATTTCTCCCACGTGGATGGTAAGTTCGAACTGTTCCAGTCCATAACTGATACCATGTTTTATGTTTGTTACACTATTGTGTGACAAATCAGAACAAATACATTTCAAAACCTATACCAGAATTCTCTAAATAGCAAACGAATCTAAACCAAAACTCAATACACAATCATTGCATACTTTATCTTAATCAGGTTTATTTTCAACCCTGCGCCGTATAAGACTATGTGTGGCCATTCTGTCTTCCAATGAGATGCGAAGTTTGAAATCCCGCCTTCTTATGAATAATTGCAATAGAAGGCGTATACTCCTATCGTCAATTAAGATATATAGAACAATTTCAGTAAAGGACGTGTACCAGTATTCTTATGTATATTATCAGTAAACGACATTCATGTTAACATGTTGTGAATAGTGTCAGTTAATATCATATACATCGCATTCGTAGCATACAATTGCTGCATACACAAAAACAATTAGGAACGTGATAAAATGGCTGACGTTAACAGAGAACATGGATATTTTCGAAGTAGTAATGAGCCATGGGTTTGGACAATAGTTTCGAACGTGTTTCTTTTAAGGTTTATATTCCGATTCCTTTGTGGAAGACCAAGAGAGGTTAACTACAACCCACGAGATAGGCCAAGCAGTACGCGTTCATAATTGGTATGAATTGGTTGGAAAGCCATTATGTTGTAATTCAGCATTAAACCGGTGAACAAACATTACTTATTGTAATGAACAAGTACATCCTATATTACAAATTGCGAATATTAATACAATCTGTGTTGACTATAATTACTTTAAGAACTGTTCCATCTGGGAAAAGAAGCTACCAATTTGTTTCGCTGTTAAATCTCATCTTATGAAAAAATAAATAAATAAATAAACCATTGACTATAGTTGTGAATTAAAATTAGTACGGAATCAGAAATACACGTGATGCATACAAAAATAAAAGTAATATCTTACTTGTTTTGAAATATTTCCAATATTGTACTTAAATATGTGCAATTGCCAAGAGTAAAACAATATATACTAAAACAGTGAACCGATATCGAAACATTCAAAAGACTACCTGTGTATTTGACTTGATCGATATCGCATACATCACATTCCGTGACGTGCATTCATATGGTTGGATAGCACATAAGACACGAGATACATTTCACAACAAGGAAACTGTACTGGAAGTACTATATCAGCCAACTCAATACCAATAGTAATATATTTTAGATGCGTATGAATGTTTTCTTAAGATCATTGAACATTTTACCGTTGTATGTAATACAGGCGAACTTGACAATGCATAAAAAGCCTTTAGTTCTACGCCACAGTTGTGAAGACTTGTAAAGGTGTTATACAATTATTTTTAGACTGCCTGTTGTTATATATTGACGCATTAATTAAAATTGAGAACACATGTGAACCAATAGAATCATTTCTGTGTTATTGACCAATAAAACTACGTCAGTGGGTGTGCATATGATTAAGACATACAGGTATAAAAGCTGCCACCGATGTCCTGTTACATTTGCGTTTCGACTTATCCAAGACAAACTCAAACAAGAAAGATTTAATATATCATGACGGACGCACAAGTGAACAGAGAGCATGATAGAAGGGTTAGATCTAAAATGCCTGAAATACATACGCACTCATCTTGTTGTTATATACAAAAGGATTGTACATGGTTTTTTGGTTGGTTAGGATGTTATTTCCTTATTCGTAAGTGTACATGTGGTCGAAGGAAAAACCAACAGGCGAATTTGAATAAAAGTTCTGACCAACTTCAAAATTTAGTCAATTCAGTGGACGGAATCGAATGTCATACGCATTCTCATTGTGAGTATCGACAAATACGTGAAAACGGAAATTACCGATTAGAAAAAATATGTTATTGCTGACAATATTAGAAAACATCTAACGCTAGCCGGATATCAATATATCTTCCAACAACAAACACAGCCATACAGGACACAAGAACAATTGCAGGACCTATTCGTTTCGTGATGAAACATTAGATACTTTCAAAATCACTGAACTGCCCAAATGTGTTTATGCAATAAATTTCTATCCATTTGTTTATATGTAGGAAAATACTGTTCATTTGGGACGGTAATGCAAGATACTAGATGTGTTTCTCCCGTCAGTGGTTAACAAACGTGCTTCATTTAATCTTGAGACAATTTGAGCGTATCCGTAATGTGTTATATACCATTTTCTAGTTAGTATTTTTCGAATGTTATGATATCCAAGTAATTATTAGAGTATTTAATTCAACACTAACATGTATAATTGATATACCTGTATGATGAACACTATTAGTTTCCGCTAGAATATTGTGTTGGTCTAGAGTACTGAATTTCAGATTTAAAAGTACAAAAAGACTGTATAAAATGGACCCTTTCACAGATTTACGAATTGACAATTTCCAAAATTGTTGTCACAGATTCCAAGAATAAAAGAAAACTGTACACAAAGGAGTGAAAAAGCGTGCAACAATTGAATACTTTGGAGTACTTCTGTTGGATTAATTTAAAATGTTGAAAACACGTGAATCACTTATATGAAGTAAATATTTCTATGATATGTATATAAATCAGAATGGCCGAGCGGTTTGCGCATTCACTTTTGAATCGAATGTCGTATGTTCGATCCCCGCTGGCGGCACATTTTTCTGTTTTAATGCTTTTCTTCTATTAATACACGATTGCTTAAGTTCAGATGCTTTTGTTTTATTTAAGTTGGGCATTTAAGGGCATATTTAAAAACATACAAAAATCTGTGAACGAGTCCCATTAACGCTGTTTTATTCATAGTGTTTATGTTTGCAGTAACTAAATGATGTGAGAATGTATTTGTGTAACGGATATACGCATGTATATTACATAAACTAATTAAAACATGCAAATGAGATTGTGTGCAATTTATATATCATTGTCATCGTGTACTGTGAATTTCACCAAACTTAGTGTGGCATGGTAAACGTGGTTTACAAACTATACAAAAAACACAAAGTAGTTTTATTATCTCGTCTGAAACAAATAGGATTTGAAGAAATGGTTGTATGCAGCAAAGCAGCATTCACAAAAACTGTCAATATAAATTTGTTATTTTTCAGGTAAATTGCGAGTTCAAATATACGTTAATACAATAAAAATATATAAAAACACAAGTTTGTTTTATTCAACAACATATATTTTAACTAGTTAACTAAATGTTTTTTGTTGTGCTAAGAAATTAAAACCTTTCTGCTTTGGAATTGCACTTTGTTTAAAACAGTTTAAATGACGCGCCGTCCATCGTCTTATTGTCGCACAAGGACAATACTCCTCGAGCTGATATGGATTATCGCACCGATATTTATATTTTACCAACGTACCGCCTTACAGATATAACCTTTATATTAAACATCATAGGCATTTGTTTTCAAAACCACCATATACCAAAACGACCATATATTCTGTTTCGGACTCAATGTGCCTTTTTCAATGTTATGCAAGAAACAACAACTATATCCTGTAACTGGTGTCAGTACAGGAATTTCATCCTGCCAACAAGCTTCTGCAATACCATTCATCGTATAGTTTGAACTAATTGTTTTTCAACCACAAATGTTAGAGCTAATACATGTTTTCGATATCGTATTACAAACAGAGTGCGAATTATTGTTTTAACAACAAATCATCTACTGGAAGTAATTTTATACGAGTACATGTTTATACAGAAAACTCTGAAATCGTTGAAATGTTTGGTCGTTGTCATAATACAATTATACACTTTACAATCTTCCTGATCAATTGCTTGACAAAAACAAGGTTACTCTTGTTCATGACTTATGGTTTTTGGTTACTACCTACAAAGCATGACTGGTTTGCATAAAGTATGCGGCGTCCGGTATCAAATTTGCAAGCAAATGTTCACGGTCCGGACCTTGACAATTTCAAGCGGACGGTTTGCTTTTCTATACAATACGATTGCAAAAAGCAATTGTGCTGCAACGAGCCAAACATGTATACAGCTCTGTTTGGTTGTGAATGTCGAATAAAAGAACATAAAGAAGCAAGCTACTAACCTGAAGGACAAACAACATATTGCAATTGCAAAATGAACTACACACATGAAGGCAAACATGGCAACGGTAGACTTAAAGTGTTTGATTTTTTCGAAGACCCGAGTAAACTATTCTACAATATTGCATATTAATTAATTCTCGAGATTTCGTAAAACTTGCGGCAAACCTACACAATTTCCGTTTTGAACGTTCGTCTTGTAACAATTCATTCCGTTTGCAAGTTATTGCGTTGTCATAATTATTAATTCAAATGTTCTTGATCACCATTGTTGGCAACATCCCATCAAAACACTTGCATTTTAATGGTTTAACATTACATTAGTCAATGCATATAGCTCATTTGTCCTTGGCAAATATCCCGGAAAGTTGTCATTTGAGCAATCTGACTTTTTATTAACAAGTGTGGACCAAAGCCCTTTTAATAAATTGTGTGCAATCTTGAACACACGTTCACACATTGAACTGTGTATGTCAAAAGCTTAAGGCTGGTACTTTGCACCATTTTGCAACGAATCATATACCCACAATGTGTATTTCAAATTGTTCAAATAGCTTTTACGATGTTTATTAAATTTAGCATCGATATAACACGACTTTGCATCAGAAACGTTGGTACACGACTGGCTGGAACAGGAAAATGCATGAACAGGGGAAATCATGTAACTCTGCGGGCGATAGAGCATATGTGTAGATGAATACACGGAAAAGATCTCCAAGCAAATGGGTTCTAAGTGACACTCAGGTTTTCGTGGACTAATTGTGTTCCAAGTAATATTAAATTGAATCATATACATGGCAGTTATCGTAAAGGCCGGTAATGTCTCAAACAGACGTTTGACCCATCGGTGTGACCTTTACCTTGACATACATGTGGCTCCTACGCTACCCTATTGGACTCTAAACCAATGTCTGTGACGCTGAATTTTGTGTTACGGTCACGCTGTGCTTGCGCAACAAAACGTTATGACATGATTTGTTAATTTTAAATGAACCCTAGAACATGCTTAAAGCATTCAACATTTATGCTCAAGTCACAGAAATAAACTACATGTAGCGTAAAATTTCATTTTATTCTAAAACAATTAACACCAATCCTATCGACTTTTTCAAATAGCAACAATTGTAATGTTAAAATAGGTGAGCATTGATACAATAATCACTGTATACTTTGACGAACGCAGCAAAAGTAACTTGGACATAAATGCAATCCCTTTGATTGCAGAAAGCATATTTGGACTAAATACATGGCAGACCACAATACTGAACATGAATGTCCGGTGTGCAAGGCAGATAATGAGAACTTGGTTGTAACCGTTGTTCAAAACGTGTTTCTGTTTCGATGGGCTTCGACGTGTGTTAACACCTATCGTTTATTACTGCCCAAGGCACAGACCCACAAACTTACGCTAACGACACTTTGTGTAGCATGTGATATACATAGATGCTTCGAGATGCGACATCAAGTATAGACTCATAAACATACACATTATACACTAAGAGGCCTGCTTTTAAAGATAAGCTTTCCTTAAAAGTTTATGTCATCAACAATACAAACAGTTGAATTAGCCTTATTTTAGGTTATATAGGAGTTGAAATCGCTACCAATATATCGGTGTTAAGATGTTTAGTATTCTATTGAATATGGAACACTTGTGCATAAACATGTACCATAATATACAGATATTCACTTTACACGCACTAATGGTACGCTCGTTTATTTAACGCTATAAGATGTAAATGTAGAAACTGATACTATACAATAATACGTGAACTAGCAACTTTTATTGATTTTCTAAGTTTTATTTATTGAGAAAATGCTTCAAAATGATACATCGTTTTTATTTTCTTCTTCTTTATTCAGTTTATTTTTAAATATTATTTATAGGGCAATGTACAGTCAATCTTGCAAACAAATATTGCAAATACCCTACCATGATAAATGAAGCAGCCATCTCTACCAGAATATTAGCATTTGTGGAACAATTTCAAAATTTCAAACCTACGTGACTGGTTACCCATCTTCAAGACTTCACAATACAAATATTTAAAGAAGAATTTTTTGTATGACATTTGCTGTTCTTGATCGTTTTAATATTTTATTTATTTCGCACCATACTTATATCTTTTTACAGTGTGTGTTTATTGTGTTCGTTATGCTGTACTTATTTATCATTTACAGTAGGAATTATTTAGCTGTTTTAAACATGTTACCCAATAAGTAATACTAATCGTTGTAATGTTATTTTAACATTTTAACAGGGAAAGCGTTCGTAAACAGATATTGAAAGGCTTTTAAAGCTACACTCATTCTCATCCTCTTACGATTCGTGCACATAATAATGTTATTTTGAATTTTCCAATTCAATTGGACAAACATGTAAATGGAAAATATGCTAATTTATATTTATTTAAAACCGTAAAAATATTCGATCAGTAGTTTTATCGAACAGTAGCTTATATTTTAAAAACAGCCATGAGTCCAGTTGCAAGCCAGAACCAGAAGGGCTAAAGTAAAGCTGTTACAACATATACAAAGTGTCTGTCGTAATAAGTGACATCGTTAAATTCAACATATAATGTACTGTGATAACAATGCCATCACACAGATATCAAAAACAATGTTACAATATGCTTAAATTTCTTGATGTCAGAACATGCTAGGCGACCAAGGTTACAACTCTCTTATACAGATACGGTTTTGGATTTATATGGATAAGTCAAGTTGTTGGAAACATAAATAATTTTATTAGAATGTTTAGACAAAGAGTTGTTAATTGCTGTACAACAGACGGGTATGCTTCTATTGAAAATTCTAGTAGATGTTATCATTATGACAATTTTAAGAGATTTCTAGACGTTGAAAAATTCTTGTCCTTAGATACACATTTTAAATAAAAGTTGCCACGTCAAGATTTAGATTATCAAATAATAAATTGAATATTGAACTCGGAAGAAAGAATGAAATATAAAGAGAATCGCATTTGTATTATTTGTCTACAGAATCAAATATTTATGTTATTGATTGTGATTTTCATGCCTTCTTTGTAAATATGATGATGTTAGACAGTCTTACTTGATTGAAGATTATTTTGTCTTTGGTTTTAATCTGGTAAAGAATAAACAGATGCTTCATAATTTCCCATATTTCAAATATGTAATATTGCTTTTGACGAGGAAAATTGCATTTGATTTATTCCCATAAAATCTGACTTATGTTAAGATTTTCCTTAGGAGCTTTGTGGATATGGTCCATGGTATACACATGGAACTGATCTCTGAGATTTCCATGTATGTCTTATCAGAATGCTGAAACTGTTAAGAAATTATCACTTTATATATACCATTCGATGAATGTAATTCAGAACTCTTAAACTGTACCTTGTGACACAACTCATAATCTACTCGACCGTATTAATGCTAATTATTTTAGGACGGATGCCTATATTTACAAATAATATATTCTGTATTCTTTATATTTACTTCATTTTTATAGAGTATTCAATATTTTGTTTGTTACAATTAACATTTCCGGTATGCATTGTAGTTTTTTTTATTTCGGCTTGCGTCCAAAAATTATGTTAAGTTAAAACACACGCAAACTTGTATCATTTTGTAAATATGATATCCGAGTTACATACTTCTGATAATAATACAAATTATTATTATTATTATTATTAGTAGTAGTAGTAGTATTCGTATTCGTATTATTATTAGTATTATTATCAATATTATTTTATTAATATTAGTAGTAGTATTAGTAATAGAATTAGTATTAGCATTAGTATAATTATTGTTATTCTATTAGTATTATTAATATAACAATACTCAAGAAATCAGTTAATGCAGTTTATTTTGAAAGGTATACTCAAAAAGTACTCTTCTTTATTCGTTATTATATTCTTTGTATGACTCTAAATTGGTAAAGTAATATTAAAAAATACAAAGTTCAATGGGTCCGTTACAATAATAGGCATCATTACGGTATCACTAATTTTGTTTGAACTTGTATCTTTTGTTTATGAGAGTGCATGTTTGTAAAAAAAAAAAGGTTTTCACCAATTGTTCAGTGAAAATTTGTTTACCAGTAAACACACATCCCAGCATTTTCCGCCAGAACAAATATGACACAGTGAATGTTCAAACATAAATACGATTTTGAAATACATTTTAACAATGAAACCACTGCCAAGCGTTTCATTTACAATATCATTAACTACATGCGATACATAATCATGCGTCACAAGAGCAATTGCAATTCCAGTACAGCTAATCTTTTGCGCAGTATGAACAATATCTACAGCCGACTCCTTATTTAGAAAACAGTCATACAAAAGCGCTTGATCGCATGCCATGTTATTTACAGATCTTGTGTAATAGGCCCAAAGCCGAAATTGCAATGCATGATCAATATTATATTTGTAATTGCCAATTACTAATGGGAAGGCATGTGTTCCAGATTGGGGCATTGTTATAAACAATCAAAAGAACGTTTTAACTTGTTTTATTTGCTAGATAACTTTGTACTGCAATGTCAATAACCAATCCGAGCACTTTCCTAGAATTACAATTAAGAAACATTAATATTATACAATAATATATAATAATAAAAATTCTACTGTTAGAAACAAATCATCAAAGGGAAGTCATTTTGACACGTGTTCAATTAAAACCTTGACTTCGGGGTTTTTCATAACAAACCTGGTTGAAATGTTTGTCATAATATAATTATATTACATTTCAAACTTATCTCTTTGAACTGTTGCATTATCAATAGAAATACCAGGGTATAGTTTGCATGGAAGAAAACTTAAGGCTTGTCGAGGTACTTTAAAATTACTGCCTGGTTTGCAGTCATACGGTGAGTGGGTCCAGTTTAATATGCGCATATTGGTAACATGTCAACAAAAGTATACCACTGTGTTTGTCACATACTATTTAAACGGCAATGATCTAAGAAGGTTAAGGTGACACATTTGTTGTTTTATTGATACAATTTAAGTCTTTTATGGACTTCTGACAATCGTTTGGCCTAAATAAACATATGCCTTCTTGCATATTAAAAAGCAAACAAGTACAATATTCGTTTCAGTTGTATCCGACCATATAATACACTCAAGCTGCAACATCGACATGTTTTTTGGCTGTTGGTCTGTCTAATTTGTGAGCATACTCAAGCTTCTTGGAAAAAAATTGTCAATTTATTGACAAAACCGACCTCAACCCATTAACAAGACGTTTGTAAAAAAACAAATTCGAGACACCTAAATTAATAAGTTTGTTCTGCTGGATTGTTGTAATATTTTAAGTGAATCAATGCATTTTATCATGTCTTTAAGTTATGATTATGCACTAGTTTTATAACGGTAACCGTATACCGTTTGTTTGAAGTAAGCCTTATCATGTTATTGTTATGCATGTTTGCAACTGAATATTAGCTACCATCTTGTTTCATATTCGCAACATGTGTTCCATGCATACACAAATTAAATGTTGGCTTTAGTTCAATGGTTTTGCCTTTGTATTAATGAGACAAAAGAAATACAGAACGTCGTACATTGTCAAGAAAACAAACACAATACACCTAACAATGACTGTTACAAGCAGAAATTTTAACCGACAGGAATGCAAGGAAAGGCTACGGAGATCTAGAATGACGGTAGCAGAAACGCACTATCACAGACAATGCCGCTATAATTCGCTGTCTCAAACTGGCGCCATTCTCTGCATTGGCGGTCGAGCGTTCACCATTTATTAAGCGCCTGATATGTGGAAAACCAGAGGACGTTGGTAACCATCCACGAGATGGTCCAAGCAACAATCGTAACTACATAATGTAATATGGACCTTAATGAGATGTACCAATGAAAAAAGCTACTTTCGTTAATGTTTACAATGCATGACAATTAATAAAACATTGAAGTGTTAATCACATGCAACTTTCTGAGATTTAAATAATTCAGTTAAGAAATCATTTACTTCGAATAACGGCAACAGTTTTGTTTTAACTTTATACATTAATTATGTGAGAAATAAGAATGCCAATATTTTTTAATAGCACACACTAATTATGATGTGAGATTAGCACAGTGTAACGCACAAAATATAAAAGGAATATCACTTTCTTATTGTGACAAAAGCCACTGACACACACTCACAAATTACAGATAGTTAAACTCTGTGTTTTAAATATCTAACCAACAATCAGTGTTAACGCGTTCAAAAAGGTCAACGAGACTACCAGCGTATTTAACGTGGTTGATACCTCATGGACCGAATACAGTATATTGCATTTAGATACGCAAAACGACATTTCAAACGCTTCGCCAGAAGGAAGTACTAGTAATATTCAACACAGTATATCAGTAATTGCAATACAAACGGCCATGGTTTTTACGCTCATATCTCTGTTTTGCATGATGGACCATCCCACGACAAACCTCTCATATGTTCGTAACTATACTTTCCACTGCCTCTTGTAATATGTAAACGCCTTATTGACAATCGGAATTCGGTTTGTAAACCAATCGCATCATTTGTTTCTTATAACTTGTAAAACAGTTGTATACTGGTTAGAAAAGTGCTCTGTAGAATGACGCCCGTACGTTATATAATAGATTCAGATGTAAGTTTTACATATGTGTCTTGACTTTCAATTCGAAGACGTCATTTATTGCAAGTATATTTATTACAAAAATGTCTGCACAAGTCAACGCCGAATATAATCTACGGGCTAGATCTATTACGTCTGAGACGCATAAGCACTTTCAATGTCGTTATGAAAAAAAGGAGTGTTACGTGTGGTTGTATTGCTATAGCTATCATATTCTCATTCGTATTTGTTTATGTGGACAAAAACGAAACAGAAAAGATGATGAATGCAAGAGTTTGGACACCCTTTATAAATTAAAAGATTCTGACGGAATTGAACTTCATACTGATCAAAGGTGTGAATATTCAATTATACCAGAGGGTGGAGAATACCGGTTCGAACGAATATGTTACTGTGGAAAGTAAAACAAGTGCATTATTCAGGTGTTACCAGCGGGCTCTGCTTTAGCTCAACACATAGTGAATGCTGATGTCTAAATATCTATACATACACACTACGGGAAGAGAACTTTAACAATAAGGTAATTGGATGGAGGATCGAGTAAGCAACGTAAGACGTCCGACTTAATTGTTTTGTACCAGCAGATACTTTCAATACAGAACACTATGAGGAAGACAGTACTACTTTCTTGCACATGTGATTATACCGTTACAATATTTAAATGAATTGTAAAAATGTTGAATACTTATTTGTATGTTTAGCACGATTTATTTATTTTCCGTCGTATCAATGGATACAATTTTTAGCAATAGGAAAGATTGTGTACAAACGCTATTGTCGTTTAATATTTCATTATGGCATTGGGTAAACGGATGTGTGTTAAATATATGATAATAAATAATATCAATTAAACGTATATTTTCTTTAATTCTTTACTGATATAATGAGCCTGTTAGAAAGAATGCAGCCAAAATGAATATGAATAAAACTTTATAAGTGGCCAACTAAATTAGCACTTCAATTCTTTTAAGTTATATAGTTTCATTAATTTGCAAATAAATGTTCTTCTATTCCGAGGATCTTCCCAATATTGGAAATATAAATAATTTAGTTTAATTAAAATAAAAATAAAAACAAACCGTTTTCCGTCTACAAACTTTGCAAAGCTTCTGTTATTGTCAATCAGGGTCCGTATCCGCAATCCAATTTTAAGATTTAAGAATTAATAATAGACTTAGACTCATGGAAATCCCTTTTGTGTTCGCAAATATACTGGTGCCAATGTCGTTTCATTCACAAATCATTCTAAATAATGAATGCTATTATACGAGTTGGTGAAGATACAAATTAACAGCCATTTAGAAAAAAATACACAGTTTGAGGAATATTCTATATTCTTAAGTTTTAAATATAAGTTTTAAATATAAGGTCTGTAAATGTGGGCCATGAGTATGACCTTTATACATAGATAATTCAGAGACTGGGGTGCCGAATCCATTCACAGAACAAAATCATCAGAAAAAAGGATTTAAATTAACAAACAACAATTTTATGTAACGTGAATATACATCCATACAACAATTTTTTCTGAATAGAGGTAATATAGATTTAAATTGTGAATAACAACAAACACACGTATTATATAATTTTGGACCTTAAATAGGTTATATATCTACATGTGCACTGTTGTAGGTAACGGAATATGTACACTTTATACTTCATAATCAGCAGAAACAAGTTTTTACGTATACGGTTTAGATACCATTGATATGTTTTTTTGTGCACGAGTTTGAACGAATGGACCCGGCGTACAAATTTACAAAATTTTACAACATGCCAATTTTACAATAAAGCATACTGATATAATGAGTAACATTTTTGCTCTTGCCTTTGTACTAATATAATATAGATTATGATCTGCGCATTTAAACTAGTTCGTATGGGTGACCCAAACTTGTTTCTTGTTTTAGTATTTTGCTGTTTTGTATGGGCAAACGGTTTTGGCGTGAATACTTATGCAAATATGTTAATGGCTTTAAAGTGCACAAATTTATGAGTTTTAAATTTTACAAATGTGACTATAAGACCATAATGACCTTTTAGAAAAGAGACATAGTATAAGCTCAGGCTTCCTTCTCAATTCTGTCGAATTTATCTAATGTATGTATGTATGTTTGTATTTTGATGCTTGCATGTTTATTTGGTTGATTAAATAAATATTGTTTAAACCAAATAGAATTTCTGATTAAGGTATTTAATAAAAAATTATTATTATTATTATTAATATTTATAATATTTTTAATAATAATAATAATAATCCAGCTGATTATTTTTAATGGTATTTGTACCACTTAAAAATAGTAAAATAATAGTGTTGGAAACAAAAAGCATAAAACACCAGAATGCTGAAATGTTACAACAAATTTAGTTAAAGCAGTACGTAACTAATTTAACCGTTAAAATAATTGGCATCATTCCATGTTCCAATATTTTGTATATATAGTATTTATTTACCAGCATAGTATCGATTCCCTTCAAATAAATGTATTCTAAGACATATGAAATACCACACATAAATATGATCACTGGGAAGAATGGAGTAATACAATTAAACAAATAAGATACACACATCCTAACACTCGCCAATGCAAAGCAAAATACACATTATTTTACATATTGTTCAATTTATTTTTATTAAGTGTATTATTAATTACATGCGATACATTGTCATGCGACACACGAGCATTGGCAATCCATTAAAATAACAGTCGACTCTTTATTTAGAAAACAGCCATACAAATACGCTTGCGCGTTGCATGCCATGTTATTTATAGATGCGTTTTCAAAATTGCCAAGCATGTACACGATTATATTTGTATTTGACAATGACTAATGAGAAGGCATGAGTTCCGGATCGGGGAATTGCCTTTTAACATTGATAGAACGTTTCAACTTGTTCTATTTGCTAGATGACATTGTACTGCAATTCAAATAACCAGTCCAAGCACATTCCTAGAATTACAATCATGCATCATTTGTCGTACAATGAATTTTACGCAACGGTAAATATCCAATTACTAAAAAGGGGCATGCAAGTGCATATATATACACACGTTTTATTGAACTGAAAACTGAACCATTCAATATTAATTATACTTCTAAAATTTTGTTTATACAAAGCTACTATATCGTGTATACATTCTAACAAGTACTCCGTGTTAATTCAGTTACAAAATAACAGTCTGTAATCACTGTGCATGTTGTACTAAATGTCAAATAAATGTGTACATTTGTTTCTTCAATATTTCAAACTACATGAGATAAACATATTTACAGTCACGATGCAATGTTTTGGATTTCAAAGACATGGTGGACCAGGGACATAATTATTTAAACCTAAAATATAACTCACGTTAATGTTTAAACAAAGTTTACGTATTTTTCAACCACAAATTTTAACAATCACATAGCAACATTGTTTTGTAATATTGAATACAGAACAGAACAAACTAAAATTCTAATTTTAGAATCAAATCATTAAAATCATTTTGACATTTGTTCAATTAAAGCCCTGACTTGGTCGTTTTGCATAACACACGTGGTTGAAATGTTTGGCGTTGTCATAATATAAATATAAAACGTTTCAATCATACCTATTTGAACAATTGGTTGATCAATAGAAATACCTGGGTCTAGTATGTACATGGAAAAAAACAACCTCAGACTTTCAAAACATGTCTAATTTGTAGTCATAAAGTGTGTGGATCCAGTTTCAAGTACGCAGATTGGGAACAAAAGAACTTACATTGAAAGAAGAATGCCACCGTAAGTGTCATATAATATTTAAAAGGCACGGATCTAAGAAAGTTCAAGTGACACATCTGTTATTTTATAATTAAAAGTTATGTCGTGTATGAACTTAAATCCGTTTGGCCAAAATAATTAATTTTGATCTATAAGAAAGCAAGAGCATATAATGGAAGTGATCTTACATGCCGACTAACAAATCTTCGAGACTCACCAAACTGCTAAATGAATAAGTTTTCCCCCTTTAAGGCCATTTATCTACATAATGTTTTGAATTAAACGCGCTCAATTGCACGCTCCAAGTTATCAATCTACTAGTGATTTATCTGCAGTTTGTATTTAATATATGAACATAAACATACAAAATAAAATAGTGTAACATGTATGATTTGTTAGGTAATGAATCACACCAACTTTTTTTTCAATATCAAAAGTATTGACATATTTTGTAAGCTGAGCAGAAATATACTGAATTATGATTACATTCTTTTCAATGCAAATGAAACAATATCAACAAACTATTCTTTATTAATTTGTTTCAAGTAATAGTTCAAATCTATTTATT
Source organism: Congeria kusceri (assembly GCA_027627225.1). Classification (NCBI taxonomy): domain Eukaryota; kingdom Metazoa; phylum Mollusca; class Bivalvia; order Myida; family Dreissenidae; genus Congeria; species Congeria kusceri. The sequence continues at coordinate 51,594,674 of CM051029.1, forward strand.
TAAGATAAATTTTAGAAATACCCAAAGGTTTACTAAGAGTTTTTAGAGTCCGTTTCCTAGGTCGAGCGATCACTAGATTTGTTTAAATACAATTTGAACGCTCCCAGAGTGGGGCTCGAACAACCGATCTGTCGCAGTAATGACAAACGTCGTGAACATGTAATATGGCACGGCATACGCGACACGTGCGGGCTTAGCTGGCAAAGCTACGCGGTGCCCTGGTTTATTATTTTGTTTTCAGCATATCATTTGTTGAATTACTAAATCTGTATTGTCAAACATTGTAAAACATTTATCAACAACAGGAAGTAACCACTATTAAATCAAAATGTCCTGTATTAATACACTGGTGTTATTAATGTTCTATGTGACTCATGCTTCTATTAATATATGGTATAAGTTCAACAAATAAATTACAAGCATCCTGTATCCGTGGTAATTAGGTCAATCTCGAATACATAGCTTGAAAGGAGTATTATTACCGCATGTACGTTTGTTTCAATAAGCTAAAGAAATTCTTATTATTTTTCTTTACGTAAAATCGTTTTTCATCGACAATGCACAACCCCATGTTAGTAAGTACGTCCTAGAACAATAAGACATTTGGCAAACCAAGTCCAACATCTCTACCAGCCAAAAAGCTTTCTGTCAGAAAAGTTCGAATGACCTGCTAGAATGTTACTCTTTGTTTGGTTTTAACCCGCTTCCCAATACAATGATGTCTTCAGAGCCTGCATTAACATAATGTATCGTTATTGGACAGAACATTATCAAAGTAAAAGCAAAACTTTACCTTATAGCGCAGCCATCGCAATTATCGTATTACAACTAGTTTTCCAAAACTGTTTGCGAAAAAGGCATCAAAATATACTGTTTCTGCATTTTCTAAAATTGTCAATGACTTAATGAAAAAGGGTCAGGTAAGAATATTGAGAGAAATGATTTGAGAACCATCATCTGGTTCCTGTGTTATGTCCTCTATGGATATAGCATGGTGCATAAATTATATGGCAACTATTTATAAAACCATCTCATCAATGTATTTTTGTTAATGTTCGTAAAATAATGACTTGCATAAATATGATTACATTTATTATAACTAGTTGTACTTGATTTTAAAGCTTGCAAAAGCAGTGATCGCACTTTATATGACTTCATTCTTTATTACGTTTGTCGATTGCAAGTTAGTTGTTGTGTTGTGACATGTGATCAATGGAAAGACAATTTAGAAATCAATATATATCTTGAAACGCGATCATGTTTGTCAAATATTTGGCTGTCTTCCAAGAGATATTTTAATCATGCGCAATATTTGTAAGCAAAGGCCTCATGTAGTACATAACTTTGCAACGATGCAGGCTGAGTTTCATTACCGTATTCAAAAGTGCATGCCATATTGCGCCAAAATTTCAAAATTCAAAATGTTGATGATTCAAGATGTTTAACCACTGAAGCAGAAAGAAGAAAGCAAATATTCTTTGTCATGTGAACACCTGGAGTCCAATTATATAAATGAACAAGTCATTTCCCACTTTGTTCCATGTGGTTTGCTTTTATGTTTTAACATTTGACACAGCGTAGGCTTGTTGTGGCGTTGGCATAATACAAACAAAAACTGCTGTCTGATTTGACAAAGGAAAGACACTCAACTTCATATAAAACATGGTGTGAATTACAATTTAATTGATGATTGGGTTTCAAATACGTAAATACACCAGGGTAAACGTATATATATACAGCGTACAGCTCGGTTGTTCTATGGCAATTACTGTAAGCATCAGGGCTTGATAAAAGCGGTTGACAACACATCACGCAATGTAAAGTCTAGCAAAATGTTTAAGTTACAAGTCGTAATAGGGTAATGGAAGTGACTCATCCTTTTTATTTTATCGATATAACATGTATGACGTGTATGGGGCTCTTAAATCATTCACTGCCTGAATAAACATTAATGTTACCTTATTTGCTATAAAGAGCCAACACGTAAATTATTCGTTTCCACTATATGACTAAGAACGCCATAAAATATGTACACACACATGTTCGTTTCTAATGATGCAATCAAGTTACACCACCCATCCGTGTGTTGTGTGTTTGTGTATGTGTGAGAAAACATCATGTAACAGACGGAATAACAACTTAATTATGGACAATTCTGATAAATCCGTTTGGAACATTGGTGCTATACATAAACACATGCATTTTTGTTTCATATTGTCAACCATTAATAGCAAACAATATGTTAACACACTTCAAATACATAGCCTTAAGCGGTTATGAATGAATAAATACACTATTTCAGAGTAAACGCTATTTATTTAGATACCAATCAAATCTTTACGTTATTTAAATTCTTAAACAACATGAGGATAATTGTCAGACTTCCTTGCAAAACGAGATATTATCAATATAGTTGGCACACAGATTGTTGTAACAAAGCATACAGACATTTAAAGTTTCAAGTCGATGTTAACTGACAAATCTTGCAAATGTTAAATGTAAACACCTTGATCACAACAACTACTATCAGACGTTTTTATTTGTTTTATTATGCGTTTGCAAAATGTAATTGTGCAGCAAAGAACCAAAAATTAAGCATAACCTGTACAAATATGTGTGCAGTTGACAGTTGTTACTTTCGAATGAAAAACATTAATTATCAACATATTAACCAGTAGGGTAAACCGCCATGGTACAACGGTAAATTATACAACTGCATTCAAGCGGGAGCACAACACATTCACTCGAACATAGTAATGGCATACATAGAGTGTTTTCTTTCATATGTTACACATCAACCTTCTGCGGCTGTAGTTGTTGTTTATTTGCCAAACACACTAGTTCTATATGTCAAGTCAGCCCATTTAATAGTGTTTGTTTAATACAATTGCAGTATACTGTTACACTGGCATTGTATAAACTATTTAGTAAACAAAGCCACCCGAAAGACACATACACTGTTGTTTTTTTCAATTACCTTTATCTTTTCCTATAAATATGTTCTAAATAGATATGTCAATATTTTAAAACATTTAATGAACATAATTTAAGGTGTTATTAAATAAACAAGTTTACTATATTGCATGTATATTTCCTAATCACAATCAAATATATTGTGTTTGCGCATTCCACAAAACAAATAATTAGCAGTCACATGTGTCATGTCACAAATGTTCTTTGTCTACATGAAAAGACATTGTTTTGCTCTCCTAAATAGCAAACATAATCTTAGTTTCAATGGTTTTTATTTCATTGTTCTTATGCGTACAGGCCACTAGTCCTTAGTAAATACCCAGATACGGTACCCACAATCATGCAATTAAACTTTGCGGTATTATATTTACAACTATCATTGTTGAATCAAAACTAAAGCATACGTAAGACAATGTCATTAAATATGTTTTTCACGTGCACTTTTGCACTGAACGATGGTACGACCTATGTATCTGGCTTTGATGAAGCAATTTTCGCCCAACTTAAATTTGTATTTCAAGTAACTAAAAATAATTACTACAACAACAACAACATCATTATAATCAACATGATAACAACAACAACAAACACTACATCAACAACTACAATTGTCACATGAGTGACGGATATACCCCCACAATATAGCCTTGTCACAAAACTATGGCATCCATTCGAAAGAAATTTACAGAGAGAGAATGCTTTAATTTGTGAATGGTCAACAGTGTATTTGGAAAAAAATTAATTTCAATAGGAGCCATAACTCTGTCAACATTTAGTGGTTTGTAAACGAAGTTGAACATGATCAGTATTTTATGATGTTACACCATGTTTTTCGGGAATTTAAGTCAAAAAGGCCATAACTGTGTCAAAATTTAGTGGTTTGTAACCAACATCAAACTTGACCTGTACTCTATGATGTTACACGTGTGTATTAAAAATGATTTGAATATGTCAAGCCTTTCTTGAGTTATCATCCGGAAACCGTGTTTTAGGGATTTCAATTCGAAAAGGGGCCATAACTCTGTCAAAATTTATTGGTTTGCAACCAACATCGAACCTGACCTGTAATCTATGATGTTACAAATGTGTACCAAAAATTATTTGAATATGTCAAATCTTTTTTGAGTTATCATGCGGAAACCATAAACCAACAGACAGACAGACCGACAGACCGACGGACCGACGGACCTACAGACCGACAAGCTCACTCCTATATACTCCCTCCCCGTAAACTTCGTTTGTGGGGGTATAATAACAACAAACTACAATAAACGCCAAACGAAACAATTTCAGCAACCAAACAACATGGTTCTGCATAACATATAAAACAAGGCTTGTCACAGGATGTGACGTATGCCCCCGAATGATTGTCAGAGGACGGCACAATATTATGCCCTGGACAAATATATTGAGATTTCAGCAACACGGCTGTTTGTTGTTGTGACACACTGCCTCATAATGATCTTCATTTCCACCAAGTTATTACATTCCTTAAATGCTGGCAAAAATGATGCTTCCTAAAAAAAATTCATTCTAATATTTGACCTTTAAGTGTAAGCTTGGACCCTCAGACATTTACCGAGGAGCATGTAAGTGGTATGTGACACATCGTCTGGTCATTGGAAAAAATAATCTGAAGTAATATCAAAATCCTTCAAGGTTTTTGAAAGTTATAGATTATCAAGAAAATTCTGACCGTGAATTATGACCTTGACCTTTGACCGAGGACCATGAAAGTTGTACACGACACATCGCCTGGTTATGGGAAAAATAATAATCTGAAGTAATATGAAAATCCTTCCAGACGCTTAAAAGTTATGGTGGAGAAACAGAAATCCTTGAACTTTGACCTTGAATTGTGACCTTCACCTTTGACCGACGATCATGGAAGTTGTATGCGACACATTGTCTGGTCATGGGGAATAATTATCTGAATTTATATTAAAATCCTTCCAGGCGTTAAAAAGCTATGGAGCGGAAACGAAAAATTCATGACCTTAAATTTTGACCTTGACCTTGGACCGAAGAACATGGAGTTGTACGCGACACATCGCGAAAGAATAAAAATTTTAAGTTATATTAAAATCCTTCCATGCGTTTAGAAGATATAGAGCGGAAACGAAAATTCGTGACCTTTGACCTTTAATTGTGACCTTCACCTTTGACCGACGAGCAATGGAGTTTTACGCGACACATCATCTGGTCATGGGAAATAATAATCTGAAGTTATATTTTCAAATCCATCCAGGCGTTTAGAAGTTATGAAGAAGAAAAACAAATTCATGACCTTTGACCTTGAATTGTGACCTTGACCTTTGACCGACGAGCATGGAATTAACACGCGACATATCGACTGGTCATGGGGAATAATAATCTGAAGTTATATTGAAAGCAACCCAGTAGTTTAGAAGTTATGGAGCAGAAACGAACATTCATGACCTTTGACCTTGAATTATGACCTTGACCTTGACCAACGAGCATCGTCTGGTTTTAGGAAATAATTATCTGAAGTTATATTAAAATCCATCAAGGCATTAACAAGTTACAGTGCGGAAACGAAGTCCGGACGGAAGGAACCACCCACACACAGACGGACGGTGAGACTACCATATGCCTTCCTTCGGGGCATAACAAATTATTAACGTGTTTGATATATTTTGTGCCAAAATTTGATTACTGACCGGTCGTGTTTTCTCTTAAAAAGTTTACATTCTTGAAACAATTTTTTAAGTAATACCTAAAATATGAATATAACTTTATACCAGTGTATGAACAAACAAAATAATTCGTAACATCGTCGAAGGAGATCAATGTGACTCGTACTTAAATGTCAATCATCATTGCGGTTTCCCCGGTATGATACGATATCAATATGATAAAGCGGAAATCTGAACTCGTACATTGATCCACAAGTCTATATTTAACATTTCTAATTAGGTTAAGGCCTTCAATGCTTATGGATCAGACTGTTTAAAATAATGCAGATCAAGCTCAGGCATAATTGTCTTACAGCCAGTCCCGAACGAGACATGACCCATTTCAGAAATGTCCTAGTATATAACATACAACGACGTAAACAACTTCAAGGACATACACATGTTGTTATGATTGACACGAATGACAGTCATGTTGCAGCATTGACACAGAGCATGCTTAGGCTGCATGCTGTCCAAAAATGTCACAGCTGAGACTGTTGACGTGTTGAAATTACCTTGGACTGTTTGCAATGTTGGCCTAGAGCGTGGAAATGCGGCATGCTGTCGAGACATGTCAAAACTGAAACTATTGACGTGGCGAAATTTCCCGGGCGCGGACAGGGGCATTTTTGGGGTAGATTTTTCGGGTTAAGTGCGACGGTTAAGATATCAATATGCATGATCTAGTTTTAAGCGACACCACCTTGGCTTACGTGTCAATCAGCAAGTCATTGGGAAAATATGTAGATACAGATCTTAAGGACATTTTCGGAAAACATTCAGCCTATTTAACAATGCCTACGAGAACATTACAAGTCAACAGCGTATAGTGCAATATAACCATTTTAAGGTACATACACATGTGATGGGGCGCGAGGTAATTCAGTCAGCGACGTCCAGCAAACACCATTTTACACTTCACACTGCTTTCACACGACACAATGGCAACTGCACTAGGACACAGGACCGACGACTACGGCACACTGCCACGCTTTAACTGCACAAATGACGCAATGTAATTGACTCCTGGCAGGGAGACGTGTATATTTATTATATTCTAACATTGTCGTATGACAATGGAAACCACATTATTACCGGCAAGCAAGCAATACCAGTTGAGAGGACTGATATATTTCACATAATAGACATTTAATTCGTGACTTAAATGCCTTATGATGGTTTAACGAAGAGTTTCCGGTGAGGCATTTCTAGTTACTTTCTTCCGGCCACTTGTCGGCTATCGGGTCATGTTTGGGCATCTGACGCGTTATGGCATTATTTTTAACGTTAGCTTTAAATCAGTCACGACGTCGGGCATCTGAAAGTCATTGCCTACAGATCGACCTATGATCCACCGATGTCCGACCGGACATCTGACACAACGGCCGGGCGCCGTGTCAAATTTGAATCCAGAAATCTTCCCATATATATCTTTCGGCTCCGACCTCCCAGTGGCCGGTATTCGGGCAGGCATCGGCAATTTCCCAGCATGTTACCAGCCGATGAATGGCTGGTCACCAGCTAGCGACCGTAGTACGTAAATGCCTCCTCCACAACTCGCTGACCCGATCCCAACCACTCACGGCTCTCATTTAGCGTTGTCAAGATTTTTGTCTTTGTCTTGTAAAGATAAAGATGCAAACATACCGAAAGGAAAAGAATGGGAGCCAGACAAAAAAGGTCATCATCGCAAGTAGGCCGCTTCAAAAACACAGAATTAACAGCATTTCCTTTTTCCTTTGTCTCATAGATTAGTGTATGAGTAAACAGAGCAGGTAAAAGCAGCACCTCTGGCAACAATGTATCTGCAAATGGGCTCACACCAGTCGGATTACTTGTTCGCCCAGCAGCCGACATACTCAAAACACCCGTCTGGTCTTTAGGATTCAACCGACTCCCAGATGAATACCGCATTTGTGTCAAAGGGGCATCGTCAGGACTAGTGCTGACTGAAAAGGGGCTCAGAAACTGTGTAAATTTCCTGGATAATCGACCGATCGCCTACCGACAACAGCCGTGCCCCGTCAAGGCCGCGTTCGATATTAGGGTGTTTTTTTCCGTTCTGTTCACGCTTGCCGATGCCTAGAGATCGGCCACATTGGTCGGTTGCCTGGTTGAATTTGACGAAGGCTTAGGTAATCCGGCGCCCGGTTGTTGTGCCAGATTTCAAGGCATCAGCTGACGTGTAGATCGGATGAAAATCCCCTGACATCGCATGCGGTCTGTACGGAGCCCGGTAGTGGTAGGCCGTTGATCTGTCGCTTTTCAAGGAAATTTTCAGAATTTCGTAGCATGTTTCGGCATTTATCCGGGCAGCACTTGTTCAATGTCTTGACAATGCCTCTGCAACACTCATGCAGTATTTCTTCAGAATGCAGGAATGGTGTTTTGAGCCTGAGCATGTCGATAACCGGGCGAAAACGGCAATAATCCGGCCCTTGAGGGTTATACCTACACATAGCTCTATGAGACGAAGAAAGAAGAACATGCCGTTAATTTTGTGGGTTTTGATGAGGCCTCTTGTGTGGTAATGACCACACTGCTGATCTTGCTCCCTCTTTTCGTTTGGCATTTTGTGCAATATAATGTTTTAGCAGAAACACGTTTGACTACTTGAGTGCCGTGAGCGTAATCTGAAAAAGGAGCATTGACAGCCGCATTTACGTAGTACGGCTAGGCACCTAGAGTTCGACCAGACGAATTTTATTTATTGTTGAAAACTAAGTGATTGTCTGCATTTCTGCATGTGATCAATAGAGACACTAACTAATCGCATGTAATGCTTATTTATGATTTAACTAAATGCGAATTAAGACTTTATATTTATTTTTATTGTTCGAAACCTCATGCGGTAAAACATGCAATATTTAGGCTTGCAAACATATGAATAGTTAGTAAACTGTTTATTTAAACATTCTGCAATACCATTCACTCTATAGTTTGAACTAAATTTCAAGTTTTTGTTCAACCACAAGTAGTAACAATGTCAGATCAAATACATGTTTCAGTATCGTTTACAAAAACAAGGCGAATAAAACCTTATTTTAGCAACAAATCAACGACTGGAAGTAATTGTATACATGTGTGTAAAGAAGACCCTGACCTATATTTAATAACCGAAGTAGATGAAATATTGTTCGTTGTCATAAAATACAATTACAAAGTTTGCGACGTTATCTTTCTAATCAATTGTTTGATAAATACTCAGGTCCCGTTTGTCCGTGGCTAATAATATTCGGTGCCAACCTACGAAGCATGCCCGGTTTGCGTAAAGCTTGCAGCTTCAGGTAACAGATTTGCAAGCTAATGTTCAAGGTCCGGACCTTGACAATTTCTAGCGGACGGTTTGCTTCATTATGAAACGCGATTGAAAAAAGCGATTGTGTTGCAACGAGCCAAGCATTTATAAAGCTCTGTTCCGTGCCTGATACGTGTTGTCAAAAATGCTTGTCAGAGGTCCATTATCTACATGAATGTTATATTAATATTAACAAGAACAAGCCATCTACGCTTTCTAAGACGATTCGATGCTTCAGTTTTGCATTTGCCCCGGGCTAACGATTTCTTTTTTAAGATTATTTAAAGAGAACAATATTGATAAAACATTATCAAACATCTAAACATATATAATAAAACAATTTACATGTTATTTGAAACAGCTTAAAAAAGCTATTTGTGAACAATGGCTGTTAGGAATAAATTATTGCCGCTGTTAAAATTGGCGTTTGTATATTGAATTACCAATACAGTTGACAAACTGTCAGAGTGTTGACAAAAATGTATACAATATATAGATGTTCAAATCTGTGTCTAATGATAAGTTTTGCAAGTGTTCCAGATCGAGACATTGACCATTGCAAAATTGCTAGCGGTGCATTTTTTTGCTTTTCCTACATGTTGCGTTTGCATTATGAATAAAGTAATAAAGTAATATATGTATTACCGGTATACTTAGTAACATGTACACATATGCACGGAACAGTTTTGGCAGACAAGCTAAAACAAAACAACACATTTAAATTACAAGTAGCAATGTATTAACCATTATAGAATAAAGCAAACATTATGCAATGTTAAATTGCACTAAACACACGCGCGAGTACATCACATTCAAACATGGTTCTAACATATATGGTGTTGCTTTTTATATTTGGCAACGGATCCTGAAAGGGTTTAGTAGACTACAAACTAGAAGCCAACGAAACTGGCATTATAATAATACGTCGTAAATTTAATCAGAGATATTATGTTACTTGCACCCACGCATAGCTATATTTAAAGACCTTGCTACATTGCGACCATTTACATTTTTAAATATGAGTGCAGATCTGTTTGAGTTCGTTTTGTTAGCCACACACAGTATTCCCATATGTCAGTCCATTCAATCAATTTTATTGAAAACAAATGCATTGCTGTGTTGCAGCATTTGATAATCTAGTTAGTGAACAAAGCAACCCAAAAGACACATATAGTTTGATTTTTTTTCAAATACACGTTATATTATGTTGTTTTTTACAATATATATTTTCTTAATAGATGTCAATCATGTAAAACATTGTAAGAAAATTAAAATAACATTAAGTAAACAATGTTACAATATTGCATATCATGGTCATGTCGCGATTTTCTAACCACTATCAAAGAGGTTGCGATTGCGCATTCCCGGAAACAGACATAAAAACCACTAAATGATAGGTAATGAACCCACGAGGCACACCTGTATGTAGGAATGAGTCACTTTCCGCTTCGTGTATCATGTTGGAACAATTCAGTGCGTTGATAAGTCTTTCGTGAATCAAAATACACAGTTCACGTGATATAGTCACGGGAGATTGATGTGTCCCCCTTTTTAAACGACAGTCAATATTGCGGGTTTCAAGATATTATTATTGACATGATTACGTGGACGCGTGTACATTTTCCTTTAAATCTATATCTGCTGAATAAAGCAAACAAAGTTGTATGTAGGGTTAGGCACTCCCAAGTAACGAATCAGCTTGATCTACACACGTTTGGCCAACATATTGAATCATGACTGTTATGGCCATAAATTATTGTCTCAAAACTACTGCGCACACAATCGTTCCAGAAATGAACGACGTTAACAACTTCAAGGACATACACCTGTTGTTACGACTGACACGATTGTCTGTCATGTTGGAGCATTGCCCCAGAGCATGTGAAGGTTGAATGTCCAAACTGAAACTATTGACTTGTCGAAACTTCCCTGGGCGGACTGGGTAATTTTCAGTGTAGGTTTTTCCGGTTATGAGCGCCTTGTATATTCAAGATGAGATAACGATATGCATGATCTAGTTTTAAACAACATTACCTTGGTTTTCGAAAATGTGCAACGTATTAATTTAACAATACCTACGCGAACATTGCAAGATAACAGCGTCTATTGCAATGTAACCATTTTAAGATATAGATATATGTCATAAGGCGGGAAGAAACTGAGTCTGCAACGTCAAGCAAACGCCACTTGACACTTTCATACTTTCACACTACACAAGGGCTACGAGGTATTGCTAGTCACCTTCTATCGGAGTCCTACCGGTCACTTGCCGGCTGTCGGGTCATGTTTGGGCATCTGAAGCGTTCCGGGATTATTTTAACGCGAACCTAAAATCAGCCACAACGTCGGGCATCTAACAGTAATTGCCTACAGATCGACCAATGATCCACCGATGTCCGACCGGACATCTGACACAACGGCCGGGCGCCGTGGCAAATTTGAATCCAGAAATCTACCCATATATCTGTTGGGCACCGGACTGGCTCCGATTAGACGTGTTCTGGGTTCCACCAGATGCCTGGCCAAACTGGCGGCCGATAATAGGAAAGCATCGGTAATTTTCCGGCATTTTACCAGCCGATGAATGACTGGTCACCAGCTAGAGGTCGAATTACGTAATTGCCGCCCTCACAGCTAGCTGATCAGATCCCATCCGCTTATGGCTTTCAAAGTGTCGTCAAGATTTTTTTCTAGTAAAGATAAATATGCAAATAGAATGCCGAAATGAAAAGAAGGAGAGCCAGGTCATCATTACAAGTAGGCCGTCTCATACACACAGAATGAACAGCAATTCATTTTTCCTTCGTCTCATAGATAAGTGTGTATGTAAACTGAGCAGGTCAAAGCAGAATTTCTGTCATTAACCTATCTGCAAATGGGCCCACACCAGTCGGATTAATTTGTTCGCCTTGGAGTCGACATGCTCAATACACCCATCCGCCCTTTAAGAATCGAACGACTCCCTGATTAATACCTCATTTTTGTTACATGGGCATGTCAGGATGAGTGCTGACCGAAAACGGGCTCAAAAACCAAGTAAATTTCCTGGATAATCGACCGTTCGCCTACCGACAACAGCCTTGCACCGTCAAGGCCGCGTTCGATATCAGGGTGTTTTTCCTCGTTCTGTTCACGCTGACCGATGCCTAGAAATTGGGCACACATTAAATGTCTTTTCTGCAAAAACTTCAGCATCTTGAATAAAATAAATATCATATAAAGAAAAAAAGTTAAATTAAAAATTTGCCTTCGCCGGGACTGGAAGCAGAGACTTTTGATATAAAAAATCTCATGCACTAACCACTCGGCTGGCGGACTTACACACTTGGTTGTGAATTTAACGCTATGTACATGATAAACGTGTTTTCCAAAATACCGATTTTTATCCACTTCGATTGATGATTATCCAACAACAAAACGATATAACCCATATATTTCTTTACGGTGGCATAGATGTGACATGTGCATGTTTTTATTTATGTCGTTCCCACGACATATTAAGTCATGTGAACGACATATTAAGTCGTAGGAACGAGATAATTAACTCGTGGTAACGACATATTAAGTCGTGGGAACGATATTTTTTCTCGTGGGAACGACGAAAATAACTCGTGGGAACGACATATTAAGTCGTAGGAACGAGATAATTAACTCGTGGTAACGACATATTAAGTCGTGGGAACGATATTTTTTCTCGTGGGAACGAGGAAAATAACTCGTGGGAACGACATATTAAGTCGTAGGAACGAGATAATTAACTCGTGGTAAAGACATATTAAGTCGTGGGAACGCGATCTTTTCTCGTGGGAACGACATAAATAACTCGTAGGAACGACATATTAATTCGTGGGAACGAGATAATTAACACGTGGGAACTAGATGATGTACTCGTGGGAACGAGATAATTAACTCGTGGTAACGACATATTATGTCGTGGGAACGACTTAATGAGCCAAAAATTGCCAAGCATATTTACGATTATATTTGTAATTGCCAATGAATTCATGTGTTCCGGATTGGGGCATTGATATTAAAAATTAAAAAACGTTTCAACTTGTTTTATTTGCTAGATGACATTATATTGCAATGCAAATAACCAATCCAAGCACGTTCCTGGAATTACAATCATGCTACATTTGTCGTACAATGGTAAATATCCAATTACTAAAAAGGGGCATGCAAGTGCATATATATACACACATTTTATTGAACTGAAAACTGAACCATTCAATATTAATTATACTTCTCGCATTTTTGTTATTACAAAGCTACTATCGCGTGTATACATACTAATAGGTACACTTTGTTAATACCGTTTCTAAATAACAGTCTGTAATCGCTCTGCATGTTTTAATAAATGTCAATTAAATGTGAACATTTATTTCTTCAATGGTTCAAACTACATGTGATAAACACATGTGTAGTCACGATGCATGTTTAGGATTGCAAAGATATGGTGTGCCAGTGACATAATTATTTAAAACTACAATATCACTCACTTAAATGTTTAAACAAACTATACGTATTTTTCAATAACACATATTAACAATAACATAGCACAATTGTTTTGTAATATTGAATATAAAACAGAACGGACTAAAATTCTAATTTTATAAGCAAATCATTAAAATCATTTTGACATTTGTTCAATTAAAGCCCTGACTTGGTCGTTTTGCATAACAAACGTGGTTGACATTTTTGGCGTTGTCATAATATAATTATAAAACGTTTCAATCTTATCTCTTTGAACAATTGGTTGTTGAATAGAAATTCATGGGTCTAGTATGTACATGGAAAATATCAACCTCAGACTTCCAAAACATTTCTTATTTGCAGTCATAAAGTGTATGGGTCCGGTTTCAAGCACTCAGATTGGTGACAAAAACACGTTATATCGAAAGACGAATACCACCGCGATTGTCATATATTATCTAAAAGGCAAGGATCTAAGAAGGTACAGATGCCACATCTGTTATTTTATTGATATAAGTTAAGTCGTGTATGAACTTCTGACAATCATATTGGCCCAATTAATTATGTGTGGTCTAAACAAAAACCAAAAGGATATAATGCACGTGGTCATTCAAACTGACTAACAAATCTTCGAGACTCACCAAAAACACCTAAATGAATAGTTTTGTCCGCTTGAACGTCATTTATCTAGAAAATGTTTTGCATTAAACGCTCTAAATTACACGCCCCAAGTCATATGTCTACTTGTGATTTATCTGCAGTTTGTATTTAATATATCAACATAAAATAGAAAATAAAATAGTGTAAAATGTATTATTTGTTTAGGTCATGAACTTTGTTTTAATATCAAAAGTATTGACATATTTTGTAAGCTGAGTAGAAATATACTGAATTATGATTACATTTTTACAATGCAAATGAAATAATACAAAAAATACTATTAATCATTAATTTGTTTCAAGTAATAGATCAAACCTATTTATATAAGATCAATTTTAGAAATACCCAAAGGTTTGCTAAGAGTTTTTAGAGTCCGTTTCCTAGGTCGAGCGATCACTAGATTTGTTTAAGTACCATTAGAACGCTCCCAGAGTGGGGCTCGAACAACCGATCTGTCGCAGTAATGACCAGCGTCGTGAACATGTAATAGGACACGGCATACGCGACACGTAAACACAGCAAAACCAGTTGGTTTAATATTCTGTTTTCAACATATCATTTGTTAAATTACTAAACATTTGTTAACAACAGGAAGTAACCAATATGAAATCAAAATGTCCTGTATTAATATGCTGGTCTTATTAATGTTCTAAGTGACTGACGCTTCTATTTTTGTACTCTATTACATGATAAAAATAATAATGGAATCTTCCGGGCACCCAGTAACTAAACGTTTCATCACAATATCCAACTAAGTTAACAAATGGATTAGAGTACCCTGCATCCGTGGTAGTTTGGTCAATCTTGAATATAAAGCTTGAAAGTAGTAATATTATCGCATGTATGTTTGTTCCTATAAGCTAAAGAAATTCTTATTTTATTACGTAGAATCGTTTTTCAACACAACAACAATGCACAACACCATTTTTGTCAGTACGTCCTAAACAATAAGACCTGTCACAGAGATCAAACAGGGAATTTTTATCTACATTACAATGACTTAATATATCAAAAGCACATGCCTACGTCATTATTCTATCAATGGCCAAGTGATCGGTATTATGATAGGCTAAGGTAGCAACCGACGTGTTCCACTCAGATTTGTTTCAATTTGCTTGGATCAACCCATTATGAATATGCATGTCGTGATTGACAACTACTTCCATACATAAATGTACACAATTTTCCAACAAAATCTCGTTTCGGTAAAATGCTGATATGGCCGACGTCAATACTGAACATGAGTGTCCCGTGTGCCGGGCAGAGAAAGCATCAGGATTTTGGAAACTATTATGGTGGTTTCGGAAAAAGTTTAACCTACTGGCTATGTTTATTACTGTCCTAGACATAGACCCCAAGACATGCGCTAAAGACAGGCGCAACATTGTAGAGAGGCTCAGTCAAACACAAGGATACTTTGATATGCGCTAGGTGCACCAAGATAACAAAGTAAATAGAGTCATGTAGACGTGTGTGTTTAGTGGTATATACGCGTTCTTTGTTAGTTCGTCTTAAATTAAGTCCATAACCGTCAGGGAAAAGTAGGATTTGGTTTTTCTATATGTTAACAATGTGGAATGATAAAATTATATATACATTTATATAGCTAATGGAATAAACAATTTTATAAAACATTGAAATCTGTTTTCACTAATAACGTAATATTTCCATTTTCCAAACTTGAATGTTGTTGCTTTTTGTTTTGTTTTATGACAAGACACTGCATAATTGACTTTCATATATTTTAATAACTGACGTAAAAATATTTCTATATGAGGAAAACATTTACAAAAGAAAGAACGTGGTAAAAATCTATTCATTTGTTGACTTATGAAAATGTTTGGCAAGATTTTGAAACAGCTTTTTTTCATTGTTTTCGACAGCATTTGTATTAAACCATCGGCACAATCTTTGAAACTTTGACCATACACGTCCACCACCCCAGAAGCATTTTCTCATACGAGTTCGAGAGACCTTCTAAAATAACTTGCCATTCGTCAAAACGTTCGTCAAGACAGATATATATCAAAGGACTTTGTCAACGGAAAAATCATCTCATATAGCAGTGGTAATGTTATTATTTTACAGAAATGAGCAATACGAATGCGTATAAAGAACGTATGAATAATATACTACACTATGATGTAACATTAAAATACAAAAATGTTTGGAAAAATGAAAACACCGAATAGGTATAGAACTCAGAAGGTCGGAGTCGTATGAACAAATGACACATGAAAACACAGAGTGGGTATCGAACTCAGGAGAGCAAATGACATTTGACAGCGCTTTAACTATCTGCGCCATTCCGCCATGGGGGAATTTAAATGCATCATTCACCAAAATAATTACAATTCGACATGTAAACAAGAAAAGGGCCAGACAAAGATACATTAATTATATAATAATTCTTGCGAAAACTCTTTTTCTATAATATGCACATTATTTTTACCTTTTATATATGCCAGTACTAATAAATAAATTTCAGATTGTTTACTGATACTGCCAGTTGAGGCCATTTTGGTAGTCCCTTCAAAGAATGAAGAATGAAGAATGAAAAATGAAGAATTTTGATAAAGAATGAAGAATTTTGATGAAGAATTTTGATAAAGAATGAAGAATTTTGATAAAGAATGAAGAATTTTGATTAAAAAATGAAGAATTTTGATAAAAAATGAAGAATTTTGATAAAGAATAAAGAATTTTGATAAAAGCCGTGGGCGTAGGTGTTGTTAATACCTGATATTAATTCAATGTACTTATTGAACGTATTCATAAAACCTTTTATCATAATAAAATATTATAATCTACTTATTTATGTAAATGCGTTAACTGTGTACCCGATATAGGATTTGTTATTGTAATCCAATATCACTTAGACTCAACAATAACAATTTTACTGTGCACTGTATATAATATTTAATTTGTTTTGCCACCAGTTCTATATTTAACAAGATGATTCAATCTCAATGGCGCATATTGTATTGTTATTGTATCAACTCCTAAACACTATTTCTTACTAATAAAATTCTCATAATATCTGTTACTCTTTGTTTGATTTGAACACGCTACCCAATAAAAATTCATCGTATTATGTCATTTTCTTTAGAATTTAATAACATTTTATCAAAGAATACTTTTGTATACAACACATTTATGCAAACATGTATGACGTGTTAGGGACATAGACATGCACATATTTTACGTACATTTTGCAAACCACGTGTGCCTAAATAGAAGAAGTTGATATTTAATATTTGGATAAAGACATGCGTTCTTGCCTGTAAATACTAAAAGATACACGTATAGAAGACCAACTAGTTTGTCCTAATAAACTATAGCCAGTGTCCATCGAAACAAGATACATTTATATCATGCATATTTCGTTGTACACATTCACTTCTCAACAGTCTAAATGTATTAATGTTAGAGTAATGGCATTGCATTGAAGTTTACGTCTACCCTGATTACGTGACTTCTAACAATATTGTTTACCGCCTATATGGCAACAATTTTTCTGTGTGTAAACAATAAATATTGACAATTCAAAGCAGTCATGCATTCTAATTATTAACTTAATATAACATATGTACATGACACGATTACTTCCAGGTGATAACAGAGGCTTCTGAAATCCCAGCTTACCCATTACTGAGTAGAAACTAGACCTACAGTCGACTGTCAATTTTAGCAACAGTAATATGAAATGGCTTCATTGCGTGCAAAATAATTTGCATGCTTTTATGGTTGAGTACCGCTCAAAGCCTTTCTTTTAAGGCCAATTTACGGCAAATGTAAATGCATACGGGTGTTCGAAATTAAAGGAACGTATCAATTTAATTTATTTTCTTTAATATAATTGTATTGCAATTAACAGTACATAACGCCGACAAGCACAGTTCTAGAAATCAATTAAACACGTTTCATTGTCGAACAATGATTTGTATTCAGTACAAAGTAAACCATTAAAGAAATGACCTATAAATGCATGAACAAACTGTTCAAAATTTGCTGTACAAGGCTGAATTTGCTACACAATTCTATATGTTAATGTTCATAAATAAAAACAAGCAAATAGGATGAATTGATATCTCCAGCTGAATAAAGCAAATCGAAACAAGAGGTGTCGGAAGGACAGCGCAGCTAATATCTTAAATGGTTTTAGAGAAATACCCATGTAACAAAACCTTTTACCAAATTTTATAAGTTTCTAACAAAGTGCAAACATTATGTAATAATGTAAGCTAGAGTAATGGGATGTTATACATCTGCACAGTGTCACCATAAAGAAAATTTAGTTGAATACCTGTAACAGTATTGAAGATATTTCATTGAAATTCCACTAACATTTTCACGGAATTCTACAGGCCAGTTACTGAGAAATGGCGGCGGACAGAAAGGATGCGCATTTTTCATTGAATAAAGGGCAATAACTCTGGACAAAATTGACGTGCATCACCACACTATGTTGGTACATATTGGTACGAGTTTCAAAGCAGGCTAAGGCCAGTTACTGAGCAATGGCAGCCGACTGGAAAGCTTGACGGACGGACGGACCAAGTTAAAACTCACGTGCATCACCACACTATGTTGGTACATATTCAGTTTAAGTTTCATGGAATTCTACAAGCCAGTTAATGAGAAATGGCGGCGGACGTAAAAATGTGCATTTTTCATTGAACAAGAGCAAACAGAAATTTGACTGATCCAAGTCAAACCTGACGTGAATTACCGCACTATCTTAGTACTTATTTATTTTACATTTCATGGAAGATCTACCCGCCAGATAATAAAAAATGGCGGCGGACGGAAAAAACGTGCATTTTTCATTAAATAAAGGGCAGTAAGTCTTGAAAAATTTGACTGATCCAAATGAAAGTTTACGTGCATCACCGCACTATGTTGGCACACGTTTATTTTAAGGTTCATGGTTAAGAACAACGCCATTTCAAAATGCCCTCACTATTTTTTTTTTTTAGTTTTTATACTTCTGGGTTTTTCTCTCATGTCAATGTGTACCGTAATTACACTTGTACTGGTATAACATTAGAATTGTAGCAGTCATGACGTGTCAGTGAAATAATTAGTTATCAAATTATAGAACATTTGATGAAGTTTGCACAATATTATTCATTCCATAATTAGAACTACAATTAACATCATTTTCATCAGCAAAAATAAACAATGCCATAACAAATAAATGTTTTACAGTATTGTTTACAAAAGAATAGCTATTTCATGTTTTATAAGCAAATAATCTACTGGAAATATATGTTTTGTACTTGCGTACAATAACGTTTTGTTTTGATTATAACTGATTTTTTTAATTAGTGTCCGTTGTCATAATTTATAAAATAGCCCACAAAGCCGTATAAATCGACACTGACCGGGATCCTTATGAAATAAAAATATATTATGATTATTATTATTATTATTAGTAGTAGTATTAGTATTAATATTATTAATTAACACATGAATGCATATCGTTATTTGAGGCTATAATTAACTTTTATAACGATTATATCCTAATGCAATGCCATTTAAAATGCTTGTGTTCCATTCGGTATAATGGTTAATCAAAAGTCATATACTTATTACGGCACAAAATAAATCGATTAGATATGTCCTAATCTTGGACAACATTAGTCCTATTAGATAATACACATTCCAGGCCACACAACTGGTTACCAGTAAAAAAGTAGAAAAAAAGGTTGAGCAAATTGGGTTGTGTCATGTCGTTAAAATTAGGTTAAAACAGGTTTAACACAAAACAATACGGGTGAACATTTTTTCTCGTCGCCCAAGCCTATGTCAATAGCCACCACATAAGGTTGAGCAAAACATGTGCTTTTTGTATTTTTAAAGTGAAAGGCTTAGGGTCAAATTCACATTACTATTCTGGTTGTACACTGTGGAATAGTTACCAAAGTTAGTTACAGAGATTTACAAATTATCTAATTTTAAGGTTGCCGTCAAATGAATTTTAAATAATTTGACATAGTTTCTCTAAATAAATGTATGTTTTAAGGATTTGCAGTTTACAAAAGTCTAGTTATGTGTAACATATTTCATTTAATCTTTAATGTACTTGTAATGTTTGAAGGAATGTGTTTTATTGATTTTAGCCTAGAATACACTTTGCGTTAAATAATGTGTTTATTATATCCCATAAAATATTACATACTTCTTTATAGTACATTTCATATATTCCAGTACTTTTTTTTCATAATGCATTTGATTGCATCATATAACCTTACATATATCCCATTTATATCTTATCATTATATACGCCTCTCTGTGTCATGTCATCAACAAATTGGATCATAAATGGCTTCCCTTTATTATGTTATCGTAGGTACTGTTTTGCATATAATGGTTTTAAGAATCCCAGAGTTGTAAGTTCTATTTTGTAATTATTGCCTTACATTCTGTGTTATATTCTTTATGTACAACGCATTTATGATATCTTAATAAATCTATGTAGCTCGCAGGCCCAACTCGACTACCAACATGATTGTTAATCATCGATAGATATGATATGGTGAATAAATTAAATGGCAAATATTGATAAAACCATCTCATCAAGGTAATGGATGTTCATGTTCCTATGTTCCTGATAAAATATTTCAACATGCAAAATAAGTAGTTGCAATCGCTTTTAAAGTTTCAAACCTCAGTGAACGCAATTATGTGACTTCATTTCATTGCCTTTGTCGAATGCAAGTTCACTGGTACGTTGTGACATTTGATCAATGGAATGACAATTTAGAAATCAATGTCATTTTGAAACACACCCATGTATTTGTCAGATATTTGGCTGTTTTTGGCTGTCTTCCAAGAGCTTTCAATTGAGATATCTGAATCATGCACAGTAATTGTAGTCATCAAAGGCCTCATGTAGTGAATAACTTTGCAACGACGCAGACTGAGTTTCATTATCGTATTCAATAGTGCATGCCATATTGCGCCAAAATTTCAATATTTCAAACATTTTATGATTCAAGATGCTTAACCACTGAAGAAGAAAGAAAAACACATAAGTTTTCTTTGTTATGTGAACACCTGGAGTCCAATTATATTAAGGAACAAGTCATTTCCCACTTTGTTCCATGTGATTTGCTTTAACATTTGACCGCGTAGGCTTGTTGTGGCGTTGGCATAATACAAACAAAAACTGCTGTCTGTTTTGACAAAGGAAAGACACCCCAATTCTAATAAAACATGGTGTGAATTACAATTTAATTGATGATTGTGTTTCAAATACGTAAATATATCAGGGTAAACGTATATATTATAATACTGTATTTATTATACAGCGTACAGCTCATACGTCCTCGGTTGTTCTATGGCAATTACTGTAAGCATTAGGGCTTGATAAAAACGGTTGACAACACATCACGTTTACGCAATGTAATGTCTAGCAAACTGTTTAAGTTACAAGTTGTAATGGGGTAATGGAAGTGACCCATCCTTTTTATTTTATCGATATAACGTGTGTGACGTGTATGGGGCTCTCAAATCATTCACTGCCTGAATAAACATTTATATTACCATATTGGCTATAAAGAGCCAACAAGTAAAATATTCGTTTCCGCTATATGACTAAGAACGTCATAAAATATGTACACACACATGTTCGTTTCTAATGATGCAATCAAGTTACACCACCCATCCGTGTGTTGTTTGTTTGTTTGTGTGTGAGAATATCCCAAGTTCTTGGAAAACAAGAACCATTTATTGACAACTCTGACCACCTTCAACTACCAAGTCGTTTGTGGTAACCATTTAAACATGATGTAACAGACGGAATAACAAATTAATTTACAATGTTTTAAAAGAGGATACTTCTGATTAATCTGTTTCGAACATTGGTGCTATACGCATAAGTATCTTATATATAAACGAATGCATCTCTCTTTTGTATTGGTAACAATTGCAAAATTTAAATTGACACACTTCAAATAACTTGCCTTAAGCGGTTATATATATGAAGAAACAATATTTGTGAAAAAACACTATTTCTTAAGAATACAAATTTCGGCTCTCGTTACGTTACTTAAAATCTTCACCAAGATGAGGACTATTGTCAGACTATTTGCAAAATAGATAAAATACCAATGCATTTGGTAAAATGATTGTTGAAAGAAAGCATGCAGACTTTTAAAGTTTCAAGTCGATGTAAACTGACAAATCTTGCAAGTGTTAAATATAAACACCATGATCAAAGTACCTACTATCAGTTGGTTCTTTTATGCGTTTGCAAAATGTAATTGTGCAGCAAAGAACCAAATATTCAGCATAACCTATACAAATATATGTATGCAGTTAGCAGTTGTAACTATCAAATGAAAAATATTGATCAAAATACGAACCAGTACGGAAAACAACTATGGTACAATGATCAAATACATAACACAAATGCAGGCAAGCAGAAGCATTCGAACATGGTAATGACATACATAGATTGTATTCTTTCATATTTAACATGCGTCTGAAGTTTTTGTTTAAATACAGTAATTCCATATGTCAGCCCATTTAACTGCTTTTTAATACAATTGCTTTTTACTGTAACATTGGCATTGAATAATCTATTAAGTGAACGAAGCACACCAAAAGACACCTTCAATGTTGTTCTTCTTTTCAAATAGCTATATATTTCTAAGAAATATTTTTTAAGAAGATATGTCAGTAGTGTACTACATTTTATGAACATGAAGGTGTTGTTACATAAAAATTTTACAACAGTGCATGTCGAGATGTCCTAACCACTATCAAATATATTGTAAGCGTGCATTCAACAGTGAACGGGACACGACTATATTTAGGAACAAATAATTTGCGGTGATATGTGTCATGCTGTAACAAATGTTTTTGTCTACATGAAAATACATAGTTGTGCTCTTCTACATCGAAAACATAAACTTAATTTTAATGATGTTCATTTCATTAGTATTTTGCGTAGAGATCACTAGAAATTAGTAAATACCCAGGTATGTTGCCACCGTCGTGCAATTAAACTTTGTTATAATATTTTAACAACTATCATTGTTGTACCAAAACTTAAACATACGTTTAAACTTTGTTATACTATTATAACAACTACTAGTGTTGTATCAAAACTTAAACATACGTTAGAACATGTCCTTAACATTGTATTTCACGTGCACTTTTGCACTAAACGATTGTACATACTATGCATTTGGATGTGATGATGCAATATTCGCCCAACTTTAATGTGCATTGCAAGTTACTACTAATGATAAATTATTAATACAAAAACATCACCATCATCATAATCACCATAATCTACAACAACAACAACAACAACAAACTACAAAGAAAGCCAAACGAAACAGTTTCAACAACCAAACAATATGACTCTGAATAACATATGAAAAGAAATGACAACATGTTTTACACATTTTGTGCCAAAATCTGATTACCAACTGGTCGTGGTTTCCCTTGAAGAGTTTGACATTCTTGAAACAATTCTTCAAATGTATACTTAAGCTAAGAATATAACTTAATACCAGTGTATTTGCAGTACGTACAAACAAAGGACTTCGTGAAATCATCAAAGGAGATCAATGTGACTCGTGCTTAAATGTCAATAATAACTGCGGTTTCCCCGGTATGATATCAATATGATAAAGCGGGACCTTGTATATTGTTCCAGACGTCTATATTTAACATTTATATTTAGGTTAAGGTCTTCAATGCTTGCTACTTGAGCAGCTTGTTGTAAATAATGTAGAAATGACAGATCATGCTTAGGCCTAATTGTCTAAAAACCAGTGCCGATCGAGACATTTGCCCATTTCAGCAATGTACTAGTATATAAAATTCAACGACGTAAACAACTTCAAGGACATACACGTGGCAGCATGTTGTCCAGACATGTTACAGCTCAGACTGTTGACGTGTTGTAATTATCCTGGACTGTACGGGGGATTTTTGCAACGTTGACCTAGATCATGCGAAGGCTTCATGCTTTCCAGACGTGTCAAAACTGAAACTATTGACGTGGCTAAATTCTCCCTGGAAGGACTGGGGGATTTTTTTGCTAGATTTTTCCGGTTATGTGCGCCTTGTATACTCAGGATACGATAACGATATGCATGATCTAGTTTTAAACGACACCACCTTGGCTTACGTGTCACACAGCAAGTCATCAGAAAAATATGAAGATATAGATCTTAATGACATTTTAAGATACGGACACGTGTCATGAAGGGGGAGAAAATGTAGCCTGCAACGTCCCACTTTCAGACTACACAAGGGCTACTGCACTAGGACACAGGGCTAATGACTACTGCACACTACCACGCTTTATCAGCACAACTGACTCAATGTAATTGACTCCTGGCAAGAGAAAAACGATTATTTACCATAGTAGTAGTATCATATGGTCGTATAACAATGGTAACCACATTATGAGCGTCAAGCAAGCAATACCATTGCCAATATGTGTGTTATGCGTCAAATTGCATTATTTTTCCTATGCTATGATGCATGGCGAACAAGGCATTGTTGGTAACACCCTTGTATTGGTGTCTATTACTCTTATAGGGAAATGTTAAGAGGACTGATTGACTTCAATAGTTCATTAATTTAACATAATAGACATTTATATTGTGTCTGAAATGCCTTATTCCCCAGAAACAATTAGGCCCAGATGGGTTTATGTCGAGTTTCCGGTAAGGTATTTCTAGTCACGCTCTACCGGAGGCCTACCGGCCACTTGCCGGCTGTCAAGTCATGTTTGGGCATCTGACGCGTTCAGAGATTATTTTGACGCTTAAAAGCTTAAAATCAGTCTGGACGTCGGGTATCTGACAATAATTGCCTACAGATCGAACAATGATCCGCCGATGTCAGAGCGGACGTCTGCAACAAGACCGGTCGCCGTGTCAAATTTGAATCCAGAAATATACCCATATATCTTTCGGGCGCCGGGCTGGCTCCGGTTCTGGGTTCCACCAGATGCCTGGCCGAACTGGTGGCCGATAATCGGAAAGCATCGGCAATTTTCCGGCATTTTACCAGAGGATAAATGGCTGGTCACCAGCTAGCGGTCGAATACGTAAATGCCACCCTTACAGCTCGCTGATCAGATCCCATCCGCTTACGGCTTTCAAAATGTCGTCAAGATTTTTTATCTAGTAAAGATGAAGATGCACAAAATGCCGAAAGGAAAAGAAGGGGAGCCAGGTAAATAAGGTCATCATTACAAGTAGGCTGCCTCTTACACACAGAATGAACAGCAATTCCTTTTTTCTTTGTCTCATAGATAAGAGTTAACTGAGCAGGTCAAAGCAGCATTTCTGTCAATAACTTATCTCCAATTGGGCCCACACCAGTCGGATTTATTTGTTTGCCTTGGAGTCGACATGCTCAATACCCACATAGGTCCTTTAAGAATCGACCGACTCCCAGATGAATACCGCATTTTTGTCACATGGGCATGGCATGGACGAGTGCTGACCGAAAACGGGCTCAGAAAATGGGTACATTTCCTGGATAATCGACCGTTCGCCTACCAACAACAGCCGTGCACCGTCAATGCCGCGTTCGATATCAGGGTGTTTTTCCTCGTTCAGTTCACGCTGAGCGATGCCTAGAAATTGGGCACACTGGACGGTTGCCCGGTTGAATTCTACATAGGCTTAAGTCACCCGGCGCCCGGTTGTTGTGTCAGATTTCAAGGCATAAGCTGGCGTGTAGATCGGATAAAAAATCCTTTGACATCGCGCGCGGCCTTTAAGGGGTCCGGTGGTAGTAGGCCGGTGATCTGTCGCTTTTCTAGGATATTGCACAATTTCGTAGCAGGTTTTGGTAGGTATCCGTTCAGCACTTGTCCAATGTCTTGACGATGGCCCTGCAACACTCATGCAGTATTTCTTAAGAATGCCGGCCGAAATTCTTTAAGGCAGAAATTGGTGTTTTGAGTCTGAGCCTGTCGATTACCGGGCGAACAACGGAAATAGTCCGGCTGGTGTGGGTTAGTTTGTGGATGCGTTACATATATAGGTACTGCTTTGACCTGCTTGATTCACCTATACATAGCTCTATGAGACGAAGAAAATAGAACATACCGTTAATTATGTGGGTTTGGTGAGGCCTCCTACATTGTTATGAATTCACAGATTTTGCTCCCTCTTCTCATTTGGCATTTTGTGCAAAATTATCTTTACAAGAAACACTTTTCAATACTTGTGAGTCGTGAGCGGATGTAATCTGACCAACGAGCTGTGCGGCGGCATTGACGTTGTTCGGCTAGGCACCGGAAGATCGGCCAGGCGAATGGCAGGACACCGGCGGCGTCTGGCTAGTCAGCCCGGGGCCAGAAAGATATATGGATTTACTTAACCAAAATTTTACCCGGCGCCCATCCGACGTGTCCAATGTCCGGACGGACATAAGCGTGACATCGGTCAATTTGTAGGCGATGCAATTCATCCATCGAAGTCGGAACTGATTTGAATCAGAGTAAAAATAAAACCAACACGCGGCCGATGACCCAAAATTAACCCGGCAGCCGGCAGATGACCTGTATGGTTCCCGACCAAAAGTGACCAGAAATGCGCCGAAAACTAGCAGTAAACTTATCGGGGTTTTATTGCGACTGGGCATAATACTGATTACGAACAAAGGCAAGTCGGTCATTATTTAATGCATGATTTTAAAGGGACTTGTTCACAAATTTTCGTATTTTTGAAAAATAGTATTTAATTTATTTACTACATAAACTACAGCATCTTGAATATACTACAACAAATTGTATATAAGATTTTTTTTTTTTTAATTTGCCTTCGCCGGAACTAGAAGCCGGGTCTTTGAGATAAAACATCTCATGCGCTTACCACCGGCCGTTCAGACTTATACATTTGGATGTGAATTTGTAACGCTATGTACGTGATAAACATGTTTTCCAAAATACCTATGAAAAGCGTTACAAAAGCTTTATATTTTTCCATTTCGATTGATGATTAGCCGTAAACAAAACAATATATCAAATATATCTCTTAGTCATGAGAGTTATTTCGTTTGTTTATATATAATATTTAATTCCTTTTTGGAATATATGACCAATTTAAGAAACAAATAAACGTCGTTTGCTTGGTAATGAAATTTGTTAAAATGTTTATCGCACAATACGATACGATACGATACGATACGATACGATACGGATACGGATACGGATACGGATACGGATACGATACGCTACGATACGTACGATACGATAAGATACGATACGATACGAACGATACAATACAATACATGCATTGTAATATAATGTAATGTAATACATAATGTAATGCGCGATGTGATGCTATCCGATGCGATACGAAACGATACGATGCGATGCGATGCGGTGCGATGCGGTGCGACGCGGCGCGGCGCGGCGCAACGCAAAGCGACGCAACACAATGCAATACAATACAATAAATTACAAAACAACTAGGGCTCCAATGGGTACCCGAAAAAAAAACGTATTTGCGGGTCAAAAAATTACCCTCGATTCCGGGCCAAAGTTTTCGTCAACGGTGCCGGGTCGGACCGCTATTTTACGAAAGAGGATATTATTGTGTTAACTTGTTAATATTAAACACACGCTGTAAAATTTACTTCGACACCGTTTGTCGGGTCTGGGAAGAATACAATATGATTTCGTGGTCGTACAAAACTCCATTAAAGCATTGTTTTCATTCCAAATCAACATAAATGAAGTTAATAGACGCACCAAAGGCAGTTGAGTCGCCGGTATCGGCTTATGGAGTCAAATCTGAAAATGGTAAGAATATTTTGGACAAAAACATGGCTGTTTGACAAATTTGTACAACGGAACTTGTCTATTTAACTGGATCGACTTCAAACTTGAGAAAGCATTTAGAGCGCAAACATCCACATGCCCATTTGGCTTCTTCACCCCAAAGTAAGGGAAGCTTTGTTCCTGTTTGAAAGTTCAATTTTTTACTGTATTTTTTATCTTTCTAGCAAGTGAATGATGTTTTAAGAAGGACCTTTTTGTCATTCATGACTAATATGTGCTGATTACAATAACGAATGAGGTAAATACTAAATAAAGAATTATTTTATGTACAGTATTCAGTCATAAGTAGAAAAATATTTATTTCTGACTTGTCTGACATGTAATGCACTAAAAAAAGGTTTCTGAGTGCAATCTAACTTTGTTTTAGAATTAACTCGTTTAATACCGGACCCGACCCGAAATTACCCAAACTTTGAAATTTTCACCCGGCGACCCGACCCGAAGAAATTGTTCGACCCGTTGGAGCCCTTTATACAACACGAGTCAAATATGTTAAATATTGCTGAATACGATTAATAATTTAACCGAATAAAATTGAAATTACTTCCCTTAGATACTGTATTTGCAAATTAGAATACTTATATCTATGTATATATACGTTGTATATCAAGAACTTAAAATATGTATCTTAGCCCTTTTTTTCGGTAAATATAGATTTTTAGTCGGAATATCGACCTGCCAATATAGTATTTAAGTTACTTACTGTAACTACTACAGGCATGAGAGATTATTAAGGAAACATATTTCAAAATACATTATTTATAATCAATCACTGTTCTAAATAGTGGAATTCATGTAATAAAGAGATGTATTTAATATGTAATAGTATTTAATAATTAGCTATCATAAATGTAACATATATGATCAATTATAACGTTTAACTGTATAAATAATAAAGCATACAAATTAAGTATATCTTATCATTTGCTTTTTAGGCCGTCAAAAGCTAAGTTATGTGATTAAGTTATCTGAATTCAATCAGCTATTGAAACTCCGCATATTTGAAATGCCATTACCTATAGATATAGTAAGTAACACGGCGAATGATAATTATTATAAAATAGCTTGACTGCGACACAACGGAAACAAAGATTTTTTTTGTGTTTAAGTTTTTTTGCGTTTTTATTGTATCATTAACACACAATTAGCTAAATAGACTATACGACTTTAAATTCGTGAATAATAGCCAAATCGTGAATCTCAGGTGGCATTTTAATAGTTTAAATTTACTTATGTCTCGTCATATCACATCATAGATTCAGAGTAAAAATAAAACCACCACACGGTCGTGACCCAAAAATGACCCGGACGCCGGCAGATGACCTATATGGTCTCGGCAAACGTTACCAGACATGCACTGGAAACTATCAGTAAACCTATCGAGGTTTTATTGTGACTGGGTATAATACTGAGTACGGACAAATGCAAGTCGGTCATTATTTATTTTAACATGATACTCGCTAATTTTTCTATAGACAAAGAATAAAATTATCGTTGTTAAACTACCCATAAACAACGCAAAAAGAAATCCCGAATCTGGTCGGAGCATAGAAAAAAAGAAGTTCTAATTACAATTGCAAAAATATATGTCAAATCGTTTTTTTGTCGGCCAATAAACAACTCTTTGTCGTTTTGATGCGTTGCTGATAAACAACACGGGCTAACGCCCTCGTGGTTTAATTCCTACGCATCAGAACTCCAGAATCGTTGTTTATCGAACGATAAACAGCGGTAAATCGAAAATTACTTCTCAAATACATTTCCGATGCGATCCGATCCGAACAGATACGACACGATACGATGCGATACGATACGATAGAATACAGTACAAGGCAATACAATACAAGTCAATACAAGGCAATGCAATATATTTAAAAATATTGCTGTATAGAACTGAATATAGTTGAAAAGTTACATCCCTTAGATATTGTATTTGCAAATTGAATTACTAATATACTCATTTATATATTCATAGTATATCAAGTAGTTAAATAGAGGATATTTGCCGACTTCGGTGTAAGATCGTATTGTATTTATGATGACTTCATTTCACAATTTTGAGTCCGGCCGTCGTTGACGGTCTGTTTCATTTACTGTATTAACACGGGAACCAGGGTGAAACAGTGAAAATTACCGGGTTTAAAACAGTGAATTTCCAAATTTATTTCCTATAAATCACTGGAAAGCAAAAAAAAATATGTATCTTATCCCTATCTCGGTCTGTTCTAGTAAATATTGATTTTTTATCGGAATATCGACCTACCAAAATAGTATTTAAGTTATTTACTGTAATTACAGCACGCACGAAAGATTATTAAGAAATAGAGGATATTGGCTAGTTTCAGTAGAATATCGATTTTAATTCACGAGTGATCATTGAAATTGGTATTTTCACGAGTGGCAGAAGTTTATATTTTCACGAGTGGCGCAGCCACGATTCAAAATATAAATTTCTATGATCACGAGTGAATAAAGTCGATATTCTACCGAAACCAACCAATTTTCGTTTTATTTTATGCTTTTTTCACCGTTTTTGTTTTCATTTTAATTGCTAAGTGGGTTTTATTAGAAATATCGCGGGGCTCATTTGACAATTTTGAGTCCGGCAGCGTTGACGATCCGTTTCATTTACTGTTATGAACCAGTATGAAACAGTGAAAATTATCTGAGTGGTAATTTTCACGGGCTTAAACAGTGAATTACCACTTTTATTTCACAGATATTTCCCTAAAAATTACTGGAAAGCATAAAATAAAACATATTCCAATATACAGTATTTTGATTCAGTGTTAAATATTAAGCTGTCCTAAATGTAACATATTTGAACAATTATAGGGTTAAACTGTACAAATAATAAAGCATACACATTAAATATATCTAATCATTTGATTTTTCGACCGTCAAAAGCTAAGTTAGGTGAGTAAGTTATCTGGATTTTAATCAACTATTGAAACTTCGCATATTTGAAATGCCATAACCTAAAGATATATTAACACGGCGAATGATAATTATTATAATAGCTTGACTGCGACATAGCGGAAACAAGGAAGATTGTTGTGTATGTTTAGTGTTGGCTATCGGGAAAGCAGGTAGTAAACGAGCGATCATTATTTTATATAAAACATACACTAGTGTTCAAGGATCAAATAAATATTCTAAAGTTAAAGTTGCTTAAAGTGTATGGTGTCTAGGTTTGGAATTAAAAAGAAAAAAAACAAAAACAATAACAACAACACTACCATTTATAATATGCACAGAGCAGTTAGCAGTTATCAAATGTATTGATGTTTACATGAGCTTTTTATTATACGTTGTGTTGTATGTATACGTAAAACGGGAGCATCACGTTGTATCGTATTTCTTGTTGAAGATATAATGTTTAAAAAAATATATCGATGGCATATTTGAGTTTTTTTCGTGTTTTTATTGTATCATTATTAACACACAATTAGCTGAATAGACTATACGAATTTGTGTTTGCGAAAATAACCATCGGAATCTCAGGTGGCTTTTTAAATTTACTCATGTCTCGTTATATCTTATTATAGTCAGCCTACAGTTCTTTATCAATACATGTGTGTCAATAAAGTTCAAAACATCAAAATTGACATGCATTTTTACCTACAATTTAACCATGAACATAACTTGGAAAGCGTCGGACCGACATGTATACTTGAAAACAAGTTCCTTAAGATAATAATTTGTATTATTGTCAAACAAACAACTGACCGCAAGAACGAACACATCATTGATAGTATTACCTGCAAATATTATGAAACGAGAATAAAACAAAACACGTAAATCGAAACAAAAGCTATAGCGTTTCTTTGCGACAACTTTTGTGAATTAATATCTTTACATTGTGTAAATTCGTTTTAAAGCAGGATAATAAACATGAAATATTAACCACCTGAAAGTCATTCCTGTGTTTGTTGTAAAAGGGGAAATTCCGATAATATACTTCCCTGAATATCTAAATCAATGTTTTAAAGAAGATATTAGATTTAGATAGTTATTTTTGAATAAATCATAAATATAATCTATAGAAAGAGACCCTTTTGTGTAGAACAAGTCATATGCATTACAAATAATAATGACAACCAATCACTGTCATGAGCATATATAAGGAAAGTAACATTATGCAATGTAAAGGTGTGAGTAATCAAACAGTGTACATATAGGTGTTTAGATTGACGAACATGTAAATCGATTTATCGATTAAACTGTTGAAAAACATCTCAAGTAACAGATGAAAGTTGTGTGAGTCTATAACTGGATTCCCTAGTTAGCGTCAGCAAATTGTGAGTGACTACGCCTAGTCTGGGCTAAAATGTCTGACAATCCTTGCACCAGCTATTGCACGCATCATGGATAGCTGTTAACTCAGGTTTGTTTGTTTGTTTGGATTTTGCGACGTTTTTAACAGTATTTCAGTCATATCACAGCGTTCAGATAACCTACGCACGTAGTGACTGACTTCGAATAATGCCTGCATGCCTACTCGATGTCCATCATCAAATAAAAGTGCGTTTGAAAAGATATGGAAAATGTCTGGTTTGCTAAGATATGGAAAATGTCTGGTTTGCTAAGATATGGAAAATGTCTGGTTTGCTAACAAATGGAAAATGTCTGGTTTGCTAAGATATGGAAAATGTCTGGTTTCCTAAGATATGGAAAATGTCTGGTTTGCTAAGATATGGAAAATGTCTGGTTTGCTAAGATATGGAAAATGTCTGCTTTGCTAAGATATGGAAAATGTCCGGTTTGCTAAGATATGGAAAATGTCTGGTTTGCTAAGATATGGAAAATGTCTGGTTTGCTAAGATATGGAAAATGTCTGGTTTGCTAAGATATGGAAAATGTCCGGGGGCCATTATGTACATGTAGATCGAAGTATTGTCTTCAAGAGAAATGAGCTAAGACATGAACTAAGACATGTCAAAACAATTTTTTTTTTTATTGAATACTCAAGTTAAACTCGTCGATGAAGTGATTTGTTGTTGAAACCTAATTTACGTTTGTTAATAGTATCCTACGAGATGATGCTAAAGCTCAAGTAGTTATAATGGTTGACTGGTAATCTTATTGTTGTATCAAATCACACGAGCACATTCGTATCGGGCTTCCGAATCGTCTTCATAGCCAATAGTCGTACTAACAGCTATGTGAGATTTAAAGCAATATGAATAAGACCCAGCTTTTGAACAGATTCATATATTATCATGATTTTCGCGGCACCATGTCTTGACATGCTGCAACTCACACGAACAACGTTGCACTTGAGATTACAAAGTACTCGAATGGCTACTTAAACGACCAGATGCAATCCACCTTCCTGCACTTGAGCTGGATTAAGCACCATTAACAATGTAATGCATCAGCTATAACTAGAAAGCTGCCGCAGAGCGCATACTCCGCCGCGAAGATAGGTAACCCTACAATTGCCCTATCTCACAATAAAAAAAGAAACCTTCAAAACAATCCGGTGAACCGGTTCACAACTAAAAACAAACAGGCAGACGAACAGGCAAACCAACGCCGGCAAAAACATATACAACCTTTTCTGCAGATGTAACATTTTGTACAAACGATCAATACGTGAGAACATTCCATGGCAATCAAATGCTTACAAGTTCACGTGTGTTTACTTCGTTTTATTTATATAGGCCTTGCAATGTGAACACATATATCGTCCCTTGAAAGTCAGAAAGCCATAAGCATATGTGCAAAGATGGCTTATAGCCTCTTATGACCAAGATAATGATGATGACCATGATAACGACCACAACGATGATAATAATCATCACCAGCATCATTATTACTTTTATCATTGTCTGTACCGTTAAGTCAATAAATTGAAATAAATAACTAATCATATTTATTATTATTATTAGATGATGATGATGATAATGATGATAATAACGATGCTGATGATGATTATGATGCTAATGATGCTGGTGCTGCTGAGGATGATG
>CM051029.1:51633582-51730005 GCA_027627225.1 Congeria kusceri
ATCCTATAAAATAAGATAACATGTATAAAGGCCTTCGGAAATTATTATGTGAACAAGTTCTCATCAGTACGTCTTTGGCTTAATGTAAGCCCTTAATGTAATAACCCTTTATTAAATAATAACATTATAAAAATCAAACAACATCTTTTAAATTTCGGTATATTTGTAACATTTAATAACAAATTTTTAAATGTTATGAACATTTTTTACTGACACAGTATTTAATAAAAAATAACATTATGAATAATGTGTAGTTAATCTGGTCAGATGGACTAAAATGGACCAAAGAGTGAATTTCAATTTTTTTTCAGTTTAAAACCCCACAAAGTCTTCTGTACAATAAACTGAACCATTTGGCGTCTAAAATACAATGACATGGCAAAACAAAATTCATACCTGGGTTTGCGCCCTTATGTGACAAAAAAAAAGTCAGCCAATAGAAAGAAAGCATTGACTTACTTTGTCTGTGTTTGTCACGTGATTGTATAAATTCTCGCACACTTTTCAAATACAACTATTTCCAACGAATTTCACCGGTGTTCACTACGGCTGTTAGTTTGCGATATGAATTTGCACATGCGCTGTAAAACGTCACGTGGTACGGCACGTAGCAAATTGCTGATATGCAATTTATGTATACCAGTATGTGGGTGACTTGTTTCCCGATATAACTATTTGCGTCAGTGTGGGCAAACAGTTCGCAATATCGGTAATGCGTTCGATGGAAAACCACTGACCAAGTCACACACAAACTGTTGGATTTTCATGATATATTTAAACCATACGTATCATCGGCTGATTTATCAAAAGTATATGTACGCCTTTGTCCAAAACTTTATTATAAATTAATGCATGCAATTAAAACTAGCTGAACATTTGATTGGGTCAATACATACATGGGTTATATTTAATGTATGTGTTAGCTTATATTCTTTTTTATTGGTATATCATCCTTGTATGAGACAGCTAGCGAACATATCTTACTAAGTAAATATATTCAGTAAATAAAAGCTGTTTAGTATTAGTTCTGAAATATTTAGGACATAGACCTAACATATGTTGATACATTTATCGAAAATACAACGAACGTCTGAACTAACGGACAGCGTTTTTGAAAAATATTACTTGGCGACCCTTCATATCCTATTGGCAACTAGCCACTAGTGGGTCGTAGTGACCTGGCGAGGTGAAACATGGTATATATCGGGTAAGCTACTCAACCGCTCACCAATTAAAACACAGCTGAATACGATGTGTCTATGCATATCTTTTTTTTGTTTAGTGTTTATGCATAAAATGACCAAATTTACAATGTAAAGTATGCTGATCTTAAAGGGACCTATTCACAGATTGGCAAATGGACAATTTTTAAAGGGACCTGTTCACAGATTGACGAATGAACAATTTGTCAACTTTTTGTCACAGATTCCAAAAATAAAGGAACAGTATATTAAAGGGAGCGAAACACGCTACGGGCATTGAAATATGCTGTAAATACCGTTTCGTTTATGATTAATCATCTGTTGAAATCGATAACATAATAAAGCGTTTGTAACGCTGAACGATATGGGATAATTTGGAATGTTTCTGATGTTTTCGTTAACATTGTTGACAACACATAAAGTAAATAATGCTGAGTACGCTGTATTAAACCGAATGGCCGAGTGGTTACGGCGGTAGACTTCTACTCCAGAGGTCCCGGGTTCAAACCCCGGTGTAGCGACATTTTTCCTTTTCTTTTTTTTTACAATCATTTTCATTTTCATATTATACTTTAGCTCTTTAGTTCCAATGCTTAAATCTGCCAAGTTAAGACATTTAATGGCATACTTTAAAAAGGCAAAAATGTGTGAACAGGTCCCTTTAATAGGTTTATCACATACTCCGAAAAGAAAATTACATTATATACAAAGAAGTGAAATAACACACCTGATTAAGAAATATGGTGGAAACGATGTGTAATTTATTGATAATCATCAATCGGAAAGGATAAAATTATAATGCGTTTCAAACACTTTTCGTCAGTATTTTCGAAAACATGTGTATCACTAACATAAGTACGATAACATAGCGATTATGCCCATTGTGTGTAATTTTGTAACCAGTTATCGGGTTCACACCTGACAGGACACACCGTTCGGTGTATTCAGGTTATTTAAGGTTAAATAAGATCAATTTGTGATAAAATCGTTCGGTATTCGGTTTGGACAGAGTTCGATTTATTAATTTTTTTTATATAATAAATAAGAAGGAAAAATCCTGGGACCGAAACAGCCGTTCGGTTTTCACATGGATTCGGTTTGGACAGGTTTTACTGTAGTTCTGAGCCCCGGCGTACACAAACCCTTTACTTTTAAATGCATGTCTTTATTATTTATATAATGTTTGGGTGTGTTAGTCCAGATGCCTAAGTTTTTGCAGTTAAGACATTTCAAGACATTGGTCAAAATTTGCAGTTAATACATAATTTAAATCTGTGAATAAACCCCATTTAACTCATATGTTTTCGGTATATTAGCGCATCTTTAGTTGCTGGTAACACTGTACGAGTATTTGTTGTTGTTGAACTGCACATTAGTTTTAGGTATTTGTTTTTCCGTTCTTATTTTATGAACTGGTCGTTGTATTTAAAAGGACTATGTCATCGAAGGGGCCCTCAAGGGGGGAATTTCTTTTGAAAAAATCTGATTTTTTAAATATTAATTCCGGCATTTAATAACGGTTTAAACTGGGTATATATTTAACGGGGAAAGAATGTGAGCATTCTGAGTTATAAGTCAGTTTATAACATGGGTCCTGTTTGTTTGGCCGTTTTCTGATTACATATGGACGTCAGAAGTTTGAGTATTTTGTATGACCATACTTTACACACGACTCCTTACCAACCGAAACTGATAAAACCGCTGTCTATTGTCATTTCTTCGTATGGCTTCTAAGTCGTGAGTTCAAATCCCGATTGGGTTTTAATTTTTCAGAATATTTGCTATATTGTTTTTATTAAATAACTCATTGTGTATTATATTATCCATCCATCCATCCATCCATCCATCCAATGTAAACCGACGTTGTTGTATCGCTTCGCCTTTTGGCAGTAATTAGTAGCAGGATCCATTATATTCAACCGAGCAATGATCGTCTAGAAAACTATACAATGCATCTTTTATTTCAACACAGGTTAATGCAAATGCGTTTTTAGTAATGTAAACGCTGCCATATTGCGTGACTTTAATACTTTAAATAATGCAAATATTCTCAATCATCAATACGCGATGTTGAATTGTTTCAATTTATATAGCAATAATGGGAGGGAAAATATATATATGCCAAGAATCAAGCCAGTATGAGTTTGTTCGTGAAAGTCATGAAGTATGATTATTATCATAGTTCATAACAGGGTGTAAAATATAGAGCCTATAAATACAACTGAATTTGAATTTGAAGCATAACAATGAAGCATACAATTTAACACCATAAATACTGCTTTGTGCAGTACAGGAAAACTCGATAGTTTCCCTAACAAGTTTGTATGCAATGCCTGAATGATGCAAAGGAACTTGCTTATGTGTCAATCTTTTGACAAGCTCGTATGAGTAGAACTTTAACATTGTGCAATATGTTTTGCTATACATTTTCTTTAGAAATAATTCCTGTCCTGTATTGCTCTTTAACACCAGCTTTATGCAGTAATTACATGAAAAACTTATGTCACATAAAGTATAACGCTTTAATATATTTGAACACATTCTTAATGTTATTACCCCTTTCAAAAGAAGCATAAATGCGTTTTTGAATCATGCTGAGAATTTGAGTAAAAATTCAAAAGAACGTATTAAAGGAAGACGTTGTACCGGCGTAAGGTTAATACATTTTAACAATTAAAACTGTAGGATGTGTTCACTCAGATCATTAGAAATCAATACACGAAATCAGGGTCAATGTACTGAAATAGCCCAGATCAATAGCAAATAATTTCCAATGACCTGTTCGCATATTTTCCTTTTGGAAACCCTGGTGAAAAATACAAATGCGTCATCGACAATTAAAACAAAGTTTAATCAGCACCGATATATCACGTGATGTGATGTAATGAAATAGGCCAGATCAATTGCAAATAATTTCCAATGACGTGTTCGCATATTTTCCTTTTGGAAACCCTGGTGAAAAATACAAATGCGTCATCGACAATGTTTAACAAAGTTTAATCAGCACCGATATATCA
Organism: Congeria kusceri; assembly: GCA_027627225.1. Classification (NCBI taxonomy): domain Eukaryota; kingdom Metazoa; phylum Mollusca; class Bivalvia; order Myida; family Dreissenidae; genus Congeria; species Congeria kusceri. The sequence continues at coordinate 51,637,802 of CM051029.1, forward strand.
CGTGATGTGTAATTCATGACACATATCATTTAAACAGGCTTGACGGTTTCCCACATACATAGGTCAGTGCATCCAATGGACACAGCGCATTGCCATATCACGCTAATCGGTTTCCCGTACTATTCTTACGGAAAGGCAGCCAATCAAAGCGCGCCATTGGAGACAGCCAAACGCGGTTTCCTATGTAGTATTTTTAACTATTGCTAACTTCAATTATAATAGTGTGCGTTTGAAGTATCATATAAGCTATAAAGCTCAGATAACAATCGATAACAATAACTGAACAGAACAGAACACGACATTTATTTCACCCAATTGTTTATAATTGTTGAATGTTAAATTCAATTATTGTTTAATTCTGTTAAACGTGTTTGTTTAAACAAATAGTCGAAAAGGAATACACTATAAATCGTTCAATTAATGCAATCAATCAAAAAGTCGGTATTTTGAACGGGGTTAATGTTAAAAGAACAGTGAATATTTACCACATAAACTCTGTTTTTTTGTTGGGGTTTAAGTATACATATTTGCACTTTGAAATCGCAATCAATGTTCAAACAAAATTACTAAAGATCTACCTTGCAGTGTATATACGTTGTACATCATTAAACGTGCCCATTTTTTGTGTGGCAAGAACGAGGTGTCTGTTTACATAAACCTCATATTACATGCATATTAACTTGTATACGAATCGCGTGAAAATGAATAAGCGAGAGTAAGTTAAATATGGGTGTGTATGTATCAAAGTCAATGGCTGAAGTATACGAATTTGCGCCTATACAAGTTCTACATGAACGCTGTAAAACAGCATTATTATATAATGACATATTATTAAATTAAATTGAACTCTCTAATAATTTTTAAAACAAGGAAAATCTTATAAGCCGCGATATAATATAAAAAAAAAAAAAAAAATAAATAAATAAATACAAATAATTAAAAAATAAATAACATTAGATTAGATTAGGTTAGGTTAGGTTAGGTTAGACTAGACTAGACTAGACTAGACTAGACTAGACTAGACTAGACTAGACTAGACTAGACTAGACTAGACTAGACTAGACTAGACTAGAGACTAGACTAGACTAGACTAGACTAGACTAGACTAGACTAGAATAGACTAGACTAGACTAGACTAGACTAGACTAGAATAGACTAGACTAGACTATACTAGTGTAAACTAGACTAGTGTAAACTAGACTAGGCTAGACTAGACTAGACTAGACTACACTAGACTAGACTAGACTAGACTAGACTAGACTAGACTAGACTAGACTAGACTAGACTAGACTAGACTAGACTAGACTAGACTAGACTAGACTAGAGACTACAGACTAGACTAGACTAGACTAGACTAGACTAGACTAGACTAGACTAGAGACTAGAGACTAGACTAGACTAGACTAGACTAGACTAGACTAGACTAGACTAGACTAGACTAGACTAGACTAGACTAGACTAAATTAAATTAAATTAAATTAAATTAAATTAAATTAAATTAAATTAAATTAAATTAAATTAAATTAAATTAAATTAAATTAAATTAAATTAAATTAAATTAAATTAAATTAAATTAAATTAATAATACAATGCAATTAAGTGATTATTTAAGTACTAGTAAAATAATATTTATGTAATCATGATTATTATATGGGATAATGATCGATCTATGCAAATACAATTCCAGTCACTTTAAAAGCAGTTTTTGGACTGATGCATTTCAACTCAAAGCTACCTGTACAATAGAAAATATTGGATTATTTTAAAATGATTTTTTTGTCGTGCCTGTACTTTAAATGTTATAAATGATTAATTCCAAATGTACCCTTACTATATATAATGTTCTTTCAATCAGTTATTTAACCATCAAAATCATACGAATTGAATCTATACTAATAGTATAGTTTAATTATAATAAATTAATTATAATGATTGTGAAAATCTTTATACAGTCAAATTATGCATTGATATGAGGGCCGGTTCCAAACGTGACTGTCATGGTGTTGGGCACGGGTTCATACTCACTGTACTTCCCTCTGACCCTGACTCCATCCCCCCCCCCTCCCTCCCTCCCTCCAATACTGTGTAGTTCTTCCGTGTACTCTTCTGTGTACTAAGTATACATGATGACTTTAAACAGTGTCCTTCCACGAAAAACACTTTATATCAGGATAATTTTTTTACTTTAAAAGTATACATGGACCACTATTTGCCATTTAATTTCCTCAAGACCCCTAGTTTCTGTTTCTACGTACCTAACACAATCAACGCGCTGACAACGTAGAAAGACTGTTGGCGACAAACGAAACTACAAGTGAAAAGAAACTAAAAAGTAAATAATAAATCGTAAGTGCATATTGCTAGAAAGTAAACATTTTGTAAATACGTCGAATGTCTCACTCTGTAATGTCGTATTTTACACACACACACACACACGAACTCATAATTATGGACGCTACTTTCAATTCTTATTCTGCTTCTTATTATAGTTTAAATGATTGGCTTAATTAGTATACATTATAAATATTTCGTAGTTTTATGACGGTTTTGAAGGGTTATGCCGTTTTAATTCAACATTCTATAACATTTCGAATGAACAATATAGTAGGCTATTACCGACTTATATACTGATAATAATTTATCTTCATTTGTGATATTCTTTCTACTGAATTAGTTTAATTGAGTTTAGTTTCTTCACAACATAATGTATGTATAAAATGTGGTTAACAAGTATCGGGCTGCAGCGAAATATATAAACATTTTACAATGGGCAATTTAACTGATTCCTAAACCCACATCCATGTTCTTCTTAACTCCAAAAATATGTTTATTTTAAGTATATCTCTGCTTATATGCTTAGAACGACCATTGTTCAAACCGAGTGTATTTTATAGTGTATTGTATTTTACAGCGAAGTATATAAACATTGCATCGATTATTCATTCGGTGTAATCTCTTAAACTTAGTTGAGTTAATACATTCTCGGAAGTCTCTTGTCAGAAGTCTGGAGCTTTAAGAACGACTACTGACGTATATACATGTAAATACTTGCACACATGACCATTTCTGAATTGGTTGGGTATTTTTCCATATAGCATATTTCGCAATGGGGAATTTAACTGATTCCTAAAGCCACATTCATGTTCACCTTAACCCGGTTAATACATGTAATCCGAATATCGCCCATGGGAAGGGCCTTACAAAATACTACAATAGGTCGCCGTTATTTCACACGTATATGTTAAAACCAAATGTATGGTATAGTGTATTATATTCTAACATGATACTAGCAAATTTTTGTACAGTTTTTTGCGTGACAATCTTTCATTTTTACATATTTTGCAGATCGTTCAATGCCTAATACAATGAAACCATAAAAAACAGGGGTCACCGCATTAGTTTTTTTGGAAAATGCATGTAAATGACCTACCCGTGAATGCATTTAAGGAAATGTTGATGCTGTGTTTGTTTTAGCAAAAAAATAATATTGACCATTGATTGGTAAGAAATAACGACATCCTATTGGTTGAAATGGGTAATTGTAAGAAAGCAATCCGTTACATAGTGAAACTGCCCACAAATGCTTTTTCATCTTTATTAACGAAAAAATTATACATTTTGTAATCATATACAAGGTTGGTTTTGACAATAGAAAAAAAAATGTTCCGTGAAAATTCCTGAATTTTCTGTATTTATTACATAATTATATTCTTAACAAACTGCAAAAAGAAAACAGGGGGTCAACGTGCTAGTTTTTGAGAAAAAATATGTAGTTTACATGTGCGTATTAACATTTTTCTGTAAACAAATCAACAGGATGGAGTGACAGTCATAATTTATAACAATACACTTATAAAAGTAAATATATATATATATTATATTATTTTTTTTAGAAACAGCAGTTAATTATGACTATGTACAAAGCGTTATTACAGCCAAACCACTTTCAAATTAATCGCAAGCATGTTCACAGCTATATGCGAGTCCAATGTTCAGTCAGCGTGTTCCTACTTTCGTTTTCAGTGTATTTTCAAACTTTTGCAAATAAAATCGAGTCACAAGACACTCCTACTATGATTGTGGCAATTATTATGAATATATTTGATTCTAGTTGGTAATAACAGTGTACACAATATTTAATAAATATTATTATCTGTCAAAACACTTCCCATTATGACGATTTAAATCAACTCCACTGATGAGCAAAAAGATGCGCAGAAAATAAACCTACCGAAATCGTCTTTAAACAACGCAAAAATAGTTTTGATAATGACGTCATTCCTTCAGCTGTTACCATGCCCTCGTGGTTTAATTCTTCCGCATCAGAATTCCAAACCGTTGTTTATTAGCATATAAAAACGCTAATTATATTATATATGCGTTTTCTAGAGACTTGCTAGTTTTATTTTAATGTTGCATTCATCCTATACCGTGAGCACACTTATTTAAGGTGAATTTTAAGTACACGTACTTCAAATATTCATATTTGCACAATTATTTTATAACTTAAAAACTATTTAATATTGACTCTTGGTCCTGACAACATACATGAACTGAGCATATACATGTTGGACCTTTAAATCATTTTACCTACATTTAAATAATTTACGATATGAGATCAATATTCGCATTTAGGTTAATTTGTGATATAGAACTATGCTAAGGTGGGCCCATGCATTTTCAGAAAGCCTTATCACTTTGTTAGTGGTTTCAAAACATGTACAATTTATCTACGTTACTACGTGTTCTCCGCTTTGTATCTTAAAGAGACTTGATCACTGACGAACATTTGTCAGATATGCTCCCAAGGATTACTGAACAAAAAACGGACAACAAACTCACGGCATAAACTAGCAGTGAATTGTTAAATATCAGTATGCATATTTGTATGTCAGTACGAGTATGTTTGATAAGTATGGAATACTTATTAAATATGCAATTATTAATATTGAATAATCATTGGTTTATACACTTACTATACAAAAAAAACTGGACACTTTTGCTACGGTAATTGTTTAAATATTTGCCAAGACAAACATACAGTTTGGTACCAACAGATAGCTTCATGGCTGTTAGGTTAAGAAATGTTTTAACTTACAGTTTTTTTCTATCTTCGGAATGAAGCGGGTTACAAAGGCAACACATATATATGTTCAGTTTGCAACACGATCGTTATAGCTAAAACGTTTTGATATACATTTACATAAAAGCATCATAGTAAATGCTCTGATGAACATCCCCCAAAATAATTAAATATCAAAGTACATGTACCAATTCACAAGTAGGACTTTTTAATATATAATACATACATGCAAATAAAGTAAGACACTTGTGTTTGAATTTACAAGGTATTTCTTTCCATTATTATATCTTAATAGTTGTAGGAGCTCATGTAATTGTAAATTATAAATACCAAATGTGATTTGGATGCTTCCCGGTTGGTTTTCAAAAAAACTAAATATTTTGAAATTCCCTTTTAATGTTTAGTAATTAGCAGTCGAGTTATTTACAAGACTCTTGAAAACTCCTTTCAACAATTTTATAAAAAGTTAAGTGTCAGTACAAATGTATAGCTGCATTTTGAAGCCAATAGTTTGATTAGCTAATTCATTTAAGTTCGTTGACATAACAGACTTCTTTTCTCCTTTTGAGCAGTTGTTAGCTTACTAGTAATTATTTTACTATTTTTCTTCCTTATGATCACGTGATATGCAATACTTGTGATTAGTCGTTCTTTGTTACACCCAAACATTGAAAAACAATGAAGAACAAATGAATGAAATAATGAATAAATAAAAGGCTGAATGAATTTCGGATTGCATTATGGAATTAATTAAGGAATGAATTAACAGATGAATGAATAATGAATGAATGAACTGATTAATTAATTAACGAACGCACGAATGAACGAACAAACAACAAAACGAACGAACTTACAAATCAAAAGACAACAAAATAAATAAAAACAATCCCATTAATCGACGAACTGGTCTGCATTACATACATACACTCGTGATATGTTTACGGTCACCATCATAAAGCTGTTACCAGAATTTGGCTTACTTTTTAAGGTACAATAAATCCTGTATTGGATGTGGTTAGCTCCCTTGAATGGCATGTTGTGTTTTTTCTTGAGTGCAAAAATTACAATGTTTTAGAAGTTTTTAAAAACCAGTGTTGGAAATTTGCTATAGAAATGATTAGTGATATAGTTTAAATGGATACTGGACATAAACACATAAGGTATGAAAATATATAACTTGCTTTAGAAGAGGAAACAAATCCTTATTCAATTTTTCACGGTATACTGCTCACAAAAATATGGCATCACAATTGTCAAAAACAGAGGACATTGCTGAACAAAAACAGTTAAAAGTTTCAGAAGTACCTGAAAATGAATGTGATGAGAAATGTGAGGACACGGAGGATACGGACACCAATAAACGAAAATACATTAGCAGCGTTAGTGAGCATGACATAAGCATCAATTCACCAAAAGTCGAAAGTAAGAAGCAATCAAAGAAAAAACCTAAACACGAGAAACAGAAGAAGCAAGAGCCTGAAAGTAATGTCCGTAAAGAAAACATCAGTATAAACGAGATTTCAAAACAGCTCAGTGAAATTAATGAAAAGCTTTCAAATGTTATAATGAAAGATGACTGCTATCTTGAAAAAATGATAGAAAAAATCGTAGGACAAATGAGAAACAGTCTTCTCCACAGAATTGAACTATTGGAAGGAAAGCTGTTTGATAGAGAAAGCGAAAATGACAACCTGAAGAAAGAGATAGATAAACTCCAGACTGAGTTGAACAACGAGAAAGTGATAAACAGGGAAACTTTAAGTAGAGAAAAGGATAAGAATAGAGAAGCAATCAATGAGCTAGAACAATATACCAGAATCAATAACATTGTTTTCCATGGTCTGCAAGACACGGATAAAACTGAAACCCCTGAAAACACTATGAAGCTGGTAGCAGACACTGTTAAGCAACACACCGGGATCCAACTCAGCAAAACAGATATTGATTACGGTCATAGGCTAGGTCGATTTGAAAATGGGAAAAACCGACCCGTTGTCATAAAATTTATTTCAAGAGACAGAAAGATCCAGGTCCTGAAAATGAGCAGGCAGCTTAAGCAGGGAAAAATATACCCAAGTGAACATCTAACGCCACTAAACCAAGATGTCTTCAACTCTATCCGTCTGAAGAAAAAGGACACTGTAGAATCAGTTTGGAGTAGAAGTGGAAAGATCTTTTTCAAAAACCGAGACGGCAGCGTACACAGAGTCCTATACAGAGAGTATGACGAGTGGCTGAACCTACCATGGCCTTAGAAATAGACAGCACGAGCAGAACAGTTTATATAGATCTGTGAAACACGATGCACATTCATAATTACCGTGGTGATGCAAAAACCAGCAGAACTGTAACCAGAACTGCACACCATTGTACTTAGGATATCGACAACATTGGTAGTACATGGACTGATGGCGTGGGGCCCAACATATTTTGAGAAGTATACCAACATGAACATTGATGTACATATACATAGACCTCCCCTCAATCCAGGTAGCAGTTGTATAAGCACAGGATTAGTGGTCACTCAACCGTGGCTAGATACATTATAAATGTTAGAAATGGGGTTATAAAGCATGTACATGCATTTATAAAGCAATACAAACATAATTTATGAAATTAAAATATATATATATATAACGCAATGCATATTATAATGACATGTTGTACTTATTGTACACAGATTAAAAGAATATTTTTGGATTAATTCAAAAGTTGTGAAGGAAAGACTGGCCTTATTTACATATAACTTGTATTTATTTCCTTTCCTTTTTGCTTTCGTAGGTAAGGAATAACTACAATACATTATACTTAACCACCATCCTTGATAGGGACTCTTATCAGATATAAGGTTTCCTTACATTAAAGAGCAATACATTATTTTGTTATGTCAACGACTGCGAAAATATAGGAATATAGATGTGGTAGTTGCTTGTTTTGTCTCTTCTGCACCTTGAATAACATCAGTACTCCCCTATGTGTTTATAGCACTGTGTAAATATAGGAATATAGATGTTGTGGCTGTGTGCTTGTGTCTTCTACTCTTTGAATAACAGCAGTACTCCCCTATATGTTTATAGAGCTGTGTAAGTATGGTTGCATAAACTGTATGTGACCCATTATAATTATAACAATCCTTTTGATACATTGAATAAACAGTGTCTTACATACAGACAAAAATCAATTTACCGTTATATATTCCGGGCTTAGGCACTGGTACTGATGTATTATATGTAATTACTTTTGCAAATTATGTTGCATAAATTGTATATGACCCATTACAATTATAACAACTCTATTATTAGTCTTACGCACAGACAGAAATCAATGTACTGTTTTATATTCGGGGTTAAGGCACTGGTTCTGAAGTAGTAAGTGTAATGACTATTGCAAATTATGTTGCATAAATTGTATATGACCCATTACAAATTGTAACACCTTTATTATTGGTATATGATCATATACAACGACAACCTTTCAACATATATGAGGACGTTGCTGTTTTCTTTGTGTTTTTTTTCCACAATAATACCATATTGTGGTTTTTTTGAGAAGCACAGTACTTGTTGATTCTCTGCTTGCTTGTTTGTTTATATTTTTATTGTGGTGTTACTTTCATATGCATCTCTGTGCTCATGATTGTCTGTATTTTTATTGTAATGTAGTTTTTGTACACATATTTATATCTACCTTATTGTTAACTATATAGATTCTCTTTTTTAAACAAGCAGAAAAAATGCAAATTTCCAACACATGTTAGTAGGATATCAATATGTATTCTTATAAATTAAATAGGCAAGATTCATTACTATGCAAATTAGCCATTGAAATAAAAGCTCATAAAGATAAAAATGTATGAAAAAATATGTTCTCTGAATGTAAGAGGTCTAAACAATGATAATAAAAGGCAAAGTATATTCAAATGGTTTGAAGAAAATGATTACACAGTGTGTTTACTTCAAGAAACACATGTCTGTGAGCTAACAAAAAACAAATGGCAATCAGAATGGAGTGGAATAAGTTTTTATAGTGGGACCAAATCAAATAGGGAAGGTTTAGGAATTTTAATTAAAAATAAAGATAATGTAAGCATAGGCGATTTTAAAGAATTAATACCAGGCAGATTATGTACAATTGATGTTATTATTAATAATCAAGAAATCACCTTAATTAATATATATGGACCAAACAAAGATGATACATCCTTTTTTGATAAACTGGAAATACATCTTCTGCAAAATATGGATAAAAATTATATAATAGGAGGTGATTTTAATACAATACTTAATCCAATTCTAGACAAAAAGAATGGCAAACAAGATACACACATCAATAGCAGAAACAAAATAAACTCCATACTCGATTCATGCAATTTGATTGACATATGGCGAGCACTTCACCCAGAGCAAAAACGTTACACCTGGCATTCAAGTGGAAAACCGGTCATTTTTTTGTAGACTGGATTACTACTTAATTTCACAAAATATATGTAATATCATTAATGTATCCAAAATAAAACCAGGATACAAGACCGATCACTCTTTGATTGAAATAATTATTGATAATAAAATACAACAAAAAGGACCTGGTTACTTTAAACTAAATAATGCCATGCTTTTAAATGAAGATTATCAAATTCAAATTAAGCAAGAAATACACAATGTAGTAGAAAACAACACAAACTGTAACCCAAATACCTTATGGGAACTAATCAAAGGAACTGTAAGAAACATTAGTATAAAATTTTCTTCAATGACCAAAAAGCGAAACCAGGAAAAAGAACAAAATATCATTGACAAATTAGAGTTACTAGAGAAAAAATCAAATACAACAAATGAAAATGACGAAACAATACTAAAATTAATTAACGAAACAAAAATAGAGTACGAAAAAATTATAGAAGAGAAAATAAATGGCATGTTAGTACGAGCAAGAGCAATACACATTGAACATAATGAGAAAAATACCAAATACTTTGCAAATCTTGAAAAAAGACATTACGAAAGTAAAACCATTCATAAGTTAACAATAAATAACATAGAAATCACAGATATGACCACTATAATGAACGAACAAAGAAAGTTTTACTCAAACCTTTATAGCAAGAAAATAGATATTGACACAAATATTCTACAAAATTCACATTTTTTTAATTTAAATATAAAAAAACTCACAGAAAACGAGAAACAATCATGCGAAGGCTTGCTCACAGAATACGAATGTCTAAACGCCTTAAAAGAGATAGATAACAACAAAAGCCCTGGTTCAGACGGTTTGTCAGCAGAATTTTACAAAGTATTTTGGAAGGAAATCAAAACACATTATATTAATTCTATTAACCATTCATTTGTTAATGGACAACTAACTCAACTTCAAAAACAGAGTATTCTTACACTGATTCCGAAACCAGGAAAAAATCTTGATGCACTTGATAATTGGAGACCTTTAAGTTTATTAAATATTGATTATAAAATAGCGACAAAAACAATAGCAAACAGAATTAAAAAAGTTATAGCATCTATTGTTGAATCAAAGCAAACTGGATTCATAAAAGGCAGATTTATTGGCGAAAACGTTCGCACAATTTTTGAAACCATACATTTTCTAAATAACAATAACAAGCCAGGCCTACTTTTCTTTGCAGACTATGAAAAAGCATTTGACAGTTTAGATCATGACTTCATGTTAAAATGTCTTACACAATTTAATTTTGGAACTGAACTCGTACAATGGATTAAATTATTTTACACGGACATAAGTACCATAATTATTAATAACGGACATTTATCTGAACCGATTTCTATTCAAAGAGGTGTAAAACAAGGCTGTCCATTGTCAACAACACTTTTTATATTAAGTATAGAAATATTGTCCAACTTTATTGAAAAAAATGAAGATATTACAGGAATAAAAATAAACGAACAAGAAATAAAGCAAACACTTTTTGCAGATGATACAACTTATCTTACAGATGGAACGCTTAATTCGTTCTCAGCACTGATAAATACTATTCAAGACTTCAGTGAAATATCTGGACTCAAACTTAATACACAAAAATCCATCGTAATGCGAGTTGGTTCACTAAAAAATACACAAATTAAATTTAACAAATACAAACATTTTTTTTGGACCTCTGAAGAAGCCAAAACGCTTGGTTTTTACTTTACAAATGATGAAAATCTCGATATAGACAAAAACATTCAGCCAAAATTACAAGCTTTTAAAAATTGTTTAAAACAGTGGCAACATAGAAAATTAACACTTCTCGGAAAAGTCACAGTGGTTAAGACATTTGCCCTACCAAAAATTATGTATACATTGTCAATCCTCCCCACCCCTAACCATGATATAATACAAACAATTATTAAATCTATATTCCAATTTGTATGGAATGGTAAACCTGAAAAGATAAAAAGAAAAACTCTTGTTAAACCAATAGAACAGGGAGGACTCAAACTCACAGATATTACCGCTCTTATACATGCAAATAAGGCCAGCTGGGTTAAAAGATTAACAGACATAAACAATACAGGGCAGTGGAAAACTTTCTATCAGAAAGAAATCAATAAATATGGCGGAAATCTCGTGTTTGAATGTCCACTTAAGGAAAAACATATTGTTTCAAATTTTGAAAATGTATTCCTCAGAGACATCATTTCTTCTTGGAACAAGATTAAATCAAATGAAAAAGCAGGACATGTAAATAAAACGATTATATGGAATAACTCAACAATACAAAAAAATAACCAAGATACCTTCTTTTACCTAAACTGGTTCAATAGAGGTATAAAGTCCTTAGAACATCTATATGACTTTAGGTCAAAAACCTATTATACATTTGAAGCTTTTAAAAACCTGTATGAATTACCTTCAACAGACTATCTTAAATATTACACACTAATCCAAAGTATCCCAATAGCTTACAAACAACAACTATCTGAAATGGAATTCGTAAATTTCAGCAATAACACATTTCTTGAAAAGGTACAAAAAACAAAAACAGTATGTAAATACTTGTATAATTTACAACAAATCTTAAACGAAAATAAAACCAAACAAGAAATGAAATGGGAAAAAATAATGTCCTCCTATGAACATAGTATTGACTGGAAACATGCTTATTTAATACCATTTAAAGCCACTATAGATAATAATTTACGCAATTTTCAGTACAAGATCTTACAGTGCATATTACCCACTAATGCATATTTGTATAAATGTAATTTAACAGCTTCAAGTCTCTGCACATTTTGTGCAAGTTTTAAGGAAACAATTATACATGTTTTATATGGATGTAATTCTGTACAACCCATATGGCGGGAGCTCACATTGTTTTTAAACAGTAAACAAATATATATTGATCTGAATGTAAACGATATTGTATTTGGTACTCAAAAAGGAGGCACTTATAATCAAGTGATAAACTATATCATTATTCTAATGAAGTCTTATATATTTAGCGCCAAATCAAGAGCCGAAGAGCTAAATATCGAGATTTTCAAAAATGCTCTAAGAATGAAAATAACATTAGAAAAGCAAATTGCTTTTGAAAAAGATAAAATTGATAAACATAACAAAAAATGGCACAATTTTGTCTAACTTCTTGATGAATCTTGCCTATATCCTCTTTATCTTATGTTTATTACAAATTCTCTCTCTCCTTTATTATTTAACTTATCATCTCCCCTCTCCTTTTTAATCTTTATAAAATATTATAGCATCGTCTCAAAAATGTATTTTTCTGGGAACTATATTAAACATATACACATGAATATTAAAGCAAATATTATTTTTTATTATATACCTAAAATACTTGTATGCACATAAATAGTTATTATATATGATATTGAAGTATGATATAACTGACTAAATCCATTATGTACCTTTATATATAAAATCATGTTGTAATTGAGATGTATGTTGAAAATGAATAATAAAAAAAAAAAAAAATAAATCCTGTATTCCACCATATAATGTATGCACAATCCGGTTTAAATAAAAAAAAGTATATAACTTGATCGTCATCTTCTTGGCAACACGGGATTTAGCTGAAATACCCGCACCTTTTGGGTGGACATTGGTCACTGTTGTGTATTTTGTACCTAATTCACATATATATGGTCTATAGACGAAAAGTATATGATTGTTACTTGATAGGCTGCCGTCGTTTAATAGAGTTGGCGGAGTCTACCCACGTGACCTGGTATACCCACGTGACCAGGTACGTATCCACATACAGGTACATACAGGTACCGCCTTGGTGACTGGACAACAGTAAATGTTTGTAGTCGTGTTATCTGTAACACAGTTATAGTAATTGTAATGACATGACTGTCTTGATGATGAACACTGCGCAGTGGCGTTGTAATCATTCCACGAATAGAAATGCGATCGAACTTTGTGGACGAACAATATTCTGTAACAAACAAAAACACGTGTTAATGCTAATATTAAATGACATGGTTTAAACTTTGAATGACTTATTGTATGTAATAAAAAGAAAAAGAATAAAATGTTCCCCAATGTAAGTTTATTGTTTTTCAATCATGTGTTCTAGGACGTGCACGTGCATTAAGCCAGGCTTTCCCACGTAAAAGCTGTACAGTATTAGCTGGCAGCTATCCATTAAAAAGTACTCACACCGTTGATGTAAATCTACCACGTATTATGATTCGGTTGGGTTTCAGTCGTAGATAAGGCGTGAACATTATGTTTGTTTCAGTTTACATGCCCAAACAAATTAGGGTAGGCAGGTAGGGATTTTTTTTAAATTTGTCATTTAGAAAATAGTCAACTTTAACATTTTAATCCTAAACGAATATTCAAAATATATCCGCAATATCTTTAAAATTGTTTTAAAGTGGATGCTTATAAAAACACAATACTAATTTATAAAAAAAACAACAACACTAAATTATTGGAAAAAGGTAAATAAAACATTTTTTTATTATTATAAATATCTGACAAACTCAATAAAATGTTCTAGGATCGGGGCATTTTTGTAGGGTAGGTCGGGTAACCTGAAACAAACGTATTTTTTTCGCCTTAGTTTAAGTGGACTTACCTTTCACTTTCACTTCCAAGCAAGACACGCTTAAACGAATATTAAGAATGTTGATTACTACCTTATTGTTTGATTTGGTTCCATCATAATAACGTGCTTTGTTTTAATTAACAATAAAAATATATTAGCCTAAACAGTTCTACAAATATTTCAAATCTGACAAACCTATATTTGCACATTGGTTCTGAATATCAAATAATTTAGAGTAAAATGAGGGTTTTCAATCTCGATTGTTTAACACATTGTTGTTTAGACATCGTACATCTATGTGCGAGGAAATGTGGAACTTTAAGCTTAACCCAATCAACCAAATGAATCTTATTTCTATGGGTCTATTCTCTATATTTCTGAGTATTTATATTAAATTAACTCTAAACGGATTACTTATAAATACATGTACATATACATATGGATATGCGATAGTTATTCGTATTTTATTTGCAAATATTAAACTGTTTCATGATTAATGTTAAACGGACATTATTTTTGTGTATTTACCAACTAATACATTTTTAAAAATAAAGCCTATACTGTAAGCTAAGGCCATCTACTTCGACAAAAATTGAAATAAGTTGATCTTGAAACTAATGTTAACGTCCCTTTACTATTGAACAAGCCAGCAAGAGTTGCTTTCCTTGGAATACAACATTGATAGCACCATATTGCACCATAAAATATAATGGACATCTTTAAGCATGAATTGTGAAATCAATGTTCTCAAAAAGTATCATTACACATTAAACACAAAGCAGAATAATCATCATCAGCATCATAATTTCTAGTGGCACAACAATTATCATCATTAATATATACGTTTAGAAGGCAGCATGCAAGAAAATATGTTGTCAATTTCATTAAGCCAGGCAGAGTTGTCTTTCTTCGTTGTTGTTTTTTTGCATCAATAACACTCTTTTACATTGGACATCAAGTGAAATATTATATTTAATTTACCTGAGATTTTTTTTCTTTACTGAATAGTCTGAATAAAATAAATAAAATAAATAAAATAAATAAAATAAATAAAATAAATAAAATAAATAAAATAAATAAAATAAATAAAAATAATAAAATAAATAAAATAAATAAAAAATAAACAAATAAAATAAAATAAATAAAATAAATAAAATAAATAAAATAAATAAAATAAATAAAATAAATAAAATAAATAAAATTAATGAAATTAATAAAATAAATAAAATAAATAAAATAAATAAAATAAATAAAATAAATAAAATAAATAAAATAAATAAAATTAATGAAATTAATAAAATAAATAAAATAAATAAAATAAATAAAATAAATAAAATAAATAAAATAAATAAAATAAATAAAATAAATAAATAAATACATAAAAATAAATAAATTAATACATACATAAATACAAAAAAAAAATAATGAAATAAATAATGAAATAAATAAATAAATAATAAAATAAATAATGAAATAAATAATGAAATAAATAATGAAATAAATAATGAAATCAATAATGAAATAATGAAATAAAAAATGAAATAAATAATGAAATAATGAAACAATGAAATAAATAATGAAATAATGAAATAAATAATGAAATAAATAATGAAATAAATAATGAAATAATGTGAATCAAAAGCTCTTTATTTTTCTAAAATATTAGTACAATATTTTCTTAAACCTAAATGTGTAATTAATACGCAAATCATTGAATAAAAATGAATAAAACATATAAAAATGAATGAACAAAATAAATAAATAATAGCATGAATAAATAAATAAATAAATAAATAAATAAATAAATAAATAAATAAATAAATAAATAAATAAATAAATAAATAAATAAATATCAAGGTCATCAACTCGAAGAATTAAAGACCACTTTTTTCTGCGTCAGGAGTTGTCTTTCTTGGCAAACTGATTAAAACAGAAAATGTTGATACTTATTCGACTCGTTCATTCATATGTATGTGCATTATAAAACGTATTTGCAAATTAATACAATTGCTTTCCGTTTCCTTACTAATAACACATAATCTACAACACTCGCACCAAATCTGATTATATTTAAATTATCACAGTTGAAAAGACCGGGCTCAATTCCACCGTTAACTATACACACACTACATTATATACATATAAGGGTCAACAACTTATTTCCAAATCCGTTCGTATTATTATCATAAGAACTGCGTAGCGGTAAGCTATTTATATCAACATCCTCCACGGGTAGATTAACATAGCGCTGCAAATCAATGTTTTCAATAAGGTCTGATCTTTGGCCCACCCGAGCATTTAAATCAACGGTTATTATGACATCGCCGACCTGTTTAAATCTCCTTATTAAGTCGGATATATATTTTAAAAAATCAAACTCAAAAAGCGGAGAATTTATTGTTTTGTAAACGTTCGAATCTTCGGGTGGTATACAGAATAGAACAGAACATATCTTTATTATGTTTCACAGGTCACATGATACATAATACATATATTGTGACAACAGGTGAGCATATAATTCACAGATAACAATTTCACAAAACATCAGAAAATCAAAAAAACAACAAATACGATATAAGTTTATAGGGGAAGGTGGCCTGGTGTGTTTAACTATATTTCTTAAAATGTAAACTAATATAAAAGAATAAACAATCTGTAATGGATATGGAAAATACATATATTGTGACAACAGGTGAGCATATAATTCATAGACGAACATTTCACAAAACATCAGACAGAAAGTAAAAAAAAAGTACAATATAAGTTTATGGGGGAAGGTGGTCTGGTGTGTTTAACTATATTTCTTAAAATGTCAACTAATATAAAAGAATAAGCAAATTGTAATGGATATGGAGGTGGTATTTATAAATTACTGGAAACAGCTAGACAAAGCAACAATTCGGTCGATAATTAGAAAAAGAGAAATATACATAAGTAAAAACAACATTTTGTTAGAGCATCCGTTTAAATGTGACCCCAATAGTTAACGTTTCGACATAAAACTCACAACAAATACTTATTATTTATGAATATTGTTAGCAAGTAAATGCATGCGTTATCGAATAAATTAATACTTCAACGTATAATTATGTGAAGAAGATAAGGTATGAGATAAAATCGATTTGACCAGTAGGCAGTAAAGCGTTTAAGGAAAGGTCAAATCACAACAAAACTTTTTTTGTGGTTGTTTACGTGTACTTTCAAGAAAGTAACTTTCGGCCAACATGTTACATAGAACAAATACATATTATGTTATATAGTGTCAACATGTAAATGCATAGGCCGAAGGGTACCAGGAACCCCCCCCCCCCCCCCACACACACACACACACTAAATATAGTTTTGTTATATCTAAGCACAAGAGACGAGGGGAGCCTTTCTTTTTTATGTCAACTATCATGCGTGGGTGTTAGTCTAAAAGGAAAATCAGGTCGTAATTAGTAAAGGCTAGTTTCTGGTCACCCCATGTAGGTCACACTCCCATCGAAATAAAGTTATGGGAGGGTAACGAAGGGGTTAAATTATACCAGTGTAAAAGTGAATAAATGTGTTTTATATCTCTATAATTTAGATAATGCGATTTTCAACTCAGCTGTCTTATTCCTAATTTGAATATTTTGTGCCACAGGCCTGCTCTCCAAATGGAGTTTAAGGCAACAGAAAAATCAATAAATGAGCAGAAGAGTTTACGTTTTTCGGATCTTAGTTTCTGGATTAAAACATTAAGTTCAAATATGTGATCATTTGTTGAATGTCCTGCCCGAAATCCAGCTTGGTTTTCGTGAAGTAAGTTATTTTCATTCAGAAATAAGTTTATTCGTTGGTAAATAACAGCAGTAAATAGTTTTTCAAGGCAGCTTAGAATTGTTATTGGGCGGTAATTACTTGGTTCGGTGATGGAACCTTTATTTTTATAAATAGGTTTTAATGTACCAATCAACCAGATGTCAGGCAAGACTCCGGTATTTAAAATTATATTAAACAGGCTACAGTACAATGCGAGCATGGTGCTCGACGTGCTTTTTATAAATTCATTTATTATATTGTCGTGTTCTGATGACGCTTTGCCATTCTTTAAGTTCATAATCATTTTTTTGATTTCTTCAGCTGTAATAGGTTTATTTAAGGTATCAACTGCATGGATGACAGGCGTGTAACTGTCGTCCATTTCTGGGGAAGTTTCGTTAATATGAGTGGAAGAGTTTGAATTTTTAAAGAAATTATAAAATTGGTCGATAGTCGGGCTTTTATCGGTGGTCTTTTTATTTAAGCTATTGAGGTATTTCCAATAGTCTTTAGGCTGTTTGAAGTTTATGGAACGTAATCTTTTTTCTACAGTATATTTGTGCTTACGGATGAATGTATTCAGCACGTGTTTATAGTGCTGACTTGCGGAATTTAACTTGTGTTTGTTTTGATTGGACTTATCAATATGATACGCTTTGCGAGCACTATTGTATTTATTACGGGCGGATTGACATTGAGGCCCAAACTATGGTTTGTGCGCAATATTATGTTTAAGACCAGGGGTTCTGTTAGAATCGGTTTTACGGTGTGTATAGGATTTAAATGATTTTTGTGCAGACTCCATGAATTATTTTGATATTTTATATTTTATCAGTGACGTCGTTTAAGAATGGTTTAATGTTAGAATTTGGGCAGTTGTTCAACAAATTGGTTATTTCAGTTAATTTTGTGTTTAACAAATTCCTGCTCCTTTTCAGCTTTCCATTTCGGGGGCGGGCAATGGCGTTTGCATTCTTGATAGTTTTGGATATTTTGATTTGTGGTAGGAGATATTTGTATCAATGACCATAAGAATAAAGTCCATCTAGTCCCATGATTTCGAATTCTTTAAATTGATGTAATATTTTGATTGATGATAATGTGTAATCTATAACGGACGTATTTCGGAATGTAAATTTCCCGGTGCCTGAGTCATTTCCTAGCCGCCCGGTTAGAATAAACAAGTTATTGAGTTTACATATTTCAAGCAATTTAGTTCCGGTTTTATTAACTTTTTTGCACTGTGATGTACGTGTAATAGGGATTTGCATCTGGTCCAATACATGTACTTGGTTACAGGGGGATACTATTTCTTCGTCAAGTTGGAAGTGTTGACATAGAAAATTATAAAGAATAGTGTAGTCCGGCAAATTTGATGTGTAGCCGTTTGTGTCCCCAGTTAAAAAAGTTTATCATGTTGTAGGCATTTAGAGGTTACATCTCTTTCAAGTAGGAATAATTCGTCATCATTATGGAAGCGGGATTGCTCTGGTTGAATGTCTACGTTACCTGTAACATAATTGTGCAATATAGCAATGAATGAAAAACAAATCATTTTCCGTTCCAATGAAAGATTTCTTAACCTTCATACAAATACAGCCTATTTCATTCAAATCAATAAGTTCAATATGCCCCGAATATGTTTTCTTATAATAAATTAACAGCCCACCACTAAAGCGTTTAGCTTTCTTATTGAATTTAGGTCTTGGACAAGAAAAGTTTTCAAAGTTTTCTAAATCAATATTATAATTTTTGGAATGCCATTTTTCATATAACAACAAAATATCAAAGCCATTTAACAAGTTCAAAAAGTCATTATCACACAGTTTATTAACAAGACCCTGGACATTCCAGAGTAAAAATTTAAGTTGCTCCTTGTTATTGCAACATTGGTTAAAATTGGCTGAAAGCTGTTTTAATTTTAGCCTTTTAATGGAATAAGCATTTGTTCTGTCCTTCTTCGTCTTCTGTTAAAAATCACTAAAATATCAGATAATCGGATTTTTTTGCGAAAAGTTGTAACCTGTCACGAAAAATTAAGATTTTCGTGGAAAGCTAAACTATTTCAGCAAAGAAGTTAATTTCAAGAAAATATTTTACATTTCGCAATTCAAATATAAGTACGATCTTTAACTTGTTTTAGTATAAAGTTCGCGGCACTAACGTGACGTTTTTCGTTTAATATGGTAAAGTTGACCCTGGCGTTTTAATGAAAGCAGGAACTCTGAAGAGAGATCTCCCCTGAGTTCCTTTCAGAAAATAATTGATACGTGACTAGATCTTGAGAAGATTGTGAAAACAAAACGAAATTAATATATAATTATTTTGTAATAAAATCCAGACAGATGAGCAGTTAACTTCTATTGAACAATTCATTAACTAAAGGCAAGTAACCAATTACATATACATCTCGTATACTCAACATAATATAGTGACAACTAACAAAAAACTTGATTAACGCGTGTATATATACAATACTTCAATATACGTAGGGGCATACATAAAAAAATAACTTAATTAACATAATTGCCATATATATCGATTTAAAATTCAAAAACTGTTAAGAAGAACCATGACTGTTAAACGCATCCTCCGATTATTTTTTATAATCTCAAGATAGACTTTGACTGCACAGCCGAAAACTCCCTAATAATATGCATATGCTGACTCAACTGTTGTTTCAGGTTACACAATACTAATAAACGCTGCAAAAATATTTCGTAATATTTTAGTATTTCCCATCGGTAATATGTGTATGTTTTTCTATCTGATTTCAAGTTATAGCAGATGAAGAATATTGAAATAATCTTATTTGCTACATGGCAGGAGAAAACGCTGAAAACCGGTTTTACTGGACGCAAAACACGCTGTTACAGCTTCAGCATTGCTTTTCATTTAAACACGGTTTACGCCTACAGTAACCAGAAATCACTAATTGGGACATTTACAAAATCACAGAGGTGAGACAATCGGATTAAAATCAAATCCTCCTAAATTACTCTTCGTATTAGGATCTGAGGACGACCAGTAAAAGCTAGGTCATCTTCTGACAACTTTCCAGTCAGCCAGTCCGAGCCTTGCTTTCATGGTTTTTAAAGTGAACGTGATATTAGTTAGGATCCCAAAATTTGGATACTCAAAAATATTCCCAGATTACAGGTGTCCGAAACTTTATATACACTATGACAATATTGCAATTACGTTCGGATATGTCCGGTGTAAGTAAGTAAGTAAGTAAGTAAATTTATATTATCGTGACTTGTGTATAACATTCACATTCACAAGTAAATACAGATACAAAAAAAACAACGTTGTATATAAATTGATAAAGCATATCAAAAACAAATATTGTTATCACATGACAGCAGCGACATACATACTTATGGAATTTGTAATCGTGTTTACGAATACAGAATACTTCGTCTGCGTAAGTAGGCAGCCGTAATATATCTGGCTAGTTGTCTAGTGTTATTATGGATCAGATAACCTAGTTGATCTATGGGGGACAGTGTCCTAAAACCAGTCTCCCGCAAGGCATCGCCAAGTATCCCAAGCCTTATGTCACTATATCTTGGACACTTTAACAAAGTGTGTTTCATTTTCAACTGTTTGAAAGTCACAGAAATTGCATAGTCTTTCAGTTTCTATTCGTAACGGTAGGATGCCCGACCTTAATTGTACATATAACGAACGTTGGTGCTTTGATACGTCTAATGTGAGATATGGTTCTTGTACGAAACTTGTTTTATAAGTACAATAATTTCTCAATTTAGGCATTCTAGCAACGTCTTGTTTCCAAATAGAGTCATAGCACACTTCTATGCGTTGCTTTGCAGAGGGACCATTTACAGTTTGTTTGTGGTTGAAAGAGTCACTTAGTCCGATGTGCGTCATAATATCCCTGACCTCGCTCGACCAGTTATTAGTTCATACATTATAGTCCATTTGAAACACTTTATAGCAAAGTCTGGCATAGTCCATGCTCAACAGTCTATTACAGAGGCGTAGCATGCATAGACATCGTCTATATCAGTTGGGTAATCATCCCGTGTCCCCGACCATAGCTGCGACTGGCGCGAAACTGTGGACACCGAGGAAATACCGCATCGCTCGGTTCTGTACATTGTCTGCCTGTTGCAGCTGTTTATATCAACATACACCACCACAATAGTCCAACACGGGTACCACACATGCATTGCACAGGGTTTCGTACGATTTAAAACCAAAGTCTTTCATGTTGTGGATTTTGTAGATTGTACTCCCAAGTGCTCTGCCTGCGCCCTTTGCTAGGGCGTCACATGTGCTTGTAAAGTCGCCTTTTTCGTTGAAACAATGACTCCCAGGTACTTGTACATAACAACCATCTCTAATTCATTGGTGCCGATTTTAAACTGATATTGTGTTCTATTTCTTCTGCCTTTTTGAAACTGCATGCTTTTCAATGTGGATGTATTGACAATAACACGCCAACGTCTACACCAGTCATTGAGAACGTCAAGCATTTTCTGAAGATCGTTTTCATTGTCCAAAATTAGCACGATATCGTTTTTTGCCGAATATACACGGATAGTATCGATTAATGATTGCGCGTGCTTGTTAAATACCACGCTGTATAGTATTATTAATTTTGAGCGATGTTTGCAATTTAAAATAATTTCATATGTATGATTTTGTTTTACAGAAAATTACGTCAAGACTGCATTTTTGTCGACCGAGTTCAAAGATCACCATCTCGTATATTATTTTCCTGTAATTAATGCAATAAAAGATTACAGCCTTTTCTTTTCACACAGCTCCATTCTATTGTGATCAGACTTATTCAGATTAAAAAATCTTAAAGCGTCATGGTATTGATTTCGTGCGGTCAAACACTCATTATCGAACCATTCGGCGTGGTTTATACAACTGTCAGTATTAAATGTGGGTTTATTACTGTAAGTACATGATTTTGTAAACAACGGATCCGCAACATCGCGAATTGTAGTTGTAAAATTTTCTAGAACCTGGTTAATTGACATTCTACTCGAACAATCTATACAATCTATACTATCGACAATATCATTAAAAATAGGCAATTTTGAAATAATTCATGACTCTTTACCCAATAACGCTAATGCTACGGTTCACCGCCTCCACTCATTGATCTGCCAGGTTTTATGACCTTCATCCGGTTGTAAAAACACAGGTGCGATGTGTCACCGGATTAACGAAAACAGGTTAGAATCCTGCTAAAATACCACTGTCTTATAAAATGTCCTAAAATTTAGATTCATTAATTATGGGTTAAAATCAGGATGTCCGAAAATATATAGTGACAAACAATTATTATTTTGGCTAAAAAAGAGGGTGTCCGAACATGTATAGTGTCCGAAAGCAAAGAGCTTTTACGGCAGTTATTATACATTCATATTTTTACCATGTAAACACAATTTTAGAGTCAATTTGTGGGATATACGCCAAATAAGAACAATATTTGGTAGAAATTACTATTATATGCATCATTCCATGGAAAATAAATATAGTCGTAAATTACAACACAAAACAAACGACGGGACGCTTGTCGAAAGGAACAATCCTATTGGTTGAGATATAAATAGCTTTTTGAAAAGTCCAGGTTTGCGAGAAAAAGGAATTCAACAGGCCGTCATCAGATCTTCCTGTAGGAATATCGTGCACTTTAGTCAGATTGGAGGTGAAACAAACGACTATCGACTCGGTTAGCCTACAGTCGTAAGGCTAGACTGGCACGCATTTAAATATTTCCGTGCTCAGCTTTGCACATGGCCACTCAAGCGATCACGTGGTGTAGGTGTTGCACGAACATTATAATATCCTGTGGTAAAACGTATTGAATGTAAACGATGTATTTCATGCTTCACCGGTGGAGCTACGAATTTGTCTGTATAAGCAAAGTATTATTATGCGGTTTTAAGTTTGTGCGATACAAAACATTACCAATGCATTAGTTAGGTTTTAGTTATAAAAGGTGTTAGTTTCGCGTTTGTTTTGTGGATGGATTAACAATACACGCATTATGGACAGAGGTATAGCATTAATGATTTAACATCATACAAGATGGCTTGATGTCAATAACTTAAATTAATTTAGTTTTTATATGCAGCACCAGTTAAAAATGTTAATGGTATTTTTAATAAATAGTTGCTGTTGATCAATTTAAACATTAAAGCGAAAAAAGGATAAAAATAATATCAACTGAGTATTCACTAATGTGACTAAGAACACAGCACGTGTTACCACTACGAAGTTTAATAAACAGTGCGGCAAATTCATGC
This sequence comes from Congeria kusceri, assembly GCA_027627225.1. Classification (NCBI taxonomy): domain Eukaryota; kingdom Metazoa; phylum Mollusca; class Bivalvia; order Myida; family Dreissenidae; genus Congeria; species Congeria kusceri. The sequence continues at coordinate 51,661,995 of CM051029.1, forward strand.
GATCACGCAAATATCGTTTTCTTATTAAAATACATGTATTTTGTTTTATAGTGAACATATAACGGATCTCATGAACAACATTAAGTGTATAATATAACGTAATAACAGTCTCCTGTATATGTCGTGTCGTCGACTCGTGTAAACTATTTAATACAAAAACTACAACAAAAACATCAGAAAACAAACAATTGGATTCAAATAATGTTTACTTTTTAAACTGGCTACCAGTTGGAAGTAGAGTGAAATAAACTGCACTTTGTCATGTTTTTAAGATTTACAATTACATGTATAGTTGTTCTGCTTTTTTATGCCATTGAGTGACAATTATAACCCAGTCAATTAAGTTCATATGTTCGAATCGAATATCTCTTATTCAATTTACAGTAATATTGTACACTTATCATATGACTTTATATTGTCTAATATTTATATATATTTTTATATTGTTAAATATTGTGTTTTTTTGTCAATACATTATATTGCTTTATTTTCTCAACAGTTCACGGGTAATGGTGTTAACATACCAAAATATTGAATGTTATCTCATGCACTGTGATATTCATAAGTCATACTTGTATTGGAAACTAATTAACTAAAACAAGTAACTGTTGGTAAATTATATTGACATGGCATCTCAGTGTTATTATTGCCAGTATTTATTATCATAGTCTTTCTTTTAATTTCCATTACTTTAATCGTTGCTTGTGATGTTTTTCCTAGGTTATGCAACATTCCCGCATCTATATAGCTATTGATTATTTTACCAAGTTATTTCAACCTTAAGCTGAGATTGACCTCATAAAAAAGTACACTACATTATAGAAAATGGGATCGTTTCGGATAAGTAATCACGAAATAATTATTGGCGGATATGGCAAATCCAATAAAAATACAGATTGTTTTCACGGATAAAGAATACCACCTCATTTAATAAAAAAAAAACACATCGCATTCATAATCACTTTCTAACACAAGTATTCGTGCAGGATTCGGAAACAACTTACAAAATGTATATAACAGATCGTTTTATCAGAACACGACAATACATTATACATACATATTATGTTAACATTATGTTGCTGCAAGCGTATTAATTACACTATTAATGTGTGGATGGTTTTTTTCTAATGTGCAATACTAATATATGCTGTGGTCAATCTCATTAAAATCATCACCAGTCTGACGAAACCAGTTACTATCTGCTGACTGATTCTGATAATTTCGCATTAGGGGTCACGTTCAGATGAACGTTTCAGGAGCCAATCAAACTGTTGCCTTAAAAATGTTGTGGTATAACTTCATATATAAACCACAAATACTGTGCACGAAATTAACGTGAACTTTGGATGTTTGCTCGCCTAAGGTACCACTATATCCCCGTGAAAATTAACTGTACATGATTTATTCCCGATGATCAGCTAGAATCACTTTTCATAATACGTGGCCAAACTTTGCTGTGCAACAAGCAATTTCATTGGCGCAGCAGGGCTGATAGTTTATTGTTCTCAAGGTCATTTGAGCGTGACCTGTAATACGATGTCTTCAGATTCTAACAATGTTAGGGTTTGATTTTAATGAGATTAATGCTATGGTATATGTTTAATTGTCTTTTTCTGCACGTTTATGTACAATGGCATACATATTATTCGTATGTAATGTATTATGCTATATAATAAATAAATTAGAAAACTAGTAACCTCAAAGATATTTCATAGCTAAAATAAGTAACCTCAAAGATATTTCATAGCTATACGGATACAATTTAAAGTATAATGCGACACCCCACCTAGTTTCGATTGTTTCTTTTATTGCTTGTTTATTTCTGATGATAATATGTTAACTTCCTTTATCACGGTGCGTAAAAACCAGTTTTTGTTATCAACGCCTTTAATATATTTTATTTACATTCATGTGATTGTATTAAACGTCTGTCCTTAACCTTTACACGATTGCCCATTTTTAGACAATGGAACATAACATCACATCCATTTCAGTTCCAAGGCATTGGCGATGGGTCGTCTTGGTGAGTGCCACGTTATGCCACGTCATTTCCGGTGGGGTCATCTTCAGCTTTGGGGTCATTTACACCGACCTTCGGGACAGGTTACGTACCACGGGGGCGCAGACATCTGCCGTCGCAGCCATAGCTCTGACCATTGCCTGCTTTGTTGGTAAATCTTGCCTTGACACCTTCGTGTGCAAATGAGTATCAAAAGTAAATTGTATTGTCCTTTTTTTTTTAATTTTAAAATTTACATGTATTAATATTTACGTACTCATGCACGCTCTGAGCTCAACTTTCAAACTGATTAAAAAATTAACTAATAAATGATTAGTAAACAAAGTACCTACTTTGTTACCATGATTGCTTGCAGCTCCAGTCATAAAGCTGTTGTGCACAAAGCTGAGCTGTAGAGTGATGACAATTAATTAATAATTAATTAATAATAATTAAATTAATTAAAAAAATTAACTAATAAATGATTAGTAAACAAAGTACCTACTTTGTTACAATGATTGCTTGCAGCTCCAGTCACAAAGCTGTTGTGCAAAAAGCTCGGCTGTAGAGTGATGACAGTGATAGGGGCCTTGATAATGGCCGGCGGGCTGTTTCTGTGCTGCTTCGCCCCAACTCTACACTACCTGTATGCTTTCTTCGGAGTCCTAGCAGGTACGAATGCATTGATACATCCCAAATACATAATTATTGTCAATATTTTTGACACTGGTTTAATGTTAAGACACATAGTAATATTTTAAGTCAAGTCAAGTCAATACTCTTTATTAATAATGAGAGGCCACCGGCCTAAAATATATAACATACATTTACAAGCATGGATGTATGTTAGAGATGTGTCTACGTATACCCAATTACAGTATATTTTTACTGCTTTATCTGTTAATTTCTTGTAACAAATGATATACATAGAGTGTAAGTTTACTTAACATATCATCTTTTCTCGTTTTCATAATTTCATAAAAGTCAAGAATTTCTGAACCACCAGAATACCAATTGTTTCCAATTGCTTCATACTTTTTACAAATAAACAAAGCGTGATATTCACAATCTAGTAATTTTACATTACTATTAACTTGACGAAAAGTGCACACACGTTGGTCTCTAGGAACCTGGTGACGTCTCCCAGTTTCAAAAATTTATGGTTACAACATCGAAATCTGCAAAATGCTCCTTTATATTTAAGCGATATATCTAATAATAAATATCGGTCGATATTTTTAATAATGTTTTTAAGTTTTTGACTGGAATTATTTGTATTTTCGAAACAAGGTTTGTGTATAACAATCGAAAAGCCTTTGTTTAAACATATTTAATAAAATGTTTACATCCCCAATTTCATGAAAAATCCACACCAAAGCCATAAGTAAATAACATATTTTTAACTTTTGTAGCCCAGCAAACTCATCCTACTTCGTCTAAAAATTTAAGCATAAGATAACATTGTTTTGGGTATCGTGTGTTGGGAAGATGTAATAGTTTACAAAAATATGTAATGCAATTTGTAAGATAAGTTATACATAAAGGCAGTCTTCCACATTCTCCTAAAGCAATACATGTATTCGTACACCTATTAACAAATAAATGTTTTCTGCAGAAATCATTATGTACAAATTCTATATTTGGACTAAATTCATATACCCATACTTGTGAGCCATAACATAAGATTTGTTTTATCATGGAATCAAACATTTAAATAATTCATTAGTTGGAAAATAACCAAAAGGTTTTTGGTAGTGCATAATGTCTAAAATAGCTTTCTGTGCCTGAGATGCTAGTTTATCTTTAGCTTCTGTCCAAGACAATTAAGTAATAAATGGTAAAAGTAGGAAAGTTTAGTTAGTTGTAAGTAATGGTTTGTATTGCACGGAAAAGTGAAACAAGCGTGCGTGTTAAATTAACAGTTAATATTATTAATAAATAGTGATGCATTGAATCATTCTAAGTAAATGTTAATAGTGTATGAGCTCAGTTTTAAATAATATTTTTGGAATAATGTGCAAGAGAGTTACATATGTTTAAGCGATACTTCACTTCGAAATATTATAGAACTTGCATACAATATTTGGTTTAGAACCAGACTTTTGTAAAACGTATATCACTTTTCAGGTGGTGGTTATGGGATCGTCGTAGTTGCTACCTTGCTCGTCACTAAGCAGTACTTCAAAGACAACCAAAGCGTGGTATTATTTATCCTTGCGATGGGACAGCCATTTGGTGTCTTTATTCTACCGCTGTTGACACGGCTTCTACTTGACATGTTTTCCTATTTTGGAACGTATTTAATATTATCAGGGATTTTACTTAATATTGTTCTATTAGGACTTTTGTTTAGACCATTGCCTGCAAATGAAACATCCAGTTTAGTTGGTGAATATACACGGATGGATGTCGGTCATCCGGATGCAACTTCGCCAACAGAAAACGTTGATGAAGAAAACCCAGTTTCAGTCGATCGGAGCGAGGCCATAATAGAACGTACAGAACGAGAAACATTAACACCTAAGTCAAAGTCATCATACCGGTCAGTTGAAGGACCGTCTGAAACCATTATTGTATCGACATCGGACAAGTCGTGGAAATTCGACGACACTGCACTATACGAATCGGACGATGAAGACAGTGCCAGTAATGATGAAAAGGAAACCGTTGAACCAGTTAAGCAGCACGCTCTACATGTACAAGCATACCCTGTAGCAGACATTGCCCCTGTTGTTCAAGAAAATCAAACTGAACAACCAGAAACGCATACTCTATTTGAAATAGTCATGGGCATAACCACACCAAAAATGCTCTGCGATTGTCGTATCCTATGGCTAACTCTATCAGCCATCTTGTACAGCTTTGGTGTTGGTTACCCATATTTCTTTTACCCTGATGTCGCCAAAAGCAGAGGTAAATATGATAAACGTTTACCGTTCTATATAGCAACACAATCTGATTTTAATATTAGTAGCTTAATATTGAACATAAATGTATTTTATGTATGTCTGTGATTGAAAAGATAAATGCTCAGTTGACAATGTAACCTTCTTTAACTTTGTACTAAAGTGTTTCTTCTTGATTAATGCAAAGACACCAAATCGGTATTTGTCAAACTTAATTGATATCTGTGATATGGAGTTTCAATGATTGTTATAATTTCAACGCAGGATCCTGATATTTTGCAAATATACTACGTATATTACAGATGTGAATGACTATATAACAGATCGGTTTTAGTTCCATGCATAATAGCAACGTTATGCCTTTGAAACGCAGGTTACAAAGACACCACTGCTGTCTGGACACTATCACTGCTGGGTCTAATGGCCGTACCAAGCGTGGTCTGTTTTTGTGCCTTGACCATGCTCATGAGAAGGCGGACTGTCAGTGGAGGAGTAGTGCTCATGGCTAGCCTTGCCACAATTGCTGCTGCCTTTGGTATAGCCTTCGAGAGTTCGTACAAAAACATTGGCCTCATAATACTGTCTGCTCTCATCTTTGGATTTTTCAGCGGTAAGTGTTAAGAAACTTAAAATTAAAAAAACATACTAGTTTGCCATGTACGTGTCGAGCTTGGTCACAATTGCTGCTGCCTTTTCAATATTCTCCTTAAAAGCATTGCGTCATAATTCTGCCCGCTCTCATGTTTTGAATATTCAGTGGTGAATGTTAATGCTGCAAAATGAATGTTAATCTGAAACTGTTCAACATGTTTGGGAAGAAGCAAAACACGCACATAGCTTGGTTACTACAGTCTCTGTGGTCTCCATGTCACTAATAATAATTAGTTGTCAAATAGTCAGACTTTTTTAACACACTTTTCAGACGGAATAACGGTAAATAATGAATTGATTGATATCTATCTATTTCTCGTAACAAATGTGTATTTTCGTGGTTCTATAGTGGTGTACAGGATAATACAAGAAGAGGTGTTAAAGGAGATTCTAGACAACGACATGGTGCCTCAAGTGTTCTTCTTTCTTACATGGGTATCGGGCTTTGGATATTTGCTTGGAATTAATCTTGGAGGTAATTAACGTAAATGTAATAAATACTACATTTCATACAGTTATGATATTTTGAGCATACTGTTTTTGTCATTATCGCAATTTAACTTTTTAGTATTTTGTTCTTTATTTTCCACACACGGAATTCAAACAGCGTTTAGTGTGTTCCACAATTCCATAGTGCATTCGCTTGAACAAAATCAAGCATTAACTACATAAATGTGGTTAATTGTTACGCAAGAGGTCAGGATTGCCAAGAACTATGTGTTCATAGTGAAAGGTCACCTTTAAATATAAACAACATACAGCACACTTTGAACGTACAGATGTATAGATGTGTCCACTTTCAATCCAGGGTGGCTTAGAGATCGCACCGGCGACTACGGGACCTGCTTCCTGGTGGCCGCTATAACCCTGGGTATGTCTGGATTGATGCTAGCACCCCTGATGGCGTTCCGGGCACGAAATAAGACCATACAGTAGGCAAACGGACATTCCTCCGACATACACTGGAATCTCATCAGAGATCACATTTTGCATCACTTATGACTGACCTTACATGTATCGGTCTGTGTAAACTGTAAAGAATGACAGCCACTTACAGGAGGGTGACTTCAGAAACACTGTTATATTTTATAAAAATTATAAGGTTAGACCAATGTATGTTGTTATAATTTATAATAATTATATAACATCGGATAAGTTTTTATGATTGTATACTCCTATAAAAATTATTTTTATTGGTATTTTGTAACAGTTATCTTCAATACATTGTGGCGTTCTTCTTTAATGGCAACAATGCTTTGAAATACATGTACGTTTGAAATATGTTTTACTTACAATACTTTGGGATGTTTTGTTGATGATATCGATGTTTTGAAATATGTTTGAACTATGTTTTATATCATTCGCGCATCACCATTTAGCTAACATCGCTATTTACTTTATATAGCCGGACTGGTTAGCTCAGGTTGTAGAGCGCTGGACTGTCAATCTGGGGTTCGTGAGTTCGAGCCCCATCCTGGCCACATAACTTGTGTGGGGATTGGTCATGAAATAATTTCTACGGCCACCCCCCCCCCCACCTCTGATGCAAGAAGGGCAGTTGTCAGTTACTGGCATAAGTATGTGCGCTTGGTACTGGTAAACCTCTTAGGTCGATTAAGCTTGCCCAGGAAGAGTGTAAATAGGTTAACTGAACGGCGTGATATGAATGAAATACTGTTAAATACGGCAAAAAATCCCAGCAAAACAAAAACATTTAGCTTACACTGTACGCATCTTATCGTACAAATGCAACCTTTTCTTGTGTTCATGCACATAGTCTTCATGTATACTATTACTAAAGATGTGTTTCCAGTAGGAAAGTAGTTTTGCTTTTAGTATATTTTGTGTGAACATTATTTTATCAAACGAATTGTGTAATAAAGTGTTATGTCCATGCAGTGTTCCAGTAAAAATTATATTTGATCTACGTGCATACGAACCAACAAAAAGCCAGGTGTTTCAAAATACGTAGTACGGTACAATGATTGCTAACATCGTGTGTTTAAATTAATTTTAAGTCAGATATGCGCCTACACGTGTATTTTTAAACATCCGGTACGTTAAATATCAAATAGATAATCGTCATTTTACTGTATGTGATGGTTTAACACTGTGTTACTATTATTAGACTGTTGTTATACAATATACCACACACTTAAATTATCTTGTCAGTCCAAACACATTAAACGATTAATAATTTTGTCTATATCAGCCGGTGTATGACACGTCAATACTTTGGTCCAACCTTACAGGTGACACGCACCTCCACACTTGTAGGTAACGTTATTTCCTTGCTTATTTTGAGTGCAGTCCCCCCTGGTCGTTCAATAGGAATAGCTCGTAAATATTAACCGGACACTCACCTTTATGCATGAATATATTATTATTTGTTTTCAATGAATATATGCCAGGCTGGCACTACGAAATAAACATTCGTAGCCAAATGTTTCGATTTTGCCAACATAACTGTCATTTTAAAACAGTTTCCCCCAAAAATGTGAAAATATACCTCATTGTCAAATATTTTCCAAACGTTTAGTAGCCATTGGCTATTTTGGTTTCTGGTAATGCCAACATAGATATTACATGTAGTATCCGCCGGGTCCGCCTAGCTCAGTCGGTAAAGCGCTGGACTCTCAATTCGGAGATCGTAAATTCGAACCCCAGCCCGGCCACATGAAATTATTTCTACGGCCATTCTTCCCATACCTCCGATTCAAGTAGGGCAGTTGTCAGTTACTGGCACAAGTGTGTGCACATAGTACTGATTAACCGCTTATATTGGCTAAGCTTGCCCAGTTTACTGACCGCCGTGATATAACTGAAATACATTTGAAAAAGGCGAAAAATCCAAACAAACACAAACATGTAGTTTCCGCGCTGAAATCGTGCTAAATCGATGTAAGAGTATTTCAAAGATATAAATACAGTTATTGCTGCAATAAACATATGAAACACGGGCTCGAAAAAAAACTAGCATCAGCATATGAAATAATTGAAACGTGAAATTATGCTCATGTTCGTGAGGGTCGAGTCGATTTGTCTGAGCTGTACATACGATTTACAAATTGATGTGTTTTTAACATTGCTATTTTATATGCCTGGGATTTTTTTCAAAATTGATAAGATGATGGGTGGCTGATCCCTTATTAGACTAGATGTGTCACAGACACTGATGCCCCCACGGCACATGCTTGGACACTGACAAAGGCCGTGTCGCCAACACTAATTTTTGCATCCACACATTTATTTTAATATATATTCAATAGTCGAAAAAATTACAAAGGGCCATATCTCGGCTAAAATTGGTCACAGCTGGAATTACGTCCTTTACGATCACCTATACATTAAGGTTCTTCAGCTGTGAAAGTTTGAGCAAAATCCGCCAAGAAGTTAAAGAGAAGTTGAGTCCACACAATTTTGGGAAGTATATTTTTATAGTGGAACAAATGAGAAAGGGTCATATTTCTGCCGAAATTGGTTGCAACAAAAATTTCTTTCTTTACAATCACCGACACATTAAGGTTCTTCAGCTGTGAAAGTTTGAGCGAAATTCGCCACCCTTAGCTCAGATTTTCGCAATTGTTGCGGACACAATGCGGAGTATTCGGACGCGGAAATCCACAGACTGCGGAAAAGTTGCGGAATGCGGAGTATTCGGACACAGAACCTTTTTACTCCGCAAAAAATGCGGAGAAGTCTATTTCCGCATATGCAGAACTACTGCGAAAAATAAATGCACTTTTTCTCCGCGTTCAGTGTGGACATTTCTATTTCCATATACGCGGAACTTCTGCGGAAAATTAATTCAGCAGGTGGAAAATTGACACTCGAGGAATAATTGGGTGATTCTCCCTTGGCTATAGTTCAAAGATTTTTCTATTTTTAGCTCTGGTGGCCATCTTTTTCAGTGGTGCAGAATGGTATTGACCAAATTTGGTGAAGGGTCAATTTATGTAAAATTGGCCTTTTAAGGTGTTTACCCTCATGAAAAAGTGCTGTCTGAATTGAGTCGAACTTATTTCTGAATAGACTGATCTGGATTTTTCCACAAATAGTTAACACTCCTCCCCAGCTATTGTTAAAGAATTAATTTCCATTCATCGAAAATCACAAACATTGCCATTTGAATATCACAAATATTATGCACGTGCTCTTTTGTTCGCCAAACACACGATATCCAAATGCAATGATTGGATAAAATTGCAGATTAATTTGAATATAATTGACATTTGTGGATGCATCTATTATGTCTGACATTGCTGAAAAAAGTCTTAAAATGGAACAATTCAGACAAAATTCATAACAGTTCAGACAATATCCAGAGCGCTATTCAGACAAGTTATTCCGACTGCATTCAGACTATAACCACAGATACAGTAATTATTATGACCTTTACACTAAGTGCTCAGGTGGCACTTGATATTTACTGAGGTTCAATGGTTTACTCCCCTAAAATGGTTTGTCAGACATTAAATAATATGTGAATATTATAAACATCCAACTGGAAATGAATATAATGCAACTTTTTTCATGATAAAGTACAATTGTGCTAATATAAATCAACAAAACAACATAATTCTCTGCAGACAAGTATAACAGATACATTATTTTCCATTTTCCAGTTTTTTATGTATAAAAATCTCCTTAAAAAACAATGTGATTAGGAACAGTAAACAATATAATGATTATGCAACTTTTCACAATTTTATGGTACAATTGTGCTTCCACAGTTAACATTAAAATACAGACAAATTATAGAGTGCTGATTTTCCATTTTGCAAACTCATATATAATAGACTTTTGATGGAAGGATTATATTGTAAAGAAAAACAATAATAGTAAGTCAAACGATTGTTGTTTAAAGGAACATAACTGTAAGTAGTAAATGCAGCTTAAGCCTCTATGCATATGGTCGCGAAAATATATTAGAAATACTTAAAATTGTCAAACCATGGCAAATGTGCAAAATCAGGTACAGTTTATTGACTTGTTTGTAACTTAAATGAAATAATACTTACAAACACTGGTTCCAAGTGTTCAGTATGCATAGATATTTTTGTTTAAACATCACAATCATGTTTAAATCATTTCAGACTTGAGCAATGAAAGTCAACTGATGACATCATATCCTGCATAGAATTGCAGGTATGGTGTACTGTAAATTTCATAAAATTGCATAATTTATGCCCTTTTGTAAGTTCAAAATTACATAAGTTATAATCTTGATACTTGGAATATACCTTTATGATCAACTCATATATCAAGTGCCACATTCCCCATAACTCAGTTTTGTATTTTGACATAGTAGTGCCCGTTTTTCACATAGATTTTCAGATTAAAGTTTAGATTCAAAACTTCTGTAACTTCAAAACTACAAAAGTTATTCACTTAAAATTTAGAATATACCTTAAATGTCATCAACTCCACCAAGTGCCACATTCCCAATAACTCAGTTTTACATTTTAACATAGTTATGTCCCTTTTTCACATTGATTTTTAGGTTAAAGTTATAATTAAAACTTTTGTAACTTCAAAATTACATAACTTATTCACTTGAAAATTAGAATATACATTTGTCCTCAACTCCAGCTTCAAGTACTACATTCCCCATATCTCTGTTTGTATTTTGACAGATATATATGCCCCTTTTTCACATAGATGTTAAGGTTATGTCCTGAGACTGTATTCAGTATTTATTCAGACAGAGATCAGACAGAATTCAGACTTGTGGTTTCATGGGTGTATGTTCAATAATTCTCACCAAATTGATATTAAATATTGTTTTTTATCTAGAGGGGGCATATATGTTTTACAAACAGCTCTTGTTTTAATAAACATATTAGGCATACACACAAAATATGTTTGTTTCAGGTAAAATGCATGAAAAAATTAGGGTAGGTATGTCGGGATTTTAAAATTTTTTTTTTGGTAAATGGTCAACTTCAAGATTCTAAAACTGAATAAATATTCAAAGCGTATCAGTAATATCCTTAAACATTGTTTATAAGTGGATACTATCAAAACAAAACACTTATTTATCCAAAAATACATTTAATTATTGAAAAAGGTAAATAAACCAAAAATCAATCTGACAAACCCAATAAAATGTTTTAGGGTCGGGGCATTTTTCTAGGGTAGGTCGGAATACCTGAAACAAACATTTTTTTTTTACGCCTTAAGAAGCTTGTCATTTTTTCAAAGTATAACTTTTCCGCATCATGAAAATGTCTAAGTCAGAATTTCCGCAACTGTAAAATTTCAAAGTGTCAATATTCCACATGCTCTCCGCATATTCTCCGCATATAAGAAATTTCTCCGCAAAGCCAAAATCATTTTTGCAGAAAATATGTGGAGAATCTGCGGAAACTGAAGATTTCCGCATCTTTTCCGCATTTCTCCGCTTATTGAAATGCAATGCAAAAATCCAAGCTAAGAGCAAGCAGTTAAAGAGTTGCTGAGTCCACCAAATTTTGGTAAGTATATATTTTCCAACAGTAAAAAATCCTTCCTTTACGATCACTGACACGTTAAGGTGCGTCAGCTGTGAAAGTTTGAGCATAATCCGCTAAGCATTTAAAGAGGAGTTGAGAACACACTGCGGAAGGACAAGTGCCATGCTTACTGCCTCCCCATTTGTGGGGGCATAGGAATAATGCCTTTTACTGATTCGTTCCGAGGTTTTGTGATCTAAGAAAGACGGAATGTTTGTTTACGAGGAGACTTTGGAACAAACAAAAAAAGAGGAATATTAATTACATATTGGCCAACTAGAAGAGTATATTTATGTTTACGAACTTATCTAAATGGTTACAAATTGAAATGAAGTGCAACAATTAATGATAAACTATTATAAATATATGTACATGTGAGGAGTTACCTAGTATGCCTTTAAAATTATTTTCATTAATATCATAACATCATTGCAATACTATGATCACGATTTCTCGATGCTATATACATGGTACGTGTTCTTAATGGCAAATACCAAACCATAACATATACTTTTTAATTATCGTATACGTGTTATTAAATCAAAGAAATAATTATTGACACTGAAAATGAAAAACAAGTCAAAGACTCCACCCAGGAATCTGAGCAGGAATTTCAAGACAGATCTTCATCATCAAAGAGGTCTTCAAAGTCTGAAAGGAACAGAAAGATGTATTAAGAAAGAAGCAGTTCCAATGACAAGTATATTGGTGGATGTTGGATTTCATATACCAGGGCTTGCATTAAGGGAAGTTTGGGAGTAATTTACTCCCAGTGTTTGTCAAAGGACTTCCAAAATTGCAGCAATGGAAGTTGCAGAACTTCCGAAATTGCAGCCATGGAAGTTCCATCATGTAAAGATGAACAAGTTTGAAGAATAATTAAGTAATTTATCTAAATGTATACCTCTTTCACTGAATAAATTGGCTTTATATGCGATTATACACTAATAACTACACCATACCAGTAGTAATAATTGTGCTTGCAATTGGAAGGGGTGTTGAACAGCCAGCGATAGGCTACATTGTCATCGGAATTTATAAACTGATACATGTTTGTAGGCTCTGATAAAATTAACAAAACACTACAATTTGCTGAAAGAACAACGTATTTTTAACTAATGTTTATGAAAGACAATGTTGAATAAGAAATGTCAAGTGTTTGTTTATTCATTCCCGTATCAAATGACCTATATCATGTATGAATAGGTAGGTAACTTCCAGTCCTACTAACAATTGAACAATAATATAAAGATGTTGGAGATGTGATTACGCACATGTAGGTCATATATAACAACACAATTTAAAAGTTGAAAGTATGACATATGAATACCATTAAAAAAGTCTGCATGAACTGACTTCTCCTGGGCAGCCAGATCCATAAGCAATGCACTGGAACCACCAGCCTATAACCATAAAATCATAGGCATAATATGAGATTCATACATAAACAATGTAAAGTAAGCAATATCATACAAGTGGTCTTAAACTTCTTGTCCTCAATTCACGTACATAAAAAGCTCATATGTACAATACATTGACTTAGTGCCAAAAAATTATCCAGCCCCAAAATATACTTTGACACAGTGATTGAACATGCTATTTGTAGAATAGGCTTTTCCCTCATACGTTTGATCAGTGTTGTTTACACAGTGACACTGATTTAAAAAAGATCATTTTCTGGTCTGCTTGGAAACTTCGTTAGACGTTAGTAGTGTAGTAGGTAACACAAGGTACGGGTTACATTTTTTGTGAAGCATCATATTTGCCAAGAGTTAGAGCCTTACACAATCCTGTTTATTATTAATATTTTTTTTATTTATCACTGGTGATGAGAAGGCATTGGTGAGTTATATTTCATTTTTAGAATGCATTGTGTATCACTGTATGGGTAATTTCTTTTCACCTATCATGTTTATTTATCTGTTTTATTAAAATATGCTATAATATGAAAAGCAAGAACAAGTTTAAATTATCACACAAATATTTAAATGTTTATGGCATAAGAAATGTTTGACGCTAAAACTGTCCAAATGTGGAATCAAACCTCCAGCCACCTCAGTTGAAAAGTCAGGGCTTTATCCAATGGTATATTAAAGCAGGTATAATCACAGTGCAATATTATGATCTTAACAATTCACAATTAAACTTAGAAATGATGACAAAACTCACTGATTGATTGGTTCAGATAAAAATAGCACACCCTAGCATTGTGTAATGTATTCATATTGGGCATGTGAATATTTCCTAATAATACCAGAGTATTATTGTTCATAAAAATACACCATGATGTCTAACTGTCTTAATTTTTCAGGTTAATGCCCATTGATGATTCTTAAGCTGATATAATAACCAGGCATTTTCCTTAACTGAGTTTTCATAGTCATTGAAATTGGGATAAAGTTGTTATAAATTACATTGTTTGTCCTGGCTAATGTGCATATAAATAATAAATACATTGGGTATTAACATCATAATTGTTTATCTAAAAAACAATGTATTGATATAATACAGTAACAAAACAACAAAACACCAATAGTGGGCCCTACAATCACTACATTTGACCACAAGTTATGCACCTACCTGGGGGGGGGGGGGGGGGGGGGCGGCGGCGGGCATATAAGGGACATTATAGACTGAAAGTGATAAGTGATTCCTGACAGGCGGAAATTTTACACGCCAAATGGTTCCAGGTCCTGGAGAAATAGACTGTGGTCGGATTTTATAACCCAGTAGTATTGGCCCCTGGGTCATTTGATACCCCTATAGAATCTCCCACTGAGGGGAATTAGACAAAAAGCTTGGCTCTACGATGGGGAATTAAACCCCCAAAACTAAATTTATCAAAATCCCCTGGGTCAGCTCGCGACTCCCACTGGAGGAAAATATTGATAGGTGCATTACTAGAATGTTCTGTTGTAATTTTCCAAAAATATACTCATACTCGTATGATTTATCAGAGGTTACCTAGATAATGATTCAGAATGATTTTGGAAAAGAAGGGTACTAGCAAAAAGGATTCAGATGTTGATACTTAATCAAATTTTATATAACTTTCAACCAAGACTAAAGATCCCAAAATGAACACTGAAATGGGCTCGTACCTGGCTGAAAATTTTCTTTAGCCAAATTTACCCTACTTTGTAGAAACATGCTAATTTTCACTAATTTGTATCTCTTTATAAGAAAATGTTATAGCCTAACTGATTTTCTTAAGGTCGCGTTTCCAAGAGTCCATATCTGCATATCCGTATAAACATTGAACATATTGAAAATCGTTGAACCCACTTCCAATATCCCCGGTAGTGATTTCAACACTGCAGCCATTATCAGAAATGAATATGCATGTCTATTGCCAACATTTTGAAAGCCAGATTTAAAAAGAAACACAAAACTTCTGAATCTTACATCTTGCGGATACGGACCCGGATATGGCACCGACTCATGGAAACGTAGCCTAAACCAAATATTCAACTTAGTAGCCATCTAGTATTAGCAACCCTGATAAAATTTGAAACTTAGAAACATCTCAGATGTTTTGATTTTATCTTAAAGAGCTCATAAAACCCTGCACAAATCAGTTTGATTTGTTAAATTATCTTTATTACATCAAAAGTTATGATTATTTGAAATTTCGGAAAAATGGTCATTTCGGTGAACATTTTCCCTATATGTAGCCTTGAACTGTTGAGTCTATTCGCGGACCCGCTTTTTAGGAAAATTTACTTCTTTTTTATGTAGCGTTTTTTCTAGACAAGGGATTACACCCAAAATTTGCATACTGATAGCATTTTTTCTGCAGATTTCAAAAAATGCATTGGTTTTCTTATAAGAATGTGATTTGTCACCTTAAATTTGAATCAAAGTGAAGTAGTCATGTATTTTTTTTTCGTTTTTAAATTGTAGGAGTCGGAGTCGTATAGCATGGAATGTAAAATAACGCAAAACATCCTGGTGAATAGAACTACTTTTTAATTAGCCAAGTTATATATAGTTAACAAACAAATTTCAAACAAACACTACTCAAAGCTATCATATAAATAGTATGTGAATCATATCAATAATAATTATTAATATGTGATCTTGTAACACAAAATGAGATGGCTTCTGCGAAACAGCAGCAGGGTGGAGATCTAAGATGTTTACAGTCTCTAAATTAATTTCTTTTTATTATCCAGTGTATTTATTAGTATTAACATATGTCATTTAGATTTGTTAACCATAATGTATTTATTCAATTGATCACAATATAATAATATAACATTGTTAAGATTTTCAGCCTGCTGGTATTTCACTTGAGATCTTTCCCTAGCAATAACACACTGTCACAAAACTACTACTTTTCAAATTCAGAAGTATGTCCTCTGAAAAAGTTCAAAGGTGGACTGGTATTTGGAATGATTGTTGAAAAACCACTGTCTTCCACTTTTTAAACAATCCGGTACCATGCCAAAATCAATAATAAAGTCAAATTTGACACTTTGGATGTCATCCCGGGCTGGCCATACAAACACACCCTTTTGACGACATGCAGTCATAAACTTGACCTTAACCTCATCATCTTCTTTTTTTAACACACATCCTGGGTACCAATTGTCTTGGTATGCTACAATTACGTAGTCGGTGACTTAGTAGTATGTAATCTAACTTGGCCAATGGCAGCATGAGTCATTGCTGTTTCAACATAAGTATGGTAGGTAATATTTACTTTTTTTATGAATCCATATATTTATTGAATGTAATAATGTAAACCACTGAACTGGCTATCCATGCTTATTTTGATTTCCAGTACATGAAACTTAATTAATTGTGCACATTTTAAATTTGGTGTTCTTGTATAGCTCATATGTTTTGCAAGTGGATGTGCAAAAATCTATATTTTATTTCACAAGACTAAAGTCTAAAGATGCTTTCTTATCTGGCTTTGGGCAGAAATGTCCGAATTAGTTTTCTTCCGAAATTAAACCCACAAACAATTATGAATTAAGATATTTCGACGTTTGTTTTAGAATATATTTAAAGTTACCTCTTCCATATCCATGTAGGAATTAGCACCCTCTGGGAACATTTCATCTGCAACAAGTACTGGTTTCATATTCGATATTTTCTTTAATATTTGTATTTTTTGTTGTAAAAATGAAAACTGTGTTGTTGTTGTTTTTGTTGTTATTGGACGATCGAAAACTTATTTTAACACCGTTTGATTACTAACAAAAAGGGCCAACAGATTATTATGGCAGGAAACTTCTGGCAAAGTTCACATTAGTAAGTAAATAAAACTGTTGGATAAAAATGGATTAGTAGCAACGTTTCCATGTATAAATGATGATATTGGCTTCGATGTAAACGGGGAAATGGTGATAATTTGTAGATGAGTGATATTCGGATACATTGAAGTCCGGAAACGTATAATAACTTCCTAGAACAGAATGTCAGATGAAGCGTACCATTACCCAAGCGTACCAGGATGAAGCGCACCAATTTGCTGAACGAAGCGTACCACCCTATATTGCATACAGACAATGAATAAAATAGTATGTTTAATGATGAAATAAAATATTGTTTGCATTGTTATTTATTAAAAAACACAAGAAAGTCAAGATTTAACGCATAATGAAAAATAACAAATAGAAAAATAAATATTAATCAATTATTTAACGTATGACTTTTCAGTTTGGTTGACTGAGTGATTACAGATGTAATTAGTGGTTTGCAATTACACGTATACATTTAAAGTAAATTAAAGTGAAGAATGCGTTACTATTATCATTGAATACTTTACTTGGTTGATGTATATCTAAAATATGTTAAATTTTGCACTCATCATGAAATATGATGTGAATAGTTTTATTTTTTAATAACTTTTTTAGTGTACTTGTAACTTATGTAAAATAAAAGTTCTGTACTGTATGCTTGTCTCCTATAACTAAAAATGAGTGGCCATACAGTACATTTTATCAATATTAAGTAAAATAATAAACATAAAAATAAACTATGACATGTAATTTGAAAAGATTATAAATTACAATAAATGTTATGAAAAGTGAATCATTGTTGTGTTATATGTGCTCTGTTTTATGTTATCTTAGATGCATTATATAAAAGTAACTTAATTAAAATTAAACCATAAAAAATTGACGTATTAGTATCAAAATATATTTTAATATAGATCTAATGTGAAACAAATACAATTCATCTTGATGAAATATTAATTGACTAGTAACTTTTTTGACATGTTCCTATTAAATTTAAGAAACTGAATGTCTTGTTTTCCTTTTCAATTAATTAATAAGGCTGTCCTATAAAATCCCTATAAAAAAATATTTATCGACACTTTCACACATTTTCTACAGTATACTCCAAGTATCAGATGCAGTTTATCACACCTTTAAATATCAGCAGGGTGTGAACATCATGGTGTAAAAACATATGTATCTGATAAACAGGGGATGGTATGCTTCATCCTAAAATGGTACACTTAGGCACTGGTACGCTTCGGAAATGGTACGCTTCATCCTGCACCCCTTAGAAGGTCGCCTTTGTCAAAGATGCTCATCCTAAATATGTTGTGATAAATAGAATGTTAAGGTATCACATTAATATTACTGTCCAACTTTATAAGGTGTATACTTCCAACTCGCCAGGGCTCTCACTGGAAATTATTTATTATCATTATCTGCAATTAAATTTGTGTTATCAATAAGTGCATCTTACACACAGTTTTGACACTAAGGCATTAAATAATTTCTGCTGACACAGTAAAATACGTTCCTTTAGTAGGCATTTTTTATGGCAGCTGCAAAGTACTCACGCTATTTTTTTACAAATTTTGTATTAAAAAGTTGAAAATGTTATCGCCACTTAAAAAAAATTGTCGACGATGTAGCTCTGTTATGTTAGCATGGTTCAGATAGTGAATATCGGTTGTCTTGTGTTGAGATCTGACTCACGATCACTTTACCCTAAATCATTCTATTATAAATATGAGTAATTGGTATTCCTTTTGATCATTTTACAGGGATTTCAAAAGAGCAAACACCTATGTTCTGACACAATAATTCTGCAAATTAAAGGTTTTTGACATAAGCGAATAATTTGTGTTGCATATATCAATGCAGTAAAAATGTAAATTCAGCATCAATGTAATACAGAAACATATAATTTTAGTCATGTCTTTCTGCCCCTGAGCCACTCCCACTTAACAACCATCTTATTGCCTTTTTAAGGGTCTTAACTTGATTGTCTGTATACAAATTGTTTGTTATTTTAGTCAGCAATGGTTACTGGACAAACAGGACCTCGCAAGGGAGAGGCAAGCTGACCTAAAAGTCATGACAGAGGAGGAGTATGAAAAGTGCATGATCTTCTTTGCCAATTGTGAGTTTATTTACAATTCTACTATGACAATGGGATAGTTTTTAGCTTGACTATTCACCAAATAGTTCTATACAGAGTTATACTAGTTACTCGTTTGTCGGCGTAGGCGTAATGCTCTGGTTAGGGTTTACGTGCAACATGCCCATATCTCTGTAACTACTACAGATATTCAATTGAAACTTCACACGTGTTCGGGGTCATTATGTGAGGTCACTGACCAAGACCCATAACTCTGACCTGCAATTGAGCAGAATTATGCCCCGTTTTGTACTTAGAAAATCAGGTTTAAGTTTGCACTGAACTACTCCATATCTCAATATCTACTACAGATATTCAACTGAAACTTCACACATGCCAGACTACCTTCATGGTCAATATATAAGGTCACTGGCCAAAACCCATAACTGTGACCAGCATTTTAGCAGAATTATGCTCTTTTTGTACAAAAAAAAGTCCGGTTAAGGTTTGCCTGCAAGAGAAAATTCAGGTTAAGGTTTGTGTGCAACAAGAACATAATCTCTGTAACTACTACAGATATTCAATTGAAACTTAACACATGTGTTCGGTCGTTAGGCAAGGACTTTTTGATTTTACAGTTTACAAAATCGGTGAACGTAAATTTTCCGAAAGTGACAAAAAAATATATATATAATTACGATTTTTTTTTACCGATGGGGGACGAAACCTTAAAATTTTAAAAATATTTTGAGTAAGAATATAATTATTTGCTTGGTAAGTCTGTTTATTTCCGTGATACTGCTTTTTGTTTTTGATGGTATCACACGATGATTGCCGATCGAGATCGACAAATTGTTCCAGAATTTCATGGACAATTTTTGTAAGCATGGCGTCCGCCGTTGGGGTGGGCTGGGTCAAGGTCACTGTCACTGAAAATAGAAAAATGGTTTCCGCTCAATAACTTGAGAATGCATTGAGATATTTTAATGAAATTTAATACATAAATACCTTATATAAAGACTACGCTTGGGATTGCATATGGGGTGGGTGGGGTCAAGGTTACTGATATTAAATTTTAAGGTATTTATGTATTAATTTATGTAATGCATATGGGGTGGGTGGGGTCAAGGTCAAGGTCAAGGTCACTGTTACTAATAATAGAAAAATGGGTTCCGTTCAGTAACTTGGGAACGCATTGAGATATTTTAAAGATACTTCATTCATAGATACCTTATATCGAGACCTAGCTTGGGGATTGCCTATGGGGTTGGTGGGGTGAAGGTCACTTACTAAAAATACAGAAAAATGGTGTCCGCTCAATAACTTGAAAAAGCATTGATATTTGAATGAAACTTTATACATAGATACCTTATATCAAGACCTCGCTTGGGATTGCTGCATTGCATATGGGTGGGGTCAAGGTCACTGTTACTTAAAATAGAAAAAAGGTTTCTGCTTATTAACTTGAGAAAGCATTGAGATATTTTAATGAAACTTAATACATAGGTACCTCATATGAAGACCTCGCTTTGGATTGCATATGTGATGGGTGGGGTCAAGGTCACTGTTACTAATAATAGAAAAATGGTTTCCACTCAATATTTTTTCTTGTTTGTAGTGATAAAGGCCCATAACTCTGACTAAGCAGTTGAATAGTCGAGCGCGCTGTCTCGAGACAGATCTTGTTTTAAAGACAAATAAGGGAATACTTATGGTATTTGAATAGGATATTCTAAATTAACGTATTGCGGTTGACTCTAATCTT
This sequence comes from Congeria kusceri, assembly GCA_027627225.1. Taxonomy (NCBI): domain Eukaryota; kingdom Metazoa; phylum Mollusca; class Bivalvia; order Myida; family Dreissenidae; genus Congeria; species Congeria kusceri. The sequence continues at coordinate 51,683,142 of CM051029.1, forward strand.
TTACAACGTAACACCCTATTTTATGGCATCCTTTTTGTAAAAGCATGTGTCCAAAAATGCCGAATTACCTTTTACCGAGAACTCTGCTTTGTAAACAGTTGTCAGAGGTATTAAGTAAATTGCACATAATACATGCTAGCACAGGGTCTTCTCTGTATAATGTAGCCAAACAATAACATATTTTAATTATAAAACACATGGAAATATACTTCATTAAAACAATATGTGCATTTTTACTGGAGTTCATAACTACACCTGACTTAAATGTGCAGGGTTTGTTTCCCTATTTATTAAAAATAATATGCAATGAATATGCACTCCGAAATATTGCTTTGTCAAAGCTATTTTAGAATTGCTTTTTTTGAGTTAGTATCATAAATTCATGAATTATTAAATTGTATTTATTCATTCAGTGGATTATTATTCACACCTTTCCTTTCAACACATTTGATTGAAACTGGTACATTGTTGACTTAAGCTGCAGACGATGTACCACTATTTGTATTTATTGTTTTCTTAATTGAGATTAATAATCTGATTGATCCATTGAAATGCGTTGTCATTAATAATAAATGAATAATGTAAGAAAATTTCTGAAATTGAATTTACCTTCATGTTAGAGCATTTGTATCAATCTGAGATTCGACATTTTAATACTGCTTTCTTATGAAAACAGATATTTCATAATGTGTGGTTTTATTTATTGTAGTTATACAAGCACTCGGTGAACAGTCAAAAGTTGTATTTATTGTAGTTATACAAGCACTCGGTGAACAGTCTAAAGTTGTATTTATTGTAGTTATACAAGCACTCGGTGAACAGTCTAAAGTTGTATTTATTGTAGTTATACAAGCACTCGGTGAACAGTCTAAAGTTGTATTTATTGTAGTTATACAAGCACTCGGTGAACAGTCTAAAGTTGTATTTATTGTAGTTATACAAGCACTCGGTGAACAGTCTAAAGTTGTATTTATTGCAGTTATACAAGCACTTGGTGAACAGTCTAAAGTTGTATTTATTGTAGTTATACAAGCACTTGGTGAACAGTCTAAAGTTGTATTTATTGTAGTTATACAAGCACTCGGTGAACAGTCTAAAGTTGTATTTATTGTAGTTATACAAGCACTCGGTGAACAGTCTAAAGTTGTATTTATTGCAGTTATACAAGCACTCGGTGAACAGTCAAAAGTTCGCCAGCAAGTCATTGCTACAGCTACCGTTTATTTCAAGAGATTTTATGCGAGGTAAGAAACTTTGGGACCTTTTTGAATTGTGAATCTTTGTTACAAACAACAACGCACACGGATGTCATCATGTGGAAACATTTTAATGAACTAGGTCTTCGTTGTAGTCGAGGTGAGACTGTTACGGGGGCAGTCAGAGTAAGTGCTGGTAAGTCATAACACCCTTTTTGGCCACATACTTTTTATGCCCCCAGCATCTTGATGCGGCAGGCATATAGTGATTGTCCTGTCTGTCTGTACGTGATTACATCTCTTAACTAGATTAAACATTTCGGGACCCGAAAGATGGTGAACTATGCCCGAGTAGGACAAAGTCAGGGGAAACTGATGGAAGTCCACAGAGATTCTAACGTGTAAATAGATCGTCAAACTTGGATATAGGGGTGAAACACCTCTTACTTCAGCACATGGATACTTGCACAGTTGTTGATTATGACCATTCCCAATCCACACATATCACCTAATCTCACTTTGATGTTGACCTAATTTTGACTTAAAATAATTCAAATGGGCAATTTCTTGGTTCACCAACAACACTTTCTTCAACACTTGGACACAGTTGTTGCTGAAGACAATTCCTAATCCACCCATATCACCCAACCTTTCTTTGACCTTGACATAATTTGAACTTATAATTATTCAAAAGTGCCATTTCTTTGTTAACTAGATTTTACCATTTCGTCTAGCACCAACACCGCTTACTTCAAATGTACTGTCCAGCACCAGCGCGGGGGCGTGTGTGTTTATCGAGCACATCATATTGTTTTTATATAGACTACAGTACAGTCCAAGCAAAACAAAATATTTGACTGGAGTCAGAAATGTTAGTAAGCTTAATTATTCAGCATATTGCTGGTTTAGGTGGAAAGGTAGCAAATGCCAACCTCAAAATTATGGTGAATTACTCCGAAATGGTATATGAGTATCAAGATGTATGTGATGTTTTAACTCCGAAATGGTGAATTACTCCGAAATGGTATATGAGTATGAAGATGTATGTGATGTTTTAACCCCGAAAAGGTGAATTACTCCGAAATGGTATATGAGTATCAAGATGTATGTGATGTTTTAACTGTTGTTATGACGTGTTATGAAACACGACTGTACTAGAGCTCAGTTCCAGCAACTCTCACAGAGAACTGGCAGAGAAAAGTATATATCTAATCCAGCTCTAGATATGTGAAAGCTTATGGTTATATTACATTAAAAAAGAAATGTATTTCAGATTTCATTAACAAATCATTTTTTCAAGGTACTTCGGGGCCATATTTTAATTAACGCTCTGTCAGTCTGTATTTTAGCATGTCTGTATTTAATTTTACTGGTTTTGAGCCCAAGCTAATATCAATATATCAATATAAATGAATCAATGAAAACCGGGCTTAATGCATGTGCGTAAAGTGTCATCGTCCACACAGGCTAATCCGGGATGGCACTCTCCGCTTTTATGGTATTTTCTGTTTCAAGGAAGTCTCGTCTAAACATAAATCCACTGTAGGCTGAGAGTGCCGTTAGGATTAGCCTGTGCACTTTCCGCACATGCATTAAGCCTGGTTTTCCCACGACACACCTCAATTATATTTGGTTTCATAAGTGCCTTCTCTATATATGTGGTCTGTATCTTCTGCTTGATCAGAACAGATGGTCAGAAATGGCACTGTGCTGATATATAATAAACACATTGCTATATCATAAAATTTTAACAAATCATGCCTCTGTTGATGATAAATGTTAAACATTTTGCTTTACAGAAACTCACTGAAATGCATTGACCCCTGGCTGATGGCACCCACATGTATATTTCTGGCGTCAAAAGTTGAGGTATGTCCTACAAATTATTAAAAAAGAGAAACCAACAACAGCTGAATCAATTGTAGAGAAACACTTATAATAACAGAAATACATGTATACAGACAAACTCATAATTTTTCTTAACACTTGTACTTAAGTCTTTTTTTTTCAGATATATGAAAGCAATAAGTTGTAATGAATGTGCATTTAAAATTTTTAAATGATACTTTTTATTGCGTTATTTCAGGAGTTTGGCCTAATATCTAACAGTAGATTAATAACAACTTGTCAGACAGTTGGTAAGTACCATGAACTACCACGAGCATAATTAACATCGGGAACAATAATTTTGTGATTAATTATAATGTTTCTATCTTCTTATATGTCCATCACCAATACAACACTAAAAATGGTGAATATAATCAGAAAATGTTTTCTTGACACTCCCTACTCTGAAATGATTAGTATCATTAATACTAGATAAAAGACTTATATACATGTTACATACACATATGCTTTTCACAGCACAGTTGAGTACCTGTGCAATATTTGAACAATATCTGTTATATAATAATAATATATAATAACCATATATTAATTGTTACTCAGCAAACATTCTCAGAAGATATCAATGGGGCCAAGACTATGGTTCAAGAACTGCAGTAATTTAAAAGATCATGGTTAAATTTTCGTCATAAAATCAAGTTTTCATTGGAAAATAGTTAAAAAACAAACAACACAATTACATCTATTTGCATGTTACAATGTGTTTTTAATTGTATGATTATTTTAATATTTGAGGCGTGTCGTGGGAAAACCGGTCTTTATGCATGTGCGTAAAGTGTCATCCCGGATTAGCCTGTGCAGTCCACACAGGCTAATCTGGGATGGCACTTTCTGCCTACAGTAGATTTATGTTTAGAAGAGACCTCCTTGAAACAGAAAATACCATAAAAGCGGAAAGTGCCGTTCCGGATTAGCCTGTGCGAACTGCACTGGCTAATACGGGACGACACCTTACGCACATGCATTATGACCGGTTTTCTCATGATGCGCCACATTTGTCTTCTTCAGTGAAGAACAAGTTCTCCCATGCCTATCCCCAGGAATACCCATACAGAAGTAACAATGTTCTGGAGTGTGAATTCTACCTGCTAGAAATGATGGTAAACATATTGGTTATAAAAGGACATTGACCTACACAATCTTGATGCAACTAAAAAATAGATAGGAGGCATGTTGTGGGAAATTCGGGCTGAGTGCAGTCCGCACAGGCTAATCCAGGACGACACTTTTGTCTGTCTGTAGTGGATTTATGTTTAGAAGAGACTTCCTTTAAACAGAACATACCATAAAGCAGAATATGCCGCCCTGGATTAGCCTGTGCACAGACTGAACCAGGGCGACACGTTACGCAGATGCATTAAGCACAGGTTTCCCACGACACGCCTCATATATATATTATATATATTAATATTAATGTATTTAGTCATGTGTACATATGTTGTCCTCCTGTGTCATAGATTTTGGATTAAAATAAACTACATCTATATATCTAAGGCACATTACAAAATACATGAATACATGTATACTTACACATTCATTAGTACATGCATATACATAGCGGAGGATCTTTGTCAAAAGCTCATCATAATTACCATTATAATTATAGACTAATAATAATAAAAAATATTGGTGTTAGTATCAGTACAATTAGTTGACAGAAATATTCACAAAACAACACGTTATAACAGTACCATACTGTCCTGTTTAAGTGTATTGATAGAAAACAACTAAAACTTAATGAAATTTACTTCAGCAGAGCACTCTAGATAGAATTTAAAAAACTAAACATGATATTTAGCAAATATAGTTAAAATGTAATAAATGAGTATATAAAGTAACAACGGGCCCAGCTAGCTCAGTTGGTAGAGCGCTGGACTGTCAATCCTGGGATCGTGAGTTCGAGCCCCAGCCCGGCCACATAACTTGCGTGGGGATTGGTCATGAAATTATTTCTATGGCCATTCTCCCCCTACCTCTGATTCAAGTAGGGCAGTTGTCAGTTACTGGCAAAGGTATGTGCACTTAAATCTGGTAAACAGCTTAGATCGGTAAACATGCCCAGGAAAAGTTTGAGTAGGTGAACTGACCGCCTTGATATGAATGAAATACTGTTAAAAACAGCGAAAAATAAAAAAACAAACAAACAAACAAAATTGAAAATTATAAAAAGTTAGATATTATAAAAACAATTATTATGAATGTTAAGCAAAATGATGTAAACAAACTTTAACAAGAATAGACCCATTTTTAACGATTGTTTACATTTAAAATGTAAACATGATTTGATATTGTCACGTTCTTTAAATCTTAGCCAGTTGATGGTTAAAGAATATCTAAGAGTCTTACTGCAATAATATTGGGTTTGCCTTGCTGTCAGTCTGGTACATGTATGTATCTGTTGATATATTATTACATTGGCAGGACTGTTGCCTGGTTGTGTTCCACCCGTATCGTCCATTGGTGCAATATGTGTCTGACATCAGCTCAACAGATGACAGCATTCTACCATTGGCTTGGTAAGACAGATTCCTGGGCCCGTATTTACTAACCCATTCTTAGACTTAAGACGTAAGAATGGAGAGTATTCTTGAATCAACATCTTACCTGGTAATCGCTTACCCTACTCTAAAGTATACTATTCTTTATTTATGCCAATTTGTTAATGACAGTAGCTACATTTGTATCAGCATAATTGTGAATGCACAAGTTTTTATTGAGTCTTAAGTCTATTCGTTATTCTTAAGTCTTAGAATTGGTTGGTGACTACAAACCCTGATCTAGCCACCTGCTTAAGTCTAGCAACAGTATACCAATACAGTACAGCTTATATAAGTCTAGCAGCAGTATACAAATACAGTACAGCTTATATAAGTCTAGCAACAGTATACAAATACAGTACAGCTTATATACGTCTAGCAACAGTATACCAATACAGTACAGCTTATATAAGTCTAGCAACAGTATACCAATACAGTACAGCGTATGTAAGTCTAGCAACAGTATACCAATACAGTACAGCTTATATAAGTCTAGCAACAGTATACCAATACAGTACAGCTTATATAAGTCTAGCAACAGTATACCAATACAGTACAGCTTATGTAAGTCTAGCAACAGTATACCAATACAGTACAGCTTATATAAGCCTAGCAACAGTATACCAATACAGTACAGCTTATATAAGTCTGGCAACAGTATACCAATACAGTACAGCTTATGTAAGTCTAGCAACAGTATACCAATACAGTACAGCTTATATAAGTCTAGCAACAGTATGCAAATACAGTACAGCTTATGTAAGTCTAGCAACAGTATACCAATACAGTACAGCTTATGTAAGTCTAGCAACAGTATTCCAATACAGTACAGCTTATATACCTCTAGCAACAGTATGCAAATACAGTACAGCTTATATAAGTCCAGCAACAGTATACAAATACAGTACAGCTTATATAAGTCTAGCAACAGTATTCCAATACAGTACAGCTTATATAAGTCTAGCAGCAGTATACAAATACAGTACAGCTTATATAAGTCTAGGAACAGTATGCAAATACAGTACAGCTTATATAAGTCTAGCAACAGTATACCAATACAGTACAGCTTATATAAGTATAGCAACAGTATACCAATACAGTACAGCTTATATAAGTCTACCAACAGTATACCAATACAGTACAGCTTATATAAGTCTAGCAACAGTATTCAAATACAGTACAGCTTATATAAGTCTAGCAACAGTATACAAATACAGTACAGCTTATATAAGTCTAGCAACAGTATAGAAATACAGTGCAGCTTATATACGTCTAGCAACAGTATGCAAATACAGTACAGCATATATAAGTCTAGCAACAGTATACCAATACAGTACAGCTTATATTATTCTAGCAACAGTATACCAATACAGTACAGCTTATATAAGTCTGGCAACAGTATACCAATACAGTACAGCTTATGTAAGTCTAGCAACAGTATACCAATACAGTACAGCTTATATAAGTCTAGCAACAGTATGCAAATACAGTACAGCTTATGTAAGTCTAGCAACAGTATACCAATACAGTACAGCTTATGTAAGTCTAGCAACAGTATACCAATACAGTACAGCTTATCTACCTCTAGCAACAGTATGCAAATACAGTACAGATTATATAAGTCTAGCAACAGTATACCAATACAGTACAGCTTATATAAGTATAGCAACAGTATACCAATACAGTACAGCTTATATAAGTCTACCAACAGTATACCAATACAGTACAGCTTATATAAGTCTAGCAACAGTATTCAAATACAGTACAGCTTATATAAGTCTAGCAACAGTATTCAAATACAGTACAGCTTATATAAGTCTAGCAACAGTATACAAATACAGTGCAGCTTATATACGTCTAGCAACAGTATACAAATACAGTACAGTTTATGTAAGTCTAGCAACACTATACCAATTCAGTACAGCTTATATAAGTCTAGCAACATTATACCAATACAGTACAGCTTATATACATGTAAGTCTAGCAACAGTATACAAATACAGTACAGCTTATATTAGTCTAGCAACAGTATACAAATACAGTACAGCTTATATAAGTCTAGCAACACTATACCACTACAGTACAGCTTATATAAGTCTAGCAACATTATACCAATACAGTACAGCTTATATAAGTCTAGCAATAGTATACCAATACAGTACAGCTTATATAAGTCTAGCAGCAGTATACCAATACAGTACAGCTTATATACGCCTAGCAACAGTATACCAATACAGTACAGCTTATATACGTCTAGCAACAGAATACAAATACAGTACACCTTATATACATGTAAGTCTAGCAACAGTATACAAATACAGTACAGCTTATATAAGTCTATCAACAGTATACCAATACAGTACAGCTTATATACATGTAAGTCTAGCAACAGTATACCAATACAGTACTGCTTATATATGTCTAGCAACAGGATACAAATACAGTACAACTTATATAAGTCTAGCAACAATATACCAATACAGTACAGCTTATATACATGTAAGTCTAGCAACAGTATACCAATACAGTACAGCTTATGTAAGTCTAGCAACAGTATACCAATACAATACAGCTTATATACCTCTAGCAACAGTATGCAAATACAGTACAGCTTATATAAGTCTAGCAACAGTATACAAATACAGTACAGCTTATATAAGTCTAGCAACAGTATTCCAATACAGTACAGTTATATAAGTCTAGCAGCAGTATACAAATACAGTACAGCTTATATAAGTCTAGCAACAGTATACAAATACAGTACAGCTTATATAAGTCTAGCAACAGTATTCAAATACAGTACAGCTTATATAAGTCTAGCAACAGTATACCAATACAGTACAGCTTATATAAGTCTAGCAACAGTATACCAATACAGTACAGCTTATATAAGTCTAGCAGCAGTATACCAATACAGTACAGCTTATATAAGTCTAGCAACAGTATACCAATACAGTACAGTGTATGTAAGTCTAGCAACAGTATACCAATACAGTACAGCTTATATAAGTCTAGCAACAGTATACCAATACAGTACAGCTTATATAAGTCTAGTAACAGTATACCAATACAGTACAGCTTATGTAAGTCTAGCAACAGTATACCAATACAGTACAGCTTATATAAGTCTAGCAACAGTATACCAATACAGTACAGCTTATATAAGTCTGGCAACAGTATACCAATACAGTACAGCTTATGTAAGTCTAGCAACAGTATACCAATACAGTACAGCTTATATAAGTCTAGCAACAGTATGCAAATACAGTACAGCTTATGTAAGTCTAGCAACAGTATACCAATACAGTACAGCTTATGTAAGTCTAGTAACAGTATACCAATACAGTACAGCTTATATACCTCTAGCAACAGTATGCAAATACAGTACAGCTTATATAAGTCTAGCAACAGTATACAAATACAGTACAGCTTATATAAGTCTAGCAACAGTATACCAATACAGTACAGATTATATAAGTATAGCAACAGTATACCAATACAGGACAGCTTATATAAGTCTACCAACAGTATACCAATACAGTACAGCTTATATAAGTCTAGCAACAGTATTCAAATACAGTACAGCTTATATAAGTCTAGCAATAGTATACAAATACAGTACAGCTTATATAAGTCTAGCAACAGTATACAAATACAGTGCAGCTTATATACGTCTAGCAACAGTATCCAAATACAGTACAGCATATATAAGTCTAGCAACAGTATACCAATACAGTACAGCTTATATTATTCTAGCAACAGTATACCAATACAGTACAGCTTATATAAGTCTAGCAACAGTATACAAATACAGTACAGCTTATATAAGTCTAGCAACAGTATACAAATACAGGTCAGCTTATATACGTCTAGCAACAGTATACCAATACAGTACAGCATATATAAGTCTAGCAACAGTATACCAATACAGTACAGCTTATATTATTCTAGCAATAGTATACCAATACAGTACAGCTTATATAAGTCTAGCAACAGTATACAAATACAGTACAGCTTATATAAGTCTAGCAACAGTATACCAATACAGTACAGCTTATATAAGTCTAGCAGCAGTATACAAATACAGTACAGCTTATATAAGTCTAGCAACAGTATACAAATACAGTACAGCTTATATAAGTCTAGCAACAGTATACCAATACAGTACAGCTTATATAAGTCTAGCAACAGTATACCAATACAGTACAGCGTATGTAAGTCTAGCAACACTATACCAATACAGTACAGCTTATATAAGTCTAGCAACAGTATACCAATACAGTACAGCTTATATAAGTCTAGCAACAGTATACCAATACAGTACATCTTATGTAAGTCTAGCAACAGTATACCAATACAGTACAGCGTATATAAGTCTAGCAACAGTATACCAATACAATACACCTTATATTAGTCTGGCAACAGTATACCAATACAGTACAGCTTATGTAAGTCTAGCAACAGTATACCAATACAGTACAGCTTATGTAAGTCTAGCAACAGTATTCCAATACAATACAGCTTATATACCTCTAGCAACAGTATGCAAATACAGTACAGCTTATATAAGTCTAGCAACAGTATACAAATACAGTACAGCTTATATAAGTCTAGCAACAGTATTCCAATACAGTACAGTTATATAAGTCTAGCAGCAGTATACAAATACAGTACAGCTTATATAAGTCTAGCAACAGTATACAAATACAGTACAGCTTATATAAGTCTAGCAACAGTATTCAAATACAGTACAGCTTATATAAGTCTAGCAACAGTATACCAATACAGTACAGCTTATATAAGTCTAGCAACAGTATACCAATACAGTACAGCTTATATAAGTCTAGCAGCAGTATACCAATACAGTACAGCTTATATAAGTCTAGCAACAGTATACCAATACAGTACAGTGTATGTAAGTCTAGCAACAGTATACCAATACAGTACAGCTTATATAAGTCTAGCAACAGTATACCAATACAGTACAGCTTATATAAGTCTAGTAACAGTATACCAATACAGTACAGCTTATGTAAGTCTAGCAACAGTATACCAATACAGTACAGCTTATATAAGTCTAGCAACAGTATACCAATACAGTACAGCTTATATAAGTCTGGCAACAGTATACCAATACAGTACAGCTTATGTAAGTCTAGCAACAGTATACCAATACAGTACAGCTTATATAAGTCTAGCAACAGTATGCAAATACAGTACAGCTTATGTAAGTCTAGCAACAGTATACCAATACAGTACAGCTTATGTAAGTCTAGTAACAGTATACCAATACAGTACAGCTTATATACCTCTAGCAACAGTATGCAAATACAGTACAGCTTATATAAGTCTAGCAACAGTATACAAATACAGTACAGCTTATATAAGTCTAGCAACAGTATACCAATACAGTACAGATTATATAAGTATAGCAACAGTATACCAATACAGGACAGCTTATATAAGTCTACCAACAGTATACCAATACAGTACAGCTTATATAAGTCTAGCAACAGTATTCAAATACAGTACAGCTTATATAAGTCTAGCAATAGTATACAAATACAGTACAGCTTATATAAGTCTAGCAACAGTATACAAATACAGTGCAGCTTATATACGTCTAGCAACAGTATCCAAATACAGTACAGCATATATAAGTCTAGCAACAGTATACCAATACAGTACAGCTTATATTATTCTAGCAACAGTATACCAATACAGTACAGCTTATATAAGTCTAGCAACAGTATACAAATACAGTACAGCTTATATAAGTCTAGCAACAGTATACAAATACAGGTCAGCTTATATACGTCTAGCAACAGTATACCAATACAGTACAGCATATATAAGTCTAGCAACAGTATACCAATACAGTACAGCTTATATTATTCTAGCAATAGTATACCAATACAGTACAGCTTATATAAGTCTAGCAACAGTATACAAATACAGTACAGCTTATATAAGTCTAGCAACAGTATACCAATACAGTACAGCTTATATAAGTCTAGCAGCAGTATACAAATACAGTACAGCTTATATAAGTCTAGCAACAGTATACAAATACAGTACAGCTTATATAAGTCTAGCAACAGTATACCAATACAGTACAGCTTATATAAGTCTAGCAACAGTATGCAAATACAGTACAGCTTATATAAGTCTAGCAACAGTATACCAATACCATACAGCTTATATAAGTATAGCAACAGTATACCAATACAGTACAGCTTATATAAGTCTAGCAACACTATACCAATACAGTACAGCTTATATAAGTCTAGCAACAGTATACCAATACAGTACAGCTTATATTAGTCTAGCAGCAGTATACAAATACAGTACACCTTATATAAGTCTAGCATCAGTATACAAATACAGTACAGCTTATATAAGTCTAGCAACAGTATACCAATACAGTACAGCTTATTTAAGTCTAGCAACAGTATACCAATACAGTACAGCGTATGTAAGTCTAGCAACAGTATACCAATACAGTACAGCTTATATAAGTCTGGCAACAGTATACCAATACAGTACAGCTTATGTAAGTCTAGCAACAGTATACCAATACAGTACAGCTTATATAAGTCTAGCAAAAGTATGCAAATACAGTACAGGTTATGTAAGTCTAGCAACAGTATACCAATACAGTACAGCTTATGTAAGTCTAGCAACAGGATACCAATACAGTACAGCTTATATACCTCTAGCAACAGTATGCAAATACAGTACAGCTTATATAAGTCTAGCAACAGTATACAAATACAGTACAGCTTTTATAAGTGTAGCAACAGTATTCCAATACAGTACAGCTTATATAAGTCTAGCAGCAGTATACAAATACAGTACAGCTTATATAAGTCTAGCAACAGTATGCAAATACAGTACAGCTTATATAAGTCTAGCAACAGTATACCAATACAGTACAGCTTATATAAGTATAGCAACAGTATACCAATACAGTACAGCTTATATAAGTCTACCAACAGTATACCAATACAGTACAGCTTATATAAGTCTAGCAACAGTATTCAAATACAGTACAGCTTATATAAGTCTAGCAACAGTATTCAAATACAGTACAGCTTATATACATGTAAGTCTAGCAACAGTATACAAATACAGTACAGCTTATATAAGTCTATCAACAGTATACCAATACAGTACAGCTTATATACATGTAAGTCTAGCAACAGTATACCAATACAGTACTGCTTATATACGTCTAGCAACAGGATACAAATACAGTACAACTTATATAAGTCTAGCAACAATATACCAATACAGTACAGCTTATATACATGTAAGTCTAGCAACAGTATACCAATACAGTACAGCTTATGTAAGTCTAGCAACAGTATACCAATACAGTACAGCTTATATAAGTCTAGCAACAGTATGCAAATACAGTACAGCTTATGTAAGTATAGCAACAGTATACCAATACAGTACAACTTATGTAAGTCTAGCAACAGTATACCAATACAGTACAGCTTATATACCTCTAGCAACAGTATGCAAATACAGTACAGCTTATATAAGTCTAGCAACAGTATACAAATACAGTACAGCTTATATAAGTCTAGCAACAGTATTCCAATACAGTACAGTTATATAAGTCTAGCAGCAGTATACAAATACAGTACAGCTTATATAAGTCTAGCAACAGTATACAAATACAGTACAGCTTATATAAGTCTAGCAACAGTACACAAATACAGTACAGCTTATATAAGTCTAGCAACGGTATACAAATACAGTACAGCTTATATAAGTCTAGCAACAGTATACCAATACAGTACAGCTTATATAAGTATAGCAACAGTATACCAATACAGTACAGCTTATATAAGTCTAGCAACAGTATACCAATACAGTACAGCTTATATAAGTCTAGCAACAGTATACCAATACAGTACAGCTTATATAAGTCTAGCAGCAGTATACAAATACAGTACAGCTTATAAAAGTCTAGCAACAGTATACAAATACAGTACAGCTTATATAAGTCTAGCAACAGTATACCAATACAGTACAGCTTATATAAGTCTAGCAACAGTATACCAATACAGTACAGCGTTTGTAAGTCTAGCAACAGTATTCCAATACAGTACAGCTTATATAAGTCTAGCAACAGTATACCAATACAGTACAGCTTATGTAAGTCTAGCAACAGTATACCAATACAGTACAGCTTATATAAGTCTAGCAACAGTATACCAATACAGTACAGCTTATATAAGTCTGGCAACAGTATACCAATACAGTACAGCTTATGTAAGTCTAGCAACAGTATACCAATACAGTACAGCTTATGTAAGTCTAGCAACAGTATTCCAATACAGTACAGCTTATATAAGTCTAGCAGCAGTATACAAATACAGTACAGCTTATATAAGTCTAGCAACAGTATGCAAATACAGTACAGCTTATATAAGTCTAGCAACAGTATACCAATACATTACAGCTTATATAAGTCTAGCAACAGTATACAAATACAGTGCAGCTTATATACGTCTAGCAACAGTATCCAAATACAGTACAGCATATATAAATCTAGCAACAGTATAGCAATACAGTACAGCTTATATTATTCTAGCAACAGTATACCAATACAGTACAGCTTATATAAGTCTAGCAACAGTATACCAATACAGTACAGCTTATATAAGTATAGCAACAGTATACCAATACAGTACAGCTTATATAAGTCTAGCAACAGTATACAAATACAGTACTGCTTATATAAGTCTAGCAACAGTATTCCAATACAGTACAGCTTATATAAGTCTAGCAGCAGTATACAAATACAGTACAGCTTATATAAGTCTAGCAACAGTATGCAAATACAGTACAGCTTATATAAGTCTAGCAACAGTATACCAATACAGTACAGCTTATATAAGTCTAGCAACATTATACCAATACAGTACAGCTTATATACATGTAGGTCTAGCAACATTATACAAATACAGTACAGCTTATATAAGTCTAGCAACACTATACCAATACAGTACAGCTTATATAAGTCTAGCAACATTATACCAATACAGTACAGCTTATATACATGTAAGTCTAGCAACAGTATACCAATACAGTACAGCTTATATAAGTCTAGCAACAGTATACCAATACAGTACAGCTTATATAAGTATAACAACAGTATACCAATTCAGTACCGCTTATATAAGTCTAGCAACAGTATACCAGTACAGTACAGCTTATATAAGTCTTGCAGCAGTATACCAATACAGTACAGCTTATATAAGTCTAGCAACAGTATATCAATTCAGTACCGCTTATATAAGTCTAGCAGCAGTATACGTGTACAGTACAGCTTATATAAGTCGAGCAACAATATACCAGTACAGTACAGCTTATATAAGTCTAACAATAGTATACCAATACAGTAACGCTTATATAAGTCTAGCAACAGTATACCAGTACGGTACAGCTTTTATAAGCCTAGCAACAATATACCAGTACAGTACAGCTTATATAAGTCTAACAACAGTATACCAATTCAGTACCGCTTATATAAGTCTAGCAACAGTATACCAGTACAGTACAGTTTATATAAGTCTAACAATAGTATACCAATACAGTACCGCTTATATAAGTCTAGCAACAGTATACCACTTCAGTACAGCTTATATAAGTCTAACAATAGTATACCAATACAGTACCGCTTATATAAGTTTAGCAACAGTATACCACTTCAGTACAGCTTATATAAGTCTAACAATAGTATACCAATACAGTACCGCTTATATAAGTCTAGCAACAGTATACCACTTCAGTACAGCTTATATAAGTCTAACAATAGTATACCAATACAGTACAGCTTATATAAGTCTAACAATAGTATACCAATACAGTACCGCTTATATAAGTCTAGCAACAGTATACCACTTCAGTACAGCTTATATAAGTCTAACAACAGTATACCAATACAGTACAGCTTATATAAGTCTAGCAACAGTATACCACTTCAGTACAGCTTATATAAGTCTATCAATTGTATACCAATACAGTACCGCTTATATAAGTATAGCAACAGTATACCAGTACAGTACAGCTTATATAAGTCTAACAACAGTATACCAGTACAGTACCGCTTATATAAGTCCAGCAACAATATACCAGTACAGTACAGCTTATATAAGTCTAACAACAGTATACCAGTACAGTACAACTTATATAAGTCTTGCAACAGTATACCAATACAGTACTGCTTATATACATTTAAGTCTAGCAACAGTATACCAATACAGTACAGCTTATATAAGTCGAGCAACAGTATACCAATACAGTTCAGCTTATATAAGTCTAACAACAGTATACCAACACAGAACCGCTTATATAAGTCTAACAACAGTATACCAGTACAGTACCGCTTATATAAGTCCAGCAACAATATACCACTACAGTACAGCTTATATAAGTCTAACAACAGTATACCAGTACAGAACAACTTATATAAGTCTAGCAACAGTATACCAATACAGTACAGCTTATATACATTTAAGTCTAGCAACAGTATACCACTACAGTACAGCTTATATAAGTCGAGCAACAGTATACCAGTACAGTACAGCTTATATAAGTCTAACAACTGTATACCAGTACAGTACCGCTTATATAAGTCTAGCAACAATATACCAGTACAGTACAGCTTATATAAGTCTAACAACAGTATACCAGTACAGTACAACTTATATAAGTCTTGCAACAGTATACCAATACAGTACTGCTTATATACATTTAAGTCTAGCAACAGTATACCAATACAGTACAGCTTATATAAGTCGAGCAACAGTATACCAATACAGTTCAGCTTATATAAGTCTAACAACAGTATACCAACACAGAACCGCTTATATAAGTCTACCAACAGTATACCAGAACAGTACAGCTCATCCAAAATAATACTTTCTTGCCGTCACGGAGTCAGAATTATTATCTTTATTTTTTGGCATATCTCGCACATAGTGGTACAAAACATGTAGCTGATGCCCGCCACGAAATGGCACATAGTCAGTCCATCGTCCCTCGAAAGCCAGAAGGTGCAAAGTGATATAGAGGATACTAGGTTAGTGTGTTGAATACAGATAAGTTTATTTATCGAGGCTTAGAAAATCTAAGCCACGAGCCTTGGCCAGCAAATGAAATTTTCTGTATTCAACACTTACCTGGTATTCTATTTATCCCATCATTTTCTGTCTTAATTTTGAAAATAAACAAAATAAAATCACTGAATAACACGAAAAACATCAAATGACGTAACAAAAATAAACAAAATGACGTCATTATAATGCGCGTGTTTGCTGTATTCAGAAAGGTAGAATACAGCTAAGTTTATCCCACGGGGTGTTATTTCGTCAATGCAAGCGTGATGAAGGGATAAAGTACATTCTGGCTCTTAAGGGACGCTACAAACAGACAGCTGTTGCTGATTGGATGCTGATTTGTTACGCAATATTTCGCACAATACACATGTCTACTCCGCATAGATTCGCCTCGTTACTCCAAACTCTGCGAATCGCAAAGTATTCTTGTTTTACGTGAGCAGTAATGAGGCGCGTGATGGGAAATCCCGGCTTAATGCATGTGCGTTAAGTGTCGTCCTGGATCAGCCTGTGCAGTCCGCACGGGCTAATCCAGGACGGCACATTCCGCTTTTATGGCATTTTCTGTTTCAAGGAAGTTTCTTCGAAATGTAAATACACTGTAGGCGGAAAGTGTCGTCCCGGATTAGCCTGTGCGGGCTGCACTTTACGACACTTTACGCACATGCATTAAGCCCGATTTTCCCACGACATGCCTCTAATGAACATTGTATTACGATATGTGTCTACCCATACGGTATACCCTGTTTGTCATGATGTCAATATATTGCCGCAGAATGCATATCATTATGATTTTTCATTTCCACGTCCAATACGATAATAACCTGATGGAAGTTATTTAGAAGTAAATGCATCTGCATTGTTAGCAGTCGTGTTACATAAAAATGGTCTACATCATGACACAACAATAATATGTTTCGTTTGATCTCTGCAATCACTGTTTTCATGTATGTATGTATGTTTAGTAACCAAACATACCATACCATGTATTGGTTTGCCATTTTGCTGTTTATTGCAATACAGTTTGGTAACTGGTTGAAGCGCCTTCTGTGGTACCAATGTATTTAAATGTGTGTGCTTTTTTCCATTAATAAAGTTGTAAATAAGCCAAATTTATATTAAGTTTGAAAATCACACATTGTTTGGAAAACTACTATCCTGACACAGAAAATGGGGTTCACTCTCAGAGTGTTTTCTTTATAGATGTTATCATACTGAGTAATTTTCACTTAACTGTGACAATTATTACAACATGCTTGTAGATTCACACCAATATATTTTAAATTCAAGGTTAATCAAGGTTGAACAAAAAATATTCAAAATATACTCGATTTGCATTCCTTAGTGAAGTGTTACAATATTGACAAGTATTTTAAACATTGAACATTATATGAGATTGCATCGTCGGAAACCACGTTCGCTCAAATACGCTATGCTTCTTGATCGACCGGGGGCGATAAGGCTAGCAAAACTAATAATAATTAATAAGACATCTCATTGGTTCCGTGTCCAAGTCGGCACGGAAAATTCAACCAATTGAAACGACGCGGTATTAAAACAGTCGCATGTAGGCGTCGTTTGCTTTTATCATATTTACCGTTATTCAGCACGTAGTTGGTTTTTGAGCGTTGTGTACTCAGTGAATTAATAAACCGGTCGACTGATATTTTTTTTCCAGACTTCATTCGAGGAGTATTAAACGTTACGTAAAATGTCACTGTAATTTCATTGGTCAGCAGGTGGCTCATCAATATTCATGCAAACGAATTTTTGACAGGCTATTCTCCCACGGTATATAATATAGTGGTGATGGAATATATACCGAGGAATTTTACAATGGTGAGACTGATGATACTGGTGTGTAATGATCTTTTATAATGAATATTAATTAGATTCTTTTCCTTTCAGGCGTATTGTAAATGATTCCCTGCGAACAGATGTGTGTTTGTTGTATCCTCCTTACCTTATAGCATTGTGTAAGTATCACCTTTGTTGAAACACATGTTATGGTAAATGGCTGTTCAGCAGTTCTACAGATAATTCTTAGGCAAACTGTTTTCCACTTCCTTTTTTTCTCAAATCGGTTTTTAGCTCGACTTTTCGAAGAAAAAAAGTCGAGTTATTGTCGTTGCTCTGTCGTCTTCGTCAGCGTCTGCGTTAGGTAAGATTTTTGGTCAAGTTTATTTGTCACAGTCCATTTCTCAAAAACTATCAACGGTATCCATTTGAAACTGTCAATACTTGTTCACTATCAAAATGGTAACTCATTACAACACGGCAGGTAACCCTGTGATTTGTATTTCCAGAGATATCTGCCCCTATTTGGACGTACAACTTAGAATATTCTGACATGTTTGTGTTAAGTTTAACATTTTCTCAATAACTGTCAAAGACATTAAATTGAAACTCAAGATACTTGTTTATGGTGCTGACCGCATTCTGCAGACATGAGGAGGTAACTCTTTTAAGGATTTTGTTGGAGTTATTACCTTTTTTTCAACACAATTTTCGCTTTAGGTCAAATTTCTCAATACCTGTATGAGGTGTTGACTTAAAACTAAAAGTACTTGATCACAGTGATGAATTTATTCTGTAGACAAGAGGAGGTAACTTTTATCAAGGGTTTCGTTTAAGTAATTGCTCTTTTTTGAACTTTAGAATTTTCGTTTTAGGTCAAATTTTACAATAACTATAAGAGGTATTGACTTGACACTCAAAATACTTGATCACAGTTTTTAACCCATTATGTAGACAAAATGAGGTAATTAGATTAGATCAAGGATTTTGGTGGAATTATTGCCCTTTTTTCAACTAAGACTTTTAGCTGTAGGTCAAATTTCTCAATATCTGTGAGAGGTATTTACTTGAAATTTAACACACTTCATCACAGAGGTGAAACCATAACAAAATGCCAGACTACTATCAAATACGAGAAAGTCGAGCGTCCAGCACCCGTAGGCGGTGCTCTTGTTTACTAACCACCCACAAGAATAATGAGTTGTTGTCACTTCAAATAGATTTCAGTCTTAATTTAGCTGTTTAAAAAGCTGTCAAGTTAAGTTTTCTTAATATTTTTAATAAATGATCGCATATTATTATAATAAATGAACAATACATGTTATCTGTAACACTGTCTGTAAAAATCATTTGGAGCTCCTTGTTAACACCTTATATTTATAAAAATATTGCATGTAAAGGGTGGCTACCAACTAAGGAAAACAGGAAAAAAGTTTGATACAAATTCCCTGAAGGGAAAAGTCAGGGAATTTGAAATTTGGCAAAAATTCATGCAATTTGACTAAAAGGTTTGAACAGATACAAAATGAAAAAGTGAAATATAGAATTTAATACTAGTAAATAATTCGACCATAAAACAATAACATTATCTTTTTTTTTTAAGTTAACTGACTATATATAACATTTAAACATTTATGTACGCTATCACCACTTTGCACTAATTTAACCGGTAATTTGACAATAAATGTCAGGGAAACATCAGGGATTTGGAATTTCAGTGCCTCTTAAGTCACGTTCGAACGAGGAACACAGCTAACAAGATCCTTCTGATAGGGCCAAACAAAATTGTTTGCTTCGGTCAACGGTCTCAAAAAGGTAGGGTCGGGATTGAGTTTTTTTTATAACTTTTTTTTTGAATACACATTTTGGTAAAAAACATTGAAAAAGATCTAAAATCTGACGAATACGAATTGCACGGAAAACTTTAGGGTCGGGGGTGGAATCGGGGGGGGGGGGTTCGCTATGTAGGGTCGGCTTGCCCGAAACACAGAATTTATTTTTTGGCCTAGGCACATTCTCATTCCCAAGTTACGCGTTGATAGAACGGTTTAACCGTTTATTATGTGCAGTCCGCACAGCCTAATCCAGGAGCGGCACTTTCCGCTTTAATGGTATTTTCTGTTTTAAGGAAGTCTTTTCTAAACAAATCCACTGTTGGCGGAAAGTGCCGTCCTGGATTAGCCTGGGCGGACGGCATTAAGCCCGGTTTTCCCACGACACGCATCAAATATACTTACATTAAATAAACTAGCAAAAGGCAAACAAACACAATATTTTTTGTTAATTACAACATTCTTCGACATAAATATTTCAGACGTTTCATTTTGAGGTATTTGGTCTACAATACATTAAAGAATTATAATTCTTTAAGTATTTTTCTATCAAGTATTTATATAAAAGAAGTTAGAAAATAAAATGAAATTCACCTTCAAGTACATTACAGACAATACATTTCATTCACAGGGTGGTTTCACAACAGGTTTCTGCAATCTGCCGGCTTCAACCTCTAATCTATACAAAGCAATTTTAAATCCACTTATATTACATCTGATAGGTATGAATAAATACATATAGCTGTAGGTAAACATTCTCCATTCCTGCTGCTCTGCACATAAAGGTATGAATAAATACATATATCTGGAGGAAATAATCTGCATTCCAGCTGCTCTGCACATATAGGTGTGAATAAATACATATATCTGGAGGTAAACATTCTACATTCCAGCTGCTCTGCACATATAGGTTTGAATAAATACATATATCTGGAAGTAAACATTCTCCATTCCAGCTGCTCTGCACATAGCATGCGTCATACAACAGAAAGACTTGAAGCAGTGGTTTGCAGAGCTGTCTGTCGACATGGATAAAATCCTCGAGATAACGCGCCAGATTCTCCATCTATATGATTTATGGAAAAACTACGATGAGAAAAAAGAGATTGCCGCAGTCTTACATAACATGCCACGACCGAAAACTAGCCCGTCACCGTAAGTATCGGTTGTTATATATTTGTAAAGCGTAAAGTTATTAACATACTGACCTTTCAATTATACAATTATATTAACTTACGAGATAACAGATGTTTACGTTATACTACCAAACAAATACATTTATGTTGCTGCTTGATTGTTAGTATTTTGCTTGTTTTATTAGGTTATAATATTTATTGAATTTAGCAAAAGCGTTAACAGTAACAGTGGACAATAACTAAAAGTACAATAGGTGCAGTTAGGGTTTGGTGAGGTCTGTTACACCATGAAATTCAAGTCTAATGATAGAAGAATGTGGATTTACAAGACGGAATTTAATAATAAAACTACATCACAAAATCACGCCAACTAAGTGTACATCAGGCAGGGTTAATGTTCCTTTGCAGTGCACCGCTCCTCAATAAGACATGCTAGCCTAGTAATCAAGTAAAACTCAGTATGTACGCATCCGAGCTTTAGGGACGAAACGTCCGGACAGACGGATGCACACTGGCATATCCCCCATTCCTCGTACAATTCAACTCTTAACGAAAATAATGTTGTTTAATAAACTAAGCGAATACAAATCCTTAAACATTTCTTTTGTGTACTCATTGAACGTCCTGAGTTAACATTTTTACACGTTTACACGAAATGTTCTATCGGTGCACATTTGCACGTGTGACCCCAGAGTTACCATTGTTAATCTAGAGACGTATACAGTGTGTTATTGTTCATTAAATTTTGTATTTCTTCTTTCACTATCGCGTTATGTAATGCAGTGTAAATTTCGAATTATTTGAACTGAATTGTTTTTAGAAAGTAGTTTTGATCAGTTGCGAACGTTATCACTTGATCATATACACGTGCTATCAATACCGAGCCAGTTTATGCTTCTCTTATTAAACTACCAAACACACAAAACAAAACTTATCTTAAAATAATGAAATTGAATGTGAACATACAGGTTTACAAGCTATTTTTTTACGTTATTAAAAAAACATGAGTATACAATACATTTTCATGTATGCGTATTACGTCACTGTATTTTTCGTTTCAGACCTCCCCAGTCGTCAACACAGGATGGCCAGCAACAACAGCAGTGACCTGGCAACCAATTCTAAACCATTTACTATGCTGGGAAAAGATCAGACCTCCCCAGTCGTCAACACAGGATGGCCAGCAACAACAGCAGTGACCTGGCAACCTATTATAAACCATTTACTATGCTGGGAAAAGATCAGACCTCCCCAGTCGTCAGCACAGGATGGCCATCAACAACAGCAGTGACCTGACAACCTATTCTAAACCATTTACTATGCTGGGAAAAGATCAGACCTCCCCAGTCGTCAACACAAGATGGCCAGCAACAACAGCAGTGACCTGGCAACCTATTCTAAACCATTTACTATGATGGCTAGCAACAACAGCAGTGACCTGGCAACCTATTCTAAACCATTTACTATGCTGGGAAAAGATCCAGAGAAAAATAACAGGATGCTGCACCTTCTTTGCCCAACCCCCTGCTGCCCCTTAGCTCAGAAATGTTGAATATCTTTGGAAAATAATATTCTTATTTCTTAAAGGAATAAACTATTTATAAATAACATAATTAGAATCGTTAGACTCAAAAACCATGGACTCTGCAAATTAAAGAAATAACAACAAACTGCTACGGATTTCCATCCATCTCCTTTTTAGCAGCACCCTGTACCTTTCTTGATCCTAGATCTTTCCCTACTATTTGTCGTTACTCCGCAATAACGCCGATGTACACATCATTCAATATGTACATAACGTGGATCGGTGTGAAAATCCGCGAACATGCGGGACGTATCACACCGTTTAGAAGAGCCATTTGCGTGCTCACATGGTCGAGATTTGCGTGGGGTTTGAACGAAACACATATCCTCTTGGACGAACTCGTACGGGAATTGTGGGATTCATAGATATAGTTTGAATGTATAGCAGTTACAATTAATATGACACTGACTGGCGTGCCTCTATGTAGTATATTATATTTATCACATGATATACCTTGTTTTCCGTGTAGTTCAGCCATTACGAATATTTTTATCTCACACATGTGTAAGATAACAGTTAGAGCGTTTTCATTGGCTACATATTCTTTGTCTGACCCAATCGCATGACCTTATTTTGGTGAAATGACGTCGTCAATATGAAATGACGTCACGTCATTATTTTTCGTTTAAAGCATGTGCTAAAAAAAGATCTGTCACTCGTTGTCATTTGATATATGGTATTAAACTCGTTCAGGAATGCCGTTAGTTAGCTTGCCAAAGGCTCGCTTACTAACAAAATTCAGGAACTCGTTTAATAAAATATGGTATGAAATTACAACTCGTGTCAGATCCTATATATAAGGAATATTTGTTTTCGTATTGTGGTCGTGCTAAATCGATTTAATATATCACATAAAAAAAACAGAACATAGAATTACTTCATCTTACAAATCTTTAATGTGTGGTTCTTTCACGTATGGTTCAATTTGCTTTACACTGCTTTATTCTAGTTCCTAATATAAATCATTGATTTTTGCAGAAAATGTCTTCTGAAACAGTACGACTTAACCGAGCACTTTCCTGAAGGAACTGTTTTTTATACGACGCAAGAACTGCGATCGAGATCTGCTGTGCTTATATTGTTGTCAATAATTCATTATTCTAACATTCTACTCACTAATTTTCCTATAGACAAAGAACAAAATTATCGTTGAAACCCAATAAACAACGCAATAAACAACCCAATAAACAACGCAAAAAGAGGTCCAGATTCTGAGCGGTGCATAGTAAAAAGTAGTTCCAATTACAATTGCACAATTATATGTCAAATCATGTTAGAATCGAAATAATTTTTGCATTAGCGTTGTTTATCGTTTAATAAACAACTCTTTGTCGTTCTGATGCGTGGCTATTGAGCAACTCGGGCTAACGCCCTCTTGGTTTAATTCCTACGCATCAGAACTCCCATTTGTTGTTTATTGGCCGAGAAACAACGATACCTCGAAATTTCTTTCTTAAATAATGCATGGAAAAGAAGCATGTCGTGTCATATATTCAGCCACCGACAAACATTGTCTAACGGTATTGCTTTCATCTTGATGGTATTGCTTTTGTTTGCTTACTTTATTCTTTAACTCGGGTATATATATGATAGTACATGGTTATATTTTTTATTCACATCAGTTTATTAAACCACGTAAAAGCAACTTGAAGTGTATGCTTTACATTAACAGCAAAGTTTCGTTTCGTTATATTTGTAACAGCGTAAGCATCAGAACCAATAAACCAGTTACATTTGCCATTCTACAAAATCTGTTGTACATCGATTCAACGTGGAGTGCCTTCAAAAACGCAATCCGCTTCGCTTCGTAGTGTTGCCTGATGGATTGTTCACTGAAGTTCAGCTTCAGATCCAGGTAATATCCAGTGTCGGGTTTCATATTGAGGCCAAGCCGGAAAACTGTGCACGCAGGAAATGCTGCTGTCGTTGGGGTTCCTTCAAAAACAAATATTTGATTTATTAGCTAATTTTCACAAAATTTCTAGAAAAATTTAAACATTTTTTCCCCTAATGATTGTGGTATATTATTGCTTTGAACTTGTTTATTGTTAACGGGTGGCTTGGGAGTGTGAGTATGCGCCGAACACAATTACATTTTCTTCTGTTTATTCATAGTTATTCTCTGTTAAGGCAAACAAAGACTAACTTTTACACTCATGTAGAAAACACATTAACATATATTTTATAATTTCAACAAATATAATGAAATTGTACCTATTAAAAAACAAATACATACAAAAAGTATAGATATTTTTAACAATAAATTTAGTTATAATTATGACTGTATAAATGTGACAATGTATAGGTAGAATAAATACTATAGCGTCGAATAAATACTATAGCGTAGAATAAATACTATAGCGTCGAATAAATACTATAGCGTAGAATAAATGCTATAGCGTAGAATAAATACTATAGCGTCGAATGAATGCTTATGCTATCTATATAATAATAATAACAGATTCAAAATTTAAATTTACATACCAACTTTTAGTGTTCCCAGCTTTCTTTACCCGTTAAAACAAGACGTTATTATATGTTTTGACTAACATTTGTTATGTTAAGGCTAATGACGTAACGTCGGTGATGCGTTAACGCGCCTTCAAAATATATAACATTTTGGCGCCAAAGCCTAACATAAATGAAAAAAACTTTTTTTAAAAGACGGCGGACGTCTTTAACACAACCCGCCATGAAGTTACCTAATTTCATAATAATCTAAACTTCAAAAAATACAATACAGCAATAGTAGTTTACCTACAACAACAATGGATGAACCTTAACAATTATATACACGTACTTTATTGGTTCAGATACAACTTCAACAATTTAAATAACAAACATATACTAGTTATCTGACCAGATATATATACAAAGTATGCATACAATATTATGTGACAATTAAAGTGATTGTTCTACCATACCTAGTTATTTATGTGTCCAATTACATTGAACTTTCTAGTAAACACAATTTATTAATTGGCTTAACTGACGTTGTACTACGAGCACGGACCTCACAGCTACGAACATGCCCATCCCGACCCTCGATTACCTTGGTAACGCTACCTAGAGGCCACTGTCCCCTTGGCGTGTTGTCATGGGCTACTAGCACAAGGTCACCGCCACGTAAGTCAGTCTGTGTCCGTTGCCATTTGTGACGTATTTGCAACTTTGGTAAGTATTCTCGGATCCATCTTCGCCAAAACACGTCACTCAGATACTGAATTTGTCGCCACCATCGTTTGGAATACGTATCCTCTTTCTCTAAAATACCAAAATGAATACTTTTGTTTTCATCAGCAAAAGCATGCTGGGAGTCAGAACCGGCGCATCTTTCGAGTCGTTGCTCACTTCCGCAATCGGTCGATCATTCATAATTCTCTCAGCTTCAGTCATAAAAGTAGTTAACTTTTCGTCTGTAAGAAGTTGCTATCCAGCTATCGCTTTCAGGATTGCACGCGTAGACCGAATCAACCTCTCCCAGGCGCCGCCCCTATGACTTGAATATGGAGGATTGAAGTTCCATTCGACACCACGCTGGAGCATGTAGTTTCCAAGTTTGCTGGAATTCATTTCATGAATGGACTTTCGCATTTCTCGGTTAGCGCCTACAAAGTTCGTTCAGTTGTCGCTAAATCTTTCTGGTGTTCCCCGTCGACATGTAAAACGCTGGAACGCTGCGATAAATGAATCGGTCGTCAAGCTATGCGCAACTTCAATATGCACTGCTCTTGTTGTTAAACATGTGAAGAGGCAACCGTATCTCTTTACACTTGAGCGCCCTGACTTCACTAACAACGCACCGAAATAGTCTACCCCTACAAAGGTAAACGGTGGTTTATTCGGTGTGACCTGTTCTTGCAAGACTGGTGCCATCTCTTGACTGAGCAATGGACTGTGCTGTCGTCTGCAAGTAAAGCAACTTCTGACTGTCTTTTTAATGGTGCTTGGCCCACGTAATATCCAGTATTTTTCCCGTGTAGCTACCAACACCTGCTGCACTCCAACGTGACCGTTAATCAAATGGTAATGACGAATTATCAGCGTTGTCACGCGATTGTTGCTAGGAAGAATTATAGGATATTTCTCTTTATCCACATTCATCTGCCTTCCAGCCATGGGGACGAGGCCTTCGATTAATTTAGGATTCAAAGGAGCTAGTTTACAGTCTTTATTTACTTGCCTTTGGTCCCTCAACGCGCATATAGCACCCGCGAAGTGTTCGCTATGGACATTCCGTAAAATGACACTTGTGGCGTTCCGTATTTCTGTCACAGTAAGTGGTCCTGCGTTCAACTGCACATCGTGTCGTAGATATAACGTCGTCTGCAGTAAATCTTGAATCTTAACAGCCACGCGAATGCTCGCTGTAATTTTGTCACTGTAGAATAACGAACAACAAAGTCTTCAAATTCATTTGTTCGTATAATTAACGTCTTGAGCATATTTTCTTTCACTTCATGGTCATCTTCTGGTACATCCGGTACACATGGACTGACTGGCCAAGCGTCCGGTGTTTGAAGAAGGAGTTCTGGGCCATTCAGTTATATTTCAAGTCTCTGCGAATCGCACGGGTTTACACCTCTTGAAGCAATATCTGCGGGATTGGAACTTGAGTCTACATATCGCCCTTGTGTTGGTGACGTAGTTTCGTGAATAATGCTTAGTCGATTACCCACGAAAGTCTTAAAGCGGCTTGATGTGTTTCTGATGTAACCCAACAGTATGGTGGAGTCAGTCCAAAACAGTGTCTGTTCAATCTTCAGTTCAAGTTCCTTTGATATCATCGCGTACAAACGACTGGTGATCACTGCTCCAGACAATTTCTAGGCGAGGTATAGACATCTGTTTAATTGGTGCCAGTCGGGATTTACCAAGCACTAGGCTACATGTTACGTTGTCGTTTTCGTCAACCATCCGCAGGTACGCACATGCACTACTGTTTCCGAACCATCGCTAAACAAGTGCAGCTGCGTGCATTTCACTTCTCCGAAATGTTCAGGACGATAGTACCGTCTAACGGATATATTTTCCAAACATGACAGGCTTGCCATCCATCGTTTCCAGTCATCACAATAATGTTGTGCTATCGTTTCGTCCCAGCCAATTTTCTCTGCCGAGTTGCTGAATGATTGCCTTTGCGCGTAATGTCACTGGTAAAACTAAACCAAGCGGGTCGAATATCGAACTCACAATCGATAAAATGCCACGTCGGGTGAATGGTTTATCAGCCAGTTTTATTTCAAACCTAATCGTGTCTTCGTTTACGTTCCACGTGATGCCTAAAGCTCGTTCGGTCGGAAGTGATTCACTAGGATCAAGACGAACAACAGATGTGGCGCGTTCTATTTCCGGTATTGATACACCCCAGGTGTTATAGTAAAACTTACCTTTTTATTTATTACTGACAGCCTTTTAAGTACGAACTGATGACATTTTTTGACTAGATATAACAATTGACAATATTTACAACTGTGTATATGTAATCTTAATATCACCAGTATCATAATCTTGAAGTCATCCATCCATTCCTAATGTGTTGCTGTTCCATAATTGTTTGTTTCACAATTTCGTACATACCGCCAGCATTACCTTTTTCTCCATTTGGCACCTTGTAATTTTGGTAGCCATTTGTGTTGTTGAATTCTGGGAAATTTCCTTTCCAGAAAGTCACCTTGGAAGTTGAACTCCTTGGTTGTTTCACGATGTTTCACATAAAAGTAAATCCAATTTTGGCACTTTAAATATTTTATTTTAATTCTAATTTAAGCGCCATTTTGTCTTATTGTTATGACGTTTGATAAATGACGTCATGTATTGACCCGTTTTTGTCATTATTGTGACCAAATATTTGGTCAGTCACGTGACCAGCCATGTTTTGCCGTTAGTGCCCAGATATATGGCCATTATTGACCATATTTCTGGTCACTGACCTTCTGTGGGCATATTTTCGTTCGACAATAAGGCAAATAGCAGGCAGTTGAGCTGAAGTTGGAAACCTGAGTGGACGTGAATTTATGTCCGTCCCGTCTTTAAGATCTGTTGAAGTAAATAACACTCAGTGTTCATTACTGTATATCTATTTGAAAGTATTAATCCATGATTTATATAACTTGATACGTATATTTAACACTGGTATTGTAAGCTTTTATAAGAGTTTTCTCGAGTTATTTGTCTTTGTGCGAAAACAACGCTGTAAAAGGGAGATCACTGATCGACATTTTTCATACGCGCCACCCTACTATAATTGTTGACAAGCTGGCGGTTACATTTAACCAATATTTAATGACCAAATCTAACGTTTTATATATGTCAAAGTTAAACTATATTCATATCTGCAACTGAATAAATTATTGTCTGAACGTTACACGTGACTCTTTTATAAACATTGCTTTCGTGGAAACACATCGACATCATATTAAATTTACTGAGTTACGCAACGATATAATTGTCGTTGTCGGCTTTTGTCAGTAGAATGACATCAAACCATCAAAGCGCAGGCCCGTAACAGTATTGCGTCTAAAGCTGTCCTGCTATTACTGAGCCACTTCGTTAGTCTGAATCCACCCAAACTTAACAACGACTTCAAATCTGTTGCCAGTCGAACCGCCTTGTCTTCGGACGACACAGATTTCAGACAATCGTCTACGTAAAAGTTCTTGTGAACAGTAGACATCACTTCCGGGTCAAATATTTCTGAGTTGTCAGTCGCAGTTCGTTTCAGTGCATACGCCGCGCAGCTTGGTGAAGATGTTGCCCCGAACAAATGAACCTGCATACAGTAAGTCTTTCGAGCTACAGACATGTCCCCGCCAGGCCACCATAGGAAACGAAGTGCGTTACAGTCATTCTCACATACGCGCACGTGATGGAACATAGCTTCGATATCGGCGACTATCGCTACCCTCTCCTGTCTGAAACTGCTCAGTACTCCAGTTAAGCTATTTATCAAATCAGGACCTTGAAGTTGCTGGCTGTTTAATGAAATTCCTTGAAACTTCGAAGCACAATCAAACACCACGTGAACCTTCCCAGGTTTATTCTCGTTGATCACAGGATGGTGTGGTGGATACCAACTTCGATTCGTGGATTCGGTCTCGTTCACTTCCTTTGCATAGCCCTGTTCGATATAGTCTGTTACTGTAGCTGTATATTTCTCACGCAGATCAGAATCACGCGAAAGCGTTTTCTTTAATTGTTGTAGTCGTGCATGCGCAAGCGTCAGGTTATTTGGCAAAGTTCCATTTTCATCACGCCACGGAAGCCCTATCGTATAGTGTCCATTTTCCTTTGACATAGTGGATTCCATAATCTGTAGCGCCCGTTTATCTTCAATGAAGAAGGATTCTTTTTCACTATGTATTATGTCATTGAAGTCGGTTGTCCACATCCGTTCAAGTTGTTGTTGTAACATCACATCACACAACTGGCCAAAATGGATGTTTACGTCACTACCGGTTTTAGTATCAATCGTGCTCAGAACGGGACCTCTTACCGCCCATCCAAGTCGTGTCCGAACGGCGTATGGCTCATTGCTGCCTCCAGTGCGCACTTCCAGTGGAATATGTGCGTGTGGCGTGTCTGTACCTATCAGCAACATGACGTCACCTGCCCCAACAGATGCAATACTCAAGTCCGCAAGATACGGAAATCTGGAAATGTTTTTTTATCAGAAGCGGCGGATTTTTTGGCAATAGGAAGCCTCTTCACCGACTAGACGTTTCTCAGGTTTACTTCGCCATCATCCGTCACAGGGCTTACCCGCAGGTCAACTTCCTGCCCAATGGTAGTACTTCCGGTTGCATTGATTGTTGAAACTTGAAACGTCACAGGTCTCCCAGGAACGTTCAGCGTACGCAGCAGTCTTTCGTCATACAACGTCTTGTCCGTTCCATCGTCAAGCAACGCGTATGTCTGACAAGAGTTACCATTGGAACCTTTAACAGTTACAGGAATGATCCACAAACACGTTTCCACAAAAGAGCCTGATGTAGACGCACACATAACAGATGGCTGTGTAACTGTATTATCGGGCTCCGACCGTACCCAACTATGTAACAGTGTATGTTTTTTTGCGAACAGTCGGGTACAGAACATACCTTGGGTTTTCTGCATGTATTAGACAAATGGTTCCCTTTTCAGCAATTCAAGCATAGCTTTGATTCGCGAACTAGTTCAGAAGCCTTAATCTGTGGACCAGAAGTCATCCAATCACTGTAAGATCTGGCAATAACATGTGGTTTACCATAGCGATTTTTCAAAATATTTCTGGCTCTACAGTAACATTCGCTAGATTCTATCAAAACAGAGTCTTCTATACAGACAGACAGACAGACAGACAGACAGACAGACAGACAATTTTATTGGCGAATACAATCAGTACATATCCATATAAACATAGTACATATTTTAATGAAATAGCATGTCAAGGGAATGTGATTGATAAAATTTAGTTTACTTTTGGAGAATGTTCTTAAATATTCGATGTGTGTTTAATATTTACTACTGATAAATAGACATTTAAGCATTCCTTTAAAAGATACAAACAACAACGACAAACTTAGCATACAATACATGTCATTGATTTGACAATATTCGTGGCATTCAATAACAGCAATTATATTTAAAACGAAGAAAAACACATTTGTAACTTGGCGCTTAACATTAACATTCAGCAGAAAGTGATGTTACATATTAATTAAGTCGATCCTATGTTTATTTGCGAAATAGATATATTTAGATAAACCTATTAGTTCAGATTTATTTGTGGTTTTAATAAGCTGAATGAATTTGAACATACTCGGTCTATTATAATAATACCTTTTCAAAAAGCGGTGGCGTAATTCTGTATAACAATTACAAATAATGATAAAATGGAATTCATCCTCAATATCGTGACTGTTGCACAGTAAGCATGTCCTCTCCTCTCTCGGAAGTCTATCCGAACCATATCGACCCGTTTCTATCCTTAAACCATGCGATGATAATCGAAGGCGAGACAAAGCGCGGCGGTAAGTCTTACTAAACAGTTTATCAAGATAAAGTGCTGGTTCAAACGAATTTGTTAAATGTATGAATAGATGGTTTAATAAAGCACTAGAGTCGATGTCGGTTCTAAGTTTCTGTAAAAAACAATCAATCATTCTACGTTTAAATATTTGCACAAATTCGTTTAGGCTATATTTAAAAGGATTTGCCCAAACGTCGCTAAAACCATACTCATTTAAAAGAGTGTGCATCCTCGAGGCCCATGACTTGTATCCTTTCTCGTATAAATCTAGTGATGTATAATATGCTGTTTTAATAACAACATTTTCTGAATACAAAATATGTAACCAGAATTTTATTATTTGGACATATTGTGGAATAGATATAGGATACCGTCCTAGTTCTGTATAAACAGCTGCAGTACAAGTGCTTTGTTTAACACCTAATACTGATTTGCAATATTTCAAGTGTACCCGTTCGATATCATTCGATTTACCAAAACCCCAAACCGCACAAGAGTAATTTAATGTCGCAGTTACAAAGGCGTCAAATAACTGCAAAGCAATACGAGGAGTGACGTCATATTTATTTACATTTAATAACAAAACGTTTTGTGCCTTTACTGCCTTTCCGATAACCTGCTGACTATTTTGCTGAAAACCTCCTGTGTAATTAAATACTACTCCGAGATAATTGAAATTATCAACATTTTGTAATTCTATATCATTGTAAGACTATTTTTCGGTATTTTTTATTTGGCCACGTTTTCTAAAGACCATAGTTTTTGTTTTCTCAGTATTTACTTCTAAACCCCATTTTTCACAATAAGTAAATACATTTTTCAGACTTGTTTGTAACTCCTCAACTGAATTTCCGATCAAGACCATGTCATCGGCAAAGAGTAAAATGACTAATGACAAATCAAACAAGTTAATACCGAAATCGCCTTCCATATCATGTTTAATATTCGATTCAATGTCTTTTAAAAATAATGCGAACAGGATCGGTGAATTGTTTTGCCCTTGTCTTAAACCTACGGATATATCAAAGAAATCCGAAAACGTATTACAATGTTTTATGCAAGATTTAACTGTGGAATACATGTGTTTGAAAATTGACAGAAGTTTACCATCTAAACCCATATTGAAAAGTTTAAACCATAAAGCATTACGGTAAACAGAATCAAATGCTTTCTTTAGATATATAACTGCGCAATACAGGCGTGAATTTTTTGATAGTATATATTCAACTAAAGAATGTAATGTAAAAATGGCGTCGACAGTGCCTACTCCGGGCCGAAAACCAAACTGTGCATCAGTATGTATTTTATTTTCTTCGGCCCATTTTTCAGCTCGCTTTGTAAGTACGCTGGTAAATAGTTTACCAAAGTTGCTAAGGAGAGTTATCCCCCTATAATTGTTAGGGTTATTTTTGTCCCCTTTCTTATGTAATGGCACGATATAACCATAAGACCAAGCTTTCGGAAAATGACCAGAATCAAATATCTTGTTAAAGCAATCCGTAATATGACCTATCAATATATCCGACGTCTCGATAATAAATTCATTCAATAAATTATCAACTGGACATGGAGATTTGTTACGTTTTAAACGTTTAATTGCCCTCAAAACTTCGTCCGTCGTAATAGGAACATTTAAGGATAGAAAAGTTGGGTTATTTATGTTGAGATCATTGGCATCGTTAAAACTTTCGACATTGTCTAAACGTGTAGCCTTTACATCATTAAATAAATTTGAAAAATATTCTCGGAATTCGTTTGGTAATATGCTGCTAGATCCATTATTGCCTCTCGATCGAAAGTGATTCCAAAACTGTTTGGGTTTGTATTTTCGAAGATCGCACAACTCACGCGACTTATTTATTTTATAATGCCTTTTCTTTTTCCGTACAAGTACCTTATAACTCCGTTTAATTTCGCTCAATGCTATTCTATTAGTTCGGGTTTTATTTTTATTGAAAGTGTTCAAAGCAACCAAATAATAATGTTTTGCGTTCGCGCATTCAGAATCGAACCAGTCTTTGTTATTGTTTATTGAGCACGACAATCGTGCATTTCGCTTTTGACAGAAATATGGATTGGCCGCGTTTTCAATTAGCGATGCAAAACTATCTACCAAATTATCAATACTATTGCCGTCTAAGATGTCACAGGTATTCAAGATTCCGTTAAACTCAGGTAATTTAGAGATTATAACCCGTCTAAAATTAGGTCTATGTTCGTCACACCATTTATAACATGTGTAATCCATTACCGGTGTAACATTCAAAGAATTATCTACATGTAGCGAGTTTACATCAAGTTCAAAATATAACGGCGCATGGTCACTGAACGTGTTAAATGGCAAAACTTTAAATTTATTTATAAATGAGAAATCTTTGTCGCTCAAAACCAAGTAGTCTATTGTACTACATGTTTGTTTACTAAAATATGTAAACGAGCCGGTATCGCCGATTCGACCGTTAGCGATGCGTAACGAGGCCGCTTTGCAAAAATCGAGCATTCGATTTCCCCGTGAATTACAAACCTCGTCTACTGAGGCCCGACCACTGGAAATATCTGGTGTATAAAAATCAAAATCAATGGCACTATTGATAACATCGAATGGAATATAATCATAACGATTACCATACATCTTCTATACATCTCTTAGCCTCCCCTGTACAATACTGAATCAGATAGCTTAACCTAAGTCTATCATCACTAATCTTAGACTCAAGTTTTTCCACAGTGTCATCGTTATTTTCGACATTCGTATGTCATCCTGCGATGGAACGAGTAGATTGTCTGCAAGGTAGTCGCTCGTATATTTGACCTTGATGTCCTCAGTAAACCCACATATAAATGGTAGTTCGTAAGCATGTGAAACCCCGCCAAGCCTGTCGAGTTTCATCGCCAAGGAAGGCTGTTGGTTGAACACATAGAAATAATTGTTACCAGCTTTGCTCTGGGTAATTCTTTGATGTGACTGCTGAGCTGGGGTAATTGTCTGGCCGTTTGTAGCACTATGCGTGTAACACGATTAATACGTGGTCAGTTAAAAAAAGCATCAATCAATACTATTGTACCTGAACAATGCAAGCAGTGTCGATAGAGCATTCATGAATTAGCGTTCAAGAGGAAATGTCAAGGGTGTGAAAAAAATTATACAGTTGATTTGTTGCATCGGATAATTGTAGATTTAATATATACATATACATGTATTGGTATTAACATGGAGATTGTGTTACAGCATAAAACTTATTGAATAGTAACATTAATATTTGTATTCAATTTGGATTAATATGTGTTTCACGCACAAGGTAATAATGTATGCGTATATGAATTTACATTTATTACGTTTTTTTATGAAAGTAAATTTAGTTCAAAATTCAAGAAAATAACAATAAAAAAACATGGACACAATTTGGTAAAATATGTACCATGTGCAACAGTGAATCATTATCAGGTTTATGAAACGCGATAGCCAATTAAAAATCTTGTTTGGTAAAATGAATAAGAATAGTTATTGGCGGTAATATATATATAACTTGTTTTTGGACCAAAAATATGTAGCAAAACTAAAGGGTCGGTCGGGAGACCAGAAACGGGACTTTTTTTTTGGGGGGGGAGGGGCTTAAACAAGAAATGTCTTTTTAAAAGACAATCTGCGTTGAAAATAATATTGAGATATCATTTTTACCCGAAACATTATACAAGAGGTCCAAGATGATCTCGGACTCCATATCTTTCGGTCCCCACCTATGTAAGGAGACTTCTCGGACCCCAGATGTTTCGGACACCATAAGAAACTCCACGGACTGCACAATTAATTTAAGATTAAGGTAATTACTATTAACATCTGTACCGTGAATAAACCGATCAGACTGCCCTATGTTTCACCAGTAATACATGAATAACCTAAATAATTTACATTAACATAATTGTTATAATTTAAATTTAACAAATTAACAATGTAAGAAAATAATTGTGGGAATGAATGAAAATTATTTAGTATGAGACGACTGTAGTCTTAAGTAATACACCCTACGCTCAACTTAGAAGCTATCTTATACATTAACATTTCGAAGTCAAGTAATAATTTATACTGTGTATTCCTAATGAACAGCACTCCTCCGGGAACATTCAGCGCATTTTGAGTCATAATCGTAACCCACTTTGCAGACTGTATATGTGTTCTATTAATTAACAAGATATCAGCAATGCGCGAATAAACAGACTGAATAACTAATTTTATCAATAATATAAATTATAAACATATTGAATAACTTATTATTTTTGTAATATAAATTATTACAGATGTAATTATGCCAACTTGCAATGAAACTATAAAAAAAAACAATGGATGTCCGGTCCGATTGTGAACATGGAGGTGTGTCAAACAGAATGTATTTCTCTAATACAGTCAACTCCCGATTGCTCAAAGTCTCGGGGACCGGCAGGAAACCCTTGAGCCATCGAAACTTCGAGCGAAACGGAGTTCGCATACATGTACGGCAGTTATCATCTGCCTTATTTTCAAATCTCCAGTCGAAGAGTATTCAGATATATACAATGGTTATGAACGGACCTAAAAGATTTATTTATATATTTATTAACGTTATTTATTTAAGTTTCCTTAAGCGGTGAAATAAATAATTGCGCTCTCTCAACACTTGACTCTAATCAATCGCAGCTTATCTATTGTCGACTCGATGCGACCGAAGCGTGTTCGAGCCAAACAAACAATAAAATGCGTGAAAACTGTGATCGGGACCGTGAAAAACACTTCTAGCCATCCGAAAATTCGACCATCGTAAATTCGAGCCAAACGACAGAAATTTATATGAATATATAGTAATAAAATATCGGTCCCTCGAAGAGACTTCGAGCCAACGAGAAATTCGAGACAAACGAGTTCGATGCATCGTTAGTCGACTGTATAGAGAATATATAATCATGATTGGGAAGTTGGGAACTTGTATCCGTCGTATTAAATGTCCGACTCATGCCTGGGAACTTGTATCCGTTGTATTGAATGAACTATCCGTTCACAAGCCACAAATCTCTTTTGATTTAAAGATTTGATCAATATACGTTTTTCAAACATTCATATTTTACATAATACATTTAATCCCATACATTTTCAGCAAAGAGATTGAGGTATACATTTTGTGCAATATTTAAACTAACGAGTACACATAAAAATAATATAATAAAAACATACATGTATATCCTAGTCAAGTATATACACAAGTTAACAATATAATATGTTATATAAAAAAAAGCTGATAGATAAATAAATTGTTGCATGGCGCATGTTGGTGTTTTTTAATTGAAATAAAAAACGTTTCAATTCAGAACAGATTAAGTGATACATGCATAATATAAAATATTACTCATGCAACTTATATGGGTTTAAAAGATTTTCATTTTTATAGTAGTAGTAAATTTATAATATGACTTATAAATAAACGTTATTTGATTGGCTCAGCGACACACCCTCGAAAGAAAATCATACATGATGTTCACTCTGGGTACACAGGCGATTCTAAAAATAAATCGCCTCTGGTACATCATGCGACATTTTGGACTACTTTAAATCACATGATCATCAAAAATGGCTGCGCCCATAAGCTACAGTATTGAAATTCCGATCAACAAATGCACACGAAAATGTTCAAAATTATTGGGAATTACTATAAATAACGTGATCGGAGTTAATAATTACCCAAATAACAGTTCGGTAAATAATATGTGATGCCATTTGGTTGTGGAATAATGTTATATTCGGCTCAATTTGAAGCACACTGAAGTTTGGAAATATGCTGAGTTATCTTCAGCATCATGTTTGTGGAACACTGAAACATACATACTAGTGTGTCGTAGTTATGGTGCTTTTGACATAATTCACTCAACACCTTGATCGTAATGTAAGTAGTCCACAGGTATGTTTCCAGTTTATGCAGAATGTTTGTTATTTTGCTTTTTTAATTTTTCTTAAATGTAGGCTACACTACCAAATTTAGTTTTTGTCAAATATACTGATCGATGAATATGTAATATTAAAGTTGTATCCATACCTATTTATCAACTGTTCTCCACATTTCAAATGTAAAATGCACCTGCCACTTCGGCATGAAATTGTGTATTGAAAATTAGCTCATATGACTTACATTTGCTTAATGGCATTAACAACACGCTCCTGAAAATATTCATCAAATGTGTTATAAGAAAGACACTCACTTTAATACTTCTGTGGACACCCAGTCTTGGATAGGGATTTCAATTGATGCCGAATCCTGCTTTTTGATAATAGCAAATTGCAATTTTCTCATTTCTGACAATTAATGTGCCTTTCATTATTTTGATCCTCTTGTTTTCAATAAGCCAATTTCAAAAGCACTAGAAAATAATATTTTTATAATACTCATATTTTTTTATAACTGAAAAAAAATAATCACAAAACAACATTGTAACGGAAGAAAATACTGAAAAAATATCTACCATAAAATCAATTAAATCATGTATCCCCACTGACCATTTATTCAACTGACAGTAATTATGTCTATCCAGTTTGGGAATTAATGTAAACATCGCACCGCAAAACAAAATAATCACAGTACTTCATTTTGTTTATAAGCACTGCACATATAAATGCATAAAAATATAGTTAAATAAACTAGTAGAGTACAGATTATTATATTTAATATTTTGTGTAAATGTCACTTTCATGTTTGATTTCAGGAGAAAATTGACATTAAATGGTTATAATTTGTTAAAAACAACTACAACATACTTCATCACCATTTCAGTACACTATATAGATGTATACTGCTTCCTTCAAAGTTCATTATAGCAGATACATCACTAAATACAGTATAATTGGTAATCTTGTTAATAAAGGCATATTTCATGTGGTTCTACTGGCTAGATATAACTGAGTCATATTAAACAAATGTCATGTGACTCCTGTCTGGGTTGTTTACTTGCTTGTAGAAATAATGCTAGGTTTTTGATTTCATTAATTCCAAAAATGTAGCTACTGGATGCGTCCATACATTTCAACATTGTCATATTGTCACAGTTCAATATCGGCTGTCGCCTCATCCAATATGGATTTTGCTGTGCACCATCACATGATATTGCACAGCTAAAAAGTCCATATTCGTATAATAAAAACGACTTGCTAACTGAACAACGAAATTCTGCTATGTTATTGCAAAATGTATCCCTTCGAAATGTATTGCTCATTAGGCGACATTTTTATCTGGCTCCCCATTTTTATCCTCGCTCTGTTTTTTGGTCTGTTTTAAATGGTTCAGTTTTGAAATTACGATCACAAGAGCACCGCCAACATATGTAAGTCCACCGATCACGTGAAATGAAGCCACATACGTCCCTGTATTGTCTCTCAGTAGACCTGAAATCAACCAAAATCTGTTCAGTCTAAACGCACACAAACACAGTTATATCATAAGATAATATAAGTAAAGTATAAGTATCAGTACCTGCAATAATTGTTCTTTGTTACTTAAATGTTGAAAAAAAATATTGGTTTGTGTTTTCTGTCTTTGTATTTTGTTTAAATTTGGTTCAATAAATGATTAAATATATTTTAAAACATGGTAAAGGTTTTTATCGGCAATCCGGATATTGATATTTCATAAGTATACACATAAACAGATTGACTACCTCTCTCGAAATCTGGTCTTTGAGTTAACAGTGTCAAAATATCACACACAATGCTATTACGATTACAATAGATGATGATATTAGATTCATAGGATATTCTTAATAATAAAACACCTGTGATTGGGAAGATGATGGCAATTGCGGTCCCATGAACGAGTGTACCGAAACCTAGAGACTTCTTGAACTTTTCTGCTCCGATAACTTCCATCATCAACACCGCATACATCGAAACATACTGACCGACGCTAATGCCTGTTATTTTGAATGTAAAATAATACATATGGGACATCGTTATGTCTGTTAACATGGAATAACTCATTAATAAAACATTGTATATATAAACGCTCAATAACGTCACTTGAGTCAACACGTGAAACCAGTTTAGACATGTATCAATGCATCCACATACAGATTAATGAAATATCCTCAATAATTAGATTTGATAGAAATTTCTTATAATAAGCAAAATAGATTGTTCGTGGTATAATGCTACTGTCACACCAGAAATAATTTTACCTGAAATAACATTTAGGGCCAAAACTAGCTCAAAGCTGTCGGCGAATCTCACCAGATGGCACACAGTTCCTAACAGAAATGTTACACTGGCTAAAATTGTAGGTCTGGCTAACCATTTGCGATCGGCAATGAATCCAAACAATATTTTTGAAACCAAGTCTATTCCTGCTTGCAAGGACACACAAATAGCTATCTGTGAGTTACTCAAATTAACATCTTTTGCATGCGGAGGAAGCATTATTGGTACCAGTCCCATGCCGGCCATCATGCAAAATGCCATGAGTAAAAACAGTAAAAATAGTGGGTTCTTCACTAAGCTTAAATCAAATACCATACATAGCACGTTCTTTATTCCTGTTAGAATTTTGAGGCAGCATGTATTCTGACTTTTTGTCCTTAATTTTTGCAAGTTATTTTCTGTAGTTATCCCTGATCTGTTGATGTCTGTAGATGAGAGTATTCTTACAGAATTTATGTCAATAAAAGACCCACAAAAACCTTCTCCGCTCGCATATAAAGCTACTTCGGACCTGTCAATAGCTTGTATCGCTTTGCTCAAGGCTGACTTGCTATTTGTGCTTGAGAGGTATTCGTTGGTTTTCTCGTAAGTGCCTTCAGATTGCGTCCTTAATAGTTTATCACTGTGCGAGTGTGCCCGCAGACGTCTTATCAATGGAGAGTGCTGCTGGTTTTGATTTATAATTTCTGGATCATAAGATTGCATACTTAGCATAGCGCCCCTCTTCAACTGATTAAGCATATGTCCTGAACCTTTGACCACGGCAGTTCGGTTATCATCCACATCTAACTCATCGTCTAGGTCAACATGTGCGTCAGCAATGACGCCATTAGCCTTATCAAATGTATCATTAAGGTTAGAAGAGTCATTGAAAATAAGAGGCGCGTTTTTATTTTCCTCGACGTATCCCTTTTTTCGTCTTGAGTACTGTTCGATTGGCCTCATAAGCAACCCTGATAAAATAACGTGCGTAAGTATTGCTGAGATAATAACCATTGCGCCAGTGTAGCCATATTCGTCGAAAAGTTTCACCACTATAGGCGCGAAGGCCAAACCACCCACGGAACCTCCAGCTGTAAAGATGCTATTTGCCAGACCCCTGTGCTTATTGAAGTATGCACCTATAATTGCCAACATAGGAGGGTGTATCATCGCTAGACCAGCACCTGCAAGAGAAAATGTAATATGTTTATAGTGTGTAAATGATATAACACAAATCTTTTGACAATAAGAAATAGTTTCTGGTGGGTTATTCATAATATATTGGGATTCCAAATGGAGAGGAATTAAAAAGAACCTGTGAAGAATAAAAACAAATCCCCCCAAACAAAATTGTTTTCTGTATAGTCAAACGATAACTATACATGTATAGACACTGAGTGGACGGATGTTTACATTAATGATCTAATCTGTGCAGAAATGTTTTGTTTGCCCAATGTGTTAATGTATACAGTGTTATTTTATGTAATTTACCTGACCCAACGCCATTGGGTCGTTTAAGCATAGCTATAAGTTTAAAAAGACCCTAACTAGGCCAAAACAAATCTGAGGTTTGGGCAACCCGACACTACGTACCGATCCCCCCCCCCCCCCCACCGACACTTTAAATTTTTAGCGACGGTTATTTTGCCGTGAATTCGGTATTCGTCAGATTTTAGATAATTTTCAATGTTTTTGACCGAAATGTGTCCTTTTAAAAACTTACGCTCGAACCAACCTTAATTTTTGCGACCGTTGCCCGAAACACCCAATTAATTTTTTTGGCCCTATATGTCGACTGTAAAGTCGAAGTTTCCGTATACATGTATATTAGCTGAGTCGGTTAAAAGGTTGTTTAATGCTACAAGACGCTACAAACCAAACAAACTAGCAAAACTTAGATATCAAAACGCTGACAGCGTAGAAAGACTGTTGGCGTCAAAAGATATTACAAACATGTAAATTCCTTGCTAAACACAAGAAACTTTTAGTTGAATAAAGTTCAATTTCATCCTTTAAAACTTGATAATATGGCTTTATATTCGACAGCATTACACATTTTTTGTAGTAACGAACAAATACTTTTTAAGTTAATAATCTAATGCAAACGGAACTATATACATGCCAGTAATCACGGCAATTTGCAACGAGCCATGCAGAATTACCGACAAAGCGTGATAGGAGAATCGATTGCTAGTGATTTTTAGTCTACTGAGTCGAAAACGTTTAAAATTAATGCATTTCAGTAATTTGTTGTCAAAATATTTGAAATAAGAATCGGTTACAAGAAATAACACTGTCACAACGAGTCAAAAATAACAAATGTAGCGCATTAATTTAGTGATCTTATTCCAGGACACCCAGGTGAATATTTCGGCTACATTCAAGTAAATAGTGGTGTCATTAATTTGACGTAACATATTTAATAAATTAACTTTTTTTAGAAGCTGTAATTGTAATAATTAACATGATATATACATTATAAAACACATGACATACATTATCTG
Organism: Congeria kusceri; assembly: GCA_027627225.1. Classification (NCBI taxonomy): domain Eukaryota; kingdom Metazoa; phylum Mollusca; class Bivalvia; order Myida; family Dreissenidae; genus Congeria; species Congeria kusceri. Next base: position 51,725,970 of record CM051029.1, read on the forward strand.
AAAAAATTGAAAGGTCAGAAAACATTCCGCAAACAGTCTAAAACGGTTTAATTGCTGCACATGTTAATGTTGTCGCGTTATTTGTATTTTCCTTGGTGGTTTTCCAGACATTTAGTCATTTTAGCACGCCTAGGTAACATAGTTCATATGAATTGTATATGTCTTGTTTGTGTATGTTAACCACATGCGAGTCTTTGTTTAAAATACGTCAGTACGAAACCACGGGTATGCTTACCGCACAGGATACCCTGTGCAAAGTAGTACAATCGAATGTCGGTGGCAAATGCCGTGATGCCATAGCCGATCACTGTCAGAACACCACCGATACAGACCGAGACACGGCTACTGAATCTTTGCAAACCAATCGTCATCACGAACAGCGCTGAAATTGCAGAATAATCATCGCATTATAGAGCCATGGTTCCAATGCAAACAAAACATTTACTGTACAGATGAACTTTCACTGAGTTAAAATCTTACAATTTTTTAATTTTTAATAAGCGGTTAACTATGGTTTATAAATATGAAGTATTAATAAAATATTTACCAATGACACTCATAGTCACATTCTGAATCAAATTCATCAAAGCTGTCTCTGAGGCGTTGGAATTGAACCGTAACTGAAACTGTAAGAAGAAGACCCCGAACGACCGCATCATTCCACCATAAACCATGATTTCGAACGTACAAGCTGAAAAGAAAACAAAATAAGTTTAAACAACGTTCTTTTTGTAAACAAGTGGTATAGTACGTGTTAACATTTCAGGCCATACTGCTATATAGAGCCTAATTTTCTGCCACGTGAACGGGCCGAAAAGGTGATATGCTGAAAGCACATAAAACTTCAGAACATAATTTGCGTATGCTTACGGGTCATTTTCAAAAAAAGTCCATATTTCAGTGATTTCAATGCTGAAAGCTTATACGCTATTTAAAAAAAATATTTTGTGTTTCCACCACATAATGTTGATTTGTTTGGTTACACAAATGAGCAGTTAATATTATATGCACACAAGTAATGGTATAAATCAATGTCTCCAATGCTCCTAAAAATCCATTTTTGTCTGTTATTTGGCCGCCTTTTTTTCTCGCAATCGTTGTTATTTATAAGAATAATTACTTTACTTTAATATAACTTAAATATAAAACATGTAAGTGTACTATTTATATCACATTTTGTGTTTTAAAGAAGGTATTTCATCCCATTTAGCAAACAATATTAAAAATAAAAATGTTGAAAGTATGTATATTATGGCCGTGTCCCTGGTGTTACTATTTGCTAATCGCAATGTGTAACTTATAATTTATTGATATATAAATGTGTAATAACATATCCCTACAAAGTCACTTTCTGATAAATGATAACCGACAGCAACAAGAGCATCTCTTACGGAGTTGAGTATATATAGCTAAAAAGGTGTGTATAAATGAGACATCATTACATTTGTTGTCTCTTGTGTTACGTAACTTTTTAACTCGGAAAATATGCGCCGAATATTTTAATGGTATTTATCCGTTGTTATAACAAGCTGATTTGTTTTTGATGAAAATATGATGTTGAGGATTTGATATTATTCTTTTGCAGTCAATTTTTGATGAAATATTTACTTGGTGTTACTGTCCCTGTAGTTATTGCTTAAATGGTAACACAATGGATAGGTTTGGTAACTAGAGGGACAGTTGTAAAACATAAAACGAATATTACAATATTTAAGACATGGTATATTGTTTTAGATTTGTCTCGATGTACAAGAATTTCCAATACTATAGTTTGTAAGTAGTATTTATATTATCGTAATTCACGATTTAAGAAACAGAGTAACACCAAGGACTGGGTTTGGTAACACTAAAAGACATACTCAGCAAAAAACCTCTTGTTTACAGAAAACTTCATATTGAGTTTTATTAGATAAGAGGAATTATAATGTTCATGACACATGTTGATTCTACATAAAGTTTTATCATGCAAGTTTGAAATAATCTTGGTTATGTCGGGGTGCACATCAATACGTAACACCAATGACAAATGAGTGGTTATGTAACGGAAATTCTATAATATTTAATCTAGTATTTACATCAAAAACTTCATTTGTTTGTAATTATCAGTCTTTACATAATATAATTAGTTATAAAAACTAAGGGAAGCGATGAAACTATACAGACATATTTTTAACCACGATATTTCTCGTACCATAAATAGTAACACCAGTGACACAAATGGTAACAGAAAGGACGACTTAATGCTGTATAACTGAAAGATATACTTTGTACGGTTGGTACCAGTAATAGTAAATTATTAATACAAATGTAGTGGGCATTTGAATTGTGTTCACTCTTTAAATTGTTATAATACCGGGATGTCATCAATGATGTTCAAAATGCCAATAAATGATATGCAAAAATTATAACTGAATATGAACTATTGTTTTTCTTTTAAAATATATATTTTTTTATCAGAGTATAGATGCTGTTAAATCAGTAAAGACACTTTCAATGGCATTCTTTACTTGTTACTGGTGGGGTTTTATAAAATCCGAATATATTAATGAAGCTCTGTCGTAAATTTATTCCTAAAATAGTTTTTTTAACAGCAACGCATCATTTTTGATATTTATAATTTAATTAAGAAATACTTTTTGATTTATTGCTGTTTATCAGCCAATAAACAACGAGTTGGAGCGAAAATTAGTTTGATTCTAACATGATTTCACAAATAGAAATATTTGCCATTAGCGTGTTAGAAAGTGTTATAAATAACTTTAGATTACTATTTAATGTAATGGTAAAGTTTTCAACACATGTTTCATGTCCTATCCATATAGATTAGGTTACAATGCACAGTTTTGTTGTAGCAAGAATAAGTTTTTAGAACATTAATTGAAAAAGTGAAAAATGATAACTATTGACTAGTTGGAACCACTTTAGGAGAATTGATTATTATTAACTGCAATTAGCATAAGTTCAATTCCTGTTTCATTTCCTTCGTTATACAGACTAAGATAACATGAACTGGCTCGTTTGTATGAATAAGAAGTTAAAAATACAATTTAATAACACTATTTTAAGGGTGTTTATAAAAAAAATCAATTGATCACTATTGACCAGTTTGGACCACTTTGTGAGTATTGCTTATTATTAACTCTAATGGTTAGATAATCTACTCATGACAAGAGCCGTTTTCCTACCGACTAAATAAACATAAAGCGTTGTCGTGTTTATGGTAGAATGGAGTATGACATTTATACTATTATTTTAAGAAATATATTCACTACCTCGTCTCTAGCAAAACAAAGTTATAATTATGAAATTATTTACAGATATTAATGGAAATGTCCTCGTATAAAAGTTCACTCGACTACTGTCAACAATATGAATGGTATTGGCCAGCATGAAATCAGCCGTTTAAAACTGTAGTTTATATACCCAGTGTGGGTCCACTGGGGCCAACCCCGATTCAAAATAAAATTAGTATTTTTCTGAACCAAGAAATAAATGTGAAATAAAAGGTACACTTTATAAGTGTTTGTTTAATTTCAAAAACTAGTCAGACAGGTTCTTGCAGTTTTTAGTGTGCACAAAAGTTATAACAAATTGTGAATTCCAAAATATATTTGAAATCTTCAACGGTCATCTATCAAACAAAATCTTGTTGAAACAGTGTAATTTAATGAAGTCATTTGTGTTACTAATAATGTCCGTATTGTAACCGTACTCTAAGAGTAGTAAGTTTGCTTCGTTAATCCTTTCTTACCGTGTGTAGCAAGAAAATATAAAATGACATGACTCAGTAAAACAATTTAGTGCTATTAGAATACTGAAAATTTTAAATAAGAATTACATGCAAGGAATTAATGTAAAGGTTGTCTTTGATGTTACATTTTTGTCCGTGGTGTTATTAATATACAACGCATCATAAAAGCAGTGGTATTCTTGATTATTGGACAAAAAGTGTTTTACCAATTCAGGTGTTGATTGTTACTGTTATCGTGGCTAGTTTTTAATTTCAATACTGTTCTCTGAGTCATTATTATAAATG
>CM051029.1:51730205-51742705 GCA_027627225.1 Congeria kusceri
CCACGTCACGCCACTTTATAACATGCAACAGAAGTATAACTAAGTGACAACGTCGCACAAAATATAGCACTTTTTTTCCACCTGACTAATTATGCAATCATTTATGACTTCATTTATGACTTCGAAATACACGACATTGTGATTTTTAGTTTATCTTGCGCAATTTTATTTTAATTACTGTATTGTCTAAAAGCATAAAATAAAAAGAAAAATTATCGATTTCGGTGAATGATAAAATTTTATTTCACTCATGGTTATAGAAAAATATTTTTAATTGTGGTTACTATGGAAAGCCGATTGGGACCCCCGCTAAATTACATTAAAATATATAGTAACTATCGGACTTTCGGAGATTTTCATTTTGCGGAACTTTCATATTCCGCGAAAAAACAACTTTAATATAGGCATATAGTAGACGTCGGAATTTCGGGAATCAACATTTTCCGACGGGCAGAAAGATACTAATTACTTAGTAATTTTCGGGACATTTGTTCCGACGGGTAGAATTCAAAATCTAAAAATCGTGGAACTTTTACATTTTCCGACGAACAGTATGGAAAGCCGATTGGGACCCCCGCTAAATTACATTAAAATATATAGTAACTATCGGACTTTCGGAGATTTTCATTTTCCGCGAAAAAGAAACAATGCTAATATAAGCATATAGCAACCCTCCGAATTTCAGGAATAAACATTTTCCGACGCACAGAAAGATACTAATTACTTAACAATTTTCGGGACTTTGTTCCGACGGGTAGAATTCGGAATCAAAAAATCGCGGAACATTTAACTTTTTCCGACGGACAGAAAGATACTAATTTAATTAGCATTTTTCGGGACATTTGTTCCGACGGCTAGAAAGCATAATCTAAAAAGCGCGGAACTTTGCAATTCTTCCGACGGAAAAGTTGCGCAATCAACACTGCACAAAAAGCGGAATCTAAAAAGTGCGGAACTTTGCAAATCTTCCGACGGAAATAAAATACATGAAATACTGCACAAAAAGCGGGTTGCCCTGGGTTAACCGCGAAAATGATTTGATTGGTTCCGATACGTAGAACTGACCAATCAGGAATAGTGTCTCATCAAGCTTATATACTACAACAACAACAACAAGTAAGTAGAATAAACAAGTCACGAGGTTTCTACGTTAGTATATCTTATAAATAACTTAGTTATTATTTTGTTATTTGAAATATATTAATTTCAAAATCTGTACGTTACACATGCTTGTGTTTTATGCCACTCCAACGTTATATGCGAATATACTGAGCAGGAGTACCGAACAGTATTTTTCGGACGCGAGTGTTTTCCGGACATTGTTTGTCTTAATTTACACTTTAAAGTCATAATGATAACAAGCACTTAAGATTTAATTATATTTGATCATTATTCGACTTTTCTGTGATTCTGTCACAGGGAGAGAAAATTATGATGCCAGTTTGTGGCTTTAGCAATAGACTAAATATATATATTATATATATATATAGACCCTTTGAATATATTTTATCTTAATACGGCAACACTTTCCTCTTCTTAAAAGGGATTTTATATTGAAATTTGGAGATTTACTTGGTACAATCTGCGTTGTATCAGAGGCATTGGTATTGGCACTACCCCTTGTTGGGTAGCAAATGTCACACTCACAGGGCGAGAAAATTGAACAGCCAGTCCAGGACTCAAACCCGAGACCCGGCAAGTGCTCTTCCCACTGAGCTTACCGGGCACTACAAAAAAGTCCTCCATAGTTACAAGTCCATACCATCACATATTTATCTTCATGTCTGTTAAATATTAAATGATTACCATTTTGGCTTTCAACTTACAATAAAGCAGGTTCTTACTAGCGATGAAATGTTATTGTGATTTTTTTTGTATTTGGTAACAAGGATACCTTTGCCATTCGAAACAATACACTAACTTTTGGTTATGACAAATGAGACCCTTTATAAAATCCTCTAAAAAAGCACAGTTAACAATTATTTTTACCAGTAGAACTTGAGTTTTCTTGTTAGGAGTAAACAAATTGGTTTCGGGTTACCCAACCTACCCACGGATAGTTACTATATATTTTAATGTAATTTAGCGGGGGTCCCAATCGGCTTTCCATAGGTTGCTCCACTTGTGAACATAGTTTTTCTATATTATAAAACTAGATTTACTTGTGAAATAAAAGTCGATCATTCACCGAAATCAACAAATATCCTCTATTTATTATTTGCTTATGTTTTTTCATGAATTAAAACAAGAACACATTTTATAACACACGAAATAATGCTTTTCGTAGTTTTCTTTAGTTCACGGCCTGTAAACACTGGCTCCACTGTTGTTGGACGTGAATGAAAATTGAACCAATGCACCTTCCGAGGTTGAGCTCAGAACAGGAAATTAAGAGGTAGGTCTAGATTTTCCTATAATACAATAATTAAAAGCTCTATTTTAAAAATCGGGCTCTGCAGTTCCACGTAGAAATGATTTGACTACACATATATGTAGACCGATTTGCAATAAACAAAGATTTCTCAACGTGAGAGCAGGTATAAGTTGTAACATCGGGTCGATTTAAAAGCAGTTTTGACATTTGCCAATGTGTTTAATCATTTTTTCGCACAAAATGCAGGTAGTTTGGCAAACAGCACTCTTATTATTGATGTATGTATTTGTAGCAACTTACTGACGTTGACTTTGAACGGGTATTATACGTTAATGTGTATTTTTAGCAAAGAGGTTGAGCCAATGCCATGGAGGTGGAGCTCGGGACAGGAGGTGGAGCCAATGCACAACCCTGTTATATAGATTCTTAATGTCATCTAATTTCAATGAGAAGTGCAGTTTGGAGATTTTATACGGTGGATAAGTCATATGACATATACAAGTGTGAAAATGAATCGGGCCTAGAGTTAATATACGAACAGCATCTAAGAGCAATTTCCTTTCAACTGCGTCTAATAGTAGCCTTCAGGAGCTTGCTGGCCATTATATTGTATTGATTTTTCAAACATATCAACACTCACATTTTATTTTATGCTTTCCAGTGATTTGTAGGGAAACATCAGTGGAATAAAATTGGTAATTCACTGTTTGTAACAGTGAAAATTATAACTCCGGTCATTTTAATTGTTTCACACTGGTTCACGATTTAGTACACTAAATGAAACGCACCGGCAACGATAACGGGATTAAAATTGTGACGTCATGACGTTATAATTCCCGCGATTTTTTCAAATGAAACCCATTAAGATAGCACATAAAATGAAACAAAACGGCGTAAAAAGCATAAAATAAAAAGAAAATTTGTAGGTTTCGATAGAATATCGATTTTTGATTCACTCGTGATCATAGAAAATATATTTTTTCACTCGTGCCTGCGCCACTCGTAAAAATATAAATTTCTATGATCACGCGCGAATTAAAATCGATATTCTACCGAAATCAACAAATATCCTCTATATATTAAGCAGCCTAAAGGATTTTTATACATTTAATGATGAGTTTGTCAGTCGATTGCTTTATTCACTTGCGTTGATCAATTATCAAATCGAAATTCACTAATACATACATTTAGTGCCAATTCACTAATACATACATTTAGTGCCAATTCACTAATACATACATTTAGTGCCAATTCACTAATATATACATTTAGTGCCAATTCACTAATACATACATTTAGTGCCAATTCACTAATACATACATTTAGTGCCAATTCCCATTAACATTCATATACGTAGTCGTAAATAATAAACACAAAACAATTTTTAAAATGTCATTTGTAAGCAGAATTGAAGTTGACAAACTTACGGTGTATTTAGGAATAATTAACAAGAAAAATGAGGCATGTCGTGGGAAATCCGGGCTTAATGCATGTGCGTAAAGTGTCGTGACGGGTTCGCCTGTGCAGTCCGCACATGCATTAAGTTCGGTTTTCCCACGACGCATCTCAAATGTATTTCAGATTTAATTGCCCAAAACAATTAACCAGCAAAGGTGTGTAATAAAGAATTAATTATTTTCTCAAAGACGTACATAGCACAATAATTTAATAGGTAAACTGAAATAGCGATTAAGTTCTTTTTCTTAAATACTTACAGATCAAAACTAAGTAACGTTAAACTTAAAACATTTGACTGCGATTCCTTTTACAACACGTTTGAAGTAGTTTGCATTTAAAATAACAATTTAATACCTCATTCTTGTTATAGTCCCGGTATCCATAGCCTATTCATAGACGCAGTGTGTTATACTAGTAATGGTGCGTACACACTTCAAGAAACACGTTTTAAACTTACGGATTTGCCGTTTTTGAAACAAAGATAATTAAATAAGAAAATTGAAATGTGGCGTGCCGTGGAAAAACATAGCTTAATGCATGTGCGTACATTATCGTCCCGGATTAGCCTGTGCAGTTCGCACAAGCTAATCCGGGACGACACTTTCCGCTTGTATGGTACTTTCAGTTTAAAAGAAGTCTCTTCTAAACATTAATCTAATTTAGGCGGAAAGTGCGTACTGCACTGGCTATTCCGGGACGACACTTTATGCACATGCATTTAACACGGAGTTCCCACGACACGCCTCAAATGTATTGTTTTATTAGAAAACCAACGGAAAAAAATAGAATTGGACAATGGCACTTTATTGCGAGAATATGTCGTAATGTAGAACGTCTATCTAGACGCTATAGTGATCCTTTTCTCGGTGTAAAAGTAATAGTTGTAGCATATCTTTACCAAAATATGTTAGTCATTTAACGAACCGCAGGGCGAGATTAAATAATTAACATATTGAGGTAAAAGTATGCTACAAGTGTTTTATACTATATTGAGTGTTCGGTATATTTAAATTTAGTTGTAATTTATACGAACGCTACTAATTGCACGGTTAAGCTCCCTCCACCAGCGATGTCACAGTTATTGAATTCCGCAATCAAAGAAAACTCTCTTAAATATGGTATCAATAAGACAACATCTAGAAACTTAATACAAATCCTATCACTACATATATATACTATATACTATATACTACATTTGAGGCGTGTCATGGGAAACCGGGGCTTAATGCATGTGCGCAAAATGTCGTCCCGGAATAGACTGTGCAGTCCGCACATTCTAGTCCAGGACGACACTTTCCGCTTTTATGGTATTTTCTGTTTCAAGGTCTAATTACCCCAAAACGGAAGTCACATCCCCAGGGTTACAGGTAGGTAAGATAATAAACACATATGTTTCAGTGTATAATGCATATGCTTTTTAAATACAGTTTAAATGATATGTTTTGGTATCAATTTAAAGGTATATATGTAAGAATTAAGAAAAAAGTCACCATCCAAGACCCATTATGTTCACCGTGTTGTTTTTCAGTTTCATATTGACATTAATTTGTACGAGTCTCAACAATTATCTCATTTATGTCATAATACTTCGTGTTGCAATTCTTATCATTTAGTTTTAGAACCTGTAACTGTTAATAATGCCCGCAAAGTTTGTGTCCGCACTGGCCGATGCATTGGCCGTGATGACCATCCGAACAGCCTACTTTGAATCATACCAATTTTCCTAATTTGCAAAGTTAACAGATCCTATTTAGCTCATATTTTATTTTGAAATCGTATTAAAATCAGGCATTCAGCTGAAATGTATGCATAAAATGCAGCAAATAAAGGCAAAACTATACATATATACAAGTACAAGGCTCGTGGTCCAGGTTTTCTAAATATAAACAAAGCGAAACTCCAGTTGCGACAGCAGGAGAGAACTCTGATTAGCAGACTCGCTAAATGAACTTATCTGTATTTAACACTAACCTAGTATTCTCTATTTATACTTTATTGTGGACTCTTAAATGTCTAGAACTTCTCACGACTGGTACCATGTCAGTGAGACCCTTACTATAATGCAAATGTTCATGTGTTTGTACCGTCTCTGGCGTGTCGCGTACCTAGTTGTTTTGCGTTTTTTCAATTACCTCTTTTTTTGGCCTTTGGGTTCTTTGATCGGTCTCCCGTATTTGACGTATGACCGTGGAACCTTTTGTAAGGGTGGCCTCTAGAGACTTGGTTTTAATCAGCACAGACACTTCGTTCCCATTGTTTAGTTTATCAACCTGGTCGTGAATCCTACCGGCAAAGTTCCTAGGGTTAGTTATCATTTTTGGGTTAACTGTCTGGTAAGATCGATTCGCGGCCTCACACGTTTGCGTAGTGGTCAAACATTTGGTTTGATCAAGGGCTGAGGGAGACAGCATAATGGTCATGCATTTTTAAAGTAATGGCTTAGCACCCTCTGTCATTCTTAGTTTAGCAGTCATTGGCATGAAGTGTTTAGCCTGTCGGTAATTACCACAACAAACTAAGAAACATGCTTTGCAGGGCTCTCCGTAATACCCACCAAAGCAAGAAACAATTGCATCGGCTACCTTGGGCATACATTGTTTTATTTTTTGTAGGTCACCATTGTAAACCTTGTAGGATGTCTTTAACTCTTCCCCACACCGCTGTTCTATTGAAAGAGCAAAGCGATTCTTAATGCGTGTGCTTGAAGACCCTTTGAACATATCAACTAAAGTTGGCTTTGTGAACAGCACGCTTCAATGAATTTCCTAAGTGCCTTATGTCTTTAAAGTGTTTAACTTTATCTTCATTCCCTTTGCTCACACCTGCATTACTCCTAGAGTCACCATCACCAGTATAACTAGCTATTTTAAAATCATTTAATATGTTGCGGGACACTTTTTCAGACCATTTACCTTCGTTAGCTATTGGATCTTATTCGGATACATTTGCGGAGAAATGACCCCTATGGTTAGGACAAACGACATTGTTCCCCTTATTTCGCAAGCTCCAATCATGCAAAGTTTATTGGCAATATGTGCCCCTACTATTTTCTTGTCTTTAGTGTTATTTTCACAAAACGTTGTTGTCGCGATAGACCCTGCCTGAAAAGAGGTCGAGTCGGAATTTAACATGGGGTTTTGTAGCACGAGCCGCCCTCTACATTTACAGTTATGGCATTTTTTTACCAATTATGGCATTTTCCTTTACAAGGGACACTCTTTGCTCATGCATGTCCATAAGATAGACACTTTCTACCTTCCATTAACTTTGTTTACTTAACCTTTCAATGGAGGACTGGTTGGGGGCTATTATATTAGCGTTGATAAGAATTCTGCGCACACCGGTATTGCTGATTGGTGGAGGACACAGACCAATCTTAAGGCCTATGTTTACCTTTGCGGCTGGCCTACCACGACCTTTTTTACTATCAACCTCCTCGTACAGATTGCGATACTTGTTAATGTATGAACACTTTGTACACTTTAGCCGCTCACGCCAACCTAGACCCCACCTAATGGAGTTTAAATCAAAATTTAAATCACCATCACAGTTTGGTTAAATTTGAGTATGTTCTTTAAATGTAGTGTTGAAAAGAACCTGGACCTCAGCCTGAACCATCAACTTATTGGTATACAAGTCTGGATGAAGTGACGAGGCATTGTGACGGGGCCGTAACGCTGACATAGTCGTGTCCGTACCATCGGTATCTTTGAATGTTAGTACATTGTTATTGTCATGTATTCTACTATCAAATGACTTCTTTTTCAACCTCACATACTTCTTATCAACAACAGTAGGAAAAGAAAGAGTTTTACCCTTGTTGGGACTCCCAAGCCCCTTTTTGAACCAACTTTTTCACAAGTGAGCTCGATGCTTTGAAGCCGGCATAGCGACTAGCCCTATCGCAATGAAATTGTTTATGTACACTAATTATTTCTAACTTACACTAGTTATCACAATAATTAGTAAACATGCACAAAACACATTTTTATTTTCGCAGATTACATAGCAGGTTACATGCTGTCAGTTCGATAATAAATACATATGGTTCAGTGTATAATGCATGTGATTTTAAAATACAGTTTAAATGATATGTTTTGGTATCAATTTAAAGGTATATGTAAGTATTAAGAAAAAAAGCCTGCTTTTGTGCACTACTTTTTCTTAGTGGTTCACAGCTTCATAACTTTTGGCCCTAGTATTCATGCACAAAATTGCAGCCTCCATGCCTGTCAAAACCGGTGTGTTTATTATAAGGTAAATATTTTGAGTTACAACGCATAGAATTTTTTTTTTGTGCAGATTTTTTCAAAAGGTTATGACCTTATCTTTCCAACAATGTATTGTGATATATTGAAAAGTACTTGTCATGGTAAAATTTGAGAGCAAACATGTAATCTTTTATATGTAACTATGAAGGAATTTAATTGCACATGCGTAAACTCAAGGACGTCTCTTCAAAACATAAATCCACTGTAGGCGGCAAGTGTCGTCCCGGATCAGCGGACTGTACAGGCTGATCCGGGACCACACTTTACGCACCCGCATTAAGTCCGATTTTCCCATGACACGCCTCATTTATGTTTTGCAAGAGACAATAATTTACTGCTCAGCTGTATTAAACAATGGGTCTTTAATATAGTAGCTCTCATTTAATATTGCTGTTGGGGTTAGCCTCGCGAAATATTATCCGCGGTTCATGCACGTTAAATGACGTTGTACAGTTTGCACAAAATACGTATAATAATGTTCGCAACACTCTCTCAGGCTGATTTACTGTTGCTCGATGCCTACAATTAAAAACAACAAACAAGTATTTTATGTTGGTTTTTATTATAGAATATTCAGAAAAGAAAAGACTAGGTACGTGTTTTAAATGGATGCACGTGAAATTTACGTCAGATTATAAGAAAAGCATACCATTTAATAATGAGTGTACATGACACAGCAAAACGCGCTCGAACAAAAATACAGCGTATACATAACACAAGATATAATGCATACATTTACGTAATAATGAGGGTATATATTTGAGGCGTGTCGTGGGAAAACGGGGCTTAATGCATGTGCGTAAAGTGTCGTCCCTTATTGGCCTGTGCAGTCCGCACAGGCTAATCCAGGACGACACTTGCCGCTTTAATGGTATTTTCTGTTTCAAAAAAAAGCCTTTTCTAAACATAAATCTACTATAGGCGGAAAGTGCCGTTTCGGATTAGCCTGTGCGGACTGCACATGCATTATGCCCGGTTATCCCACGACACACCTCATCTTGAGACACTGATAAGCAAACAAAACAATTTGCAGCGGCGGTTCCAAGATTTTGAACTACAGGTGGCGGAAATATGGCAGTAATTGAATAAGGTTGTCAAAAAGTGCTTTTGGTCTCTAATTCATGCCTTCTTTTAAGGCGTTTAAAATAATTTATTTAAAAAAAGTTGTTAAGAAGACCTACAAAGTAGTCTTATGTACATACACATGGTACAACGTATGTGAAAATATAGTGTGTCCGGCTCTTTTACTTTTGTTCCAATGTTACAATTTTAAGGCGAAAACAAATCTCAATTGCAAATGTTTTTCTCGTTTATACGTACACACACACGGTAAAATGTATGTGAAAAATAAATTTTTTCATGTTGTTTTACGATTATTCAAATGTTACACAGATTAGGCGAAAAACAAATCCCTTGTGCATTTTGCAATAACAGATATTGCAAACAAACGGCGATGGATTTAATGTGTGCACATGGGGTTTACGCCCGACCAGCCACCGGTCGAGGTGCACGTGCGCACGAGATCTCCCGAGCTCGTGTATCCAGGGTTACAGATGTACGTTACTTTGGAACCAGGTGTGACGCCGTCTACCGTCTTTGTGGCGTCGCTGACGTCATCGGGATCCGAGCAGGTGATTACTACAATTGCAAAAATATTTAATTTTATGCAAAGCAAACAAGTGTAACTCAAACTGCAACAGTCTTGTGATTTGCTGTTCGTACAATAAATCACAATTTATAAAAGATTGAATGACTTCAAAGATGCAATTTTAGCTCATATAATCAAATAGAAATACATATTGTATTGAAAAACAACCCGACAAGGACAGTAAGTAAATCGAATACTTTATCACTTTGTATGGTGTATATTTAATATTGCTCTCCCATGTTTATTTTTCACTTGAACACAATTCTTTTTTAATATCTGTGAAAAAATAAAACGTACATGTATTTGAATCCGTGTACTAGAAATAGATATTAAAATATTAAGATCCTTCAAACAGTTTAACAGCAGAAGAACAGGATATTAAAAAAATCAATTAAATTATTCAAGATTCTAACACGGCACGCGGCTAGTTTTCCATAGATAAAGAAGGAAATCAATCGTGGGTTATTCTGCAACAAATCATGGGCGGAGCCTAATGTGTTGAAAATAGTTCCAAAAATTCGAAGAAATTGTTTCGTAAGATGCACGTGCTTAAACGTGCCATAGCAAAATTGTGAAAAACAAATCATTTTTTGCATTATGTAGTGCTATCGCCCTCGTGGTTTAATTCCTACGCATCGGAACTCCAAACTGTTGATTATTACCGCAATAACCAACGCTTACCAGTCAATTATTTCTTAAATAATGATATCATCAATTATAGGTAAAAATCAAATAACTACTACTATGTATACTATTGTCACTAAGTGAATAATTTGCTTCACTTACTGAATCGCTGGCCAACCGTGACCCCCGTGATGTCTTTCTCAGTCGTTCCGATGCTGTAGCCCCCACAGCCGCCGTGATGAATCTCATAATCCGGGGTGAACATGAGCGCCGGAAGTGTATCGCTGACCGGAACCAGTGTAGCTCTGTCGTACCAGGCATACATCAGCGCATTCTTCCAGCCGTTGTATGACGTGTAGCCAGCTTTGTTGGCATTGAAGAGCACGCCGAAGTAGCTGTTTGGATTGCCGTCGCAGTTAGTGAATGTGAACTCTTTTCCGTTGACCTTCCAGCCCTGCACGCCGTGTTTCACATTGTGAGACAGCGGTATGAATCCCGTGAACACGTAGGGACCCATTGCATTGTTGAGGATGCCTTTATAACCATCATGCTTGTTGAACTGCACGGAGACTGGTAACTTATCGAATGCAGCGAGCTGTTCAATGGTGGCTTCATACTGTTTGCCGTTTAGTCGTCTGTGGATGACTTTAACGAGACGGTCATCGCCTGACAGTGACACCATGTTCAGATCAACGTCGTTCGGAATAAAGGGTGATACGTAGACGTATCCTTCGCCGTTGCCGTAGTTGCAGTAAACATGAAAGGTTTTTCCTCCCCGGTTTATTGGGTACAACCCACTCTCTAGTTTCCCATTAGCACTGTTTTGCAAGGTCACACAGTTTTGGACTGTAACAGAGCGTAGTGGGTTAAACAAGGAATCCTGCAATAATAAACAAGCGAATACAAACACTAATCATAACTGACCTTGACATTTTGGCAGGTTCCCTGTCCATCCACCGTTCCCGTGGCAAGCGCGCATGGCGTCGCCGGAGACCATGGTGTATCCCAGCTCACACGTGTACGTCACCGTGCTGCCGGGACTCAAACTGGAGTAGGACGTGGTGGCAAAAGGCACAGGTTCAGGTTTAGCACACGTGATCTCTGACATACAGAATTACGGCATACTTTTTGTGAGTATTACTTGATTAATAAAAATCAGGTTCATAGTACAACGATAAATTCTCGAAAATAATGTTTGTCATTTTTCACATAAGCCTGGGCTTATTAAGACATTTAGTTTGGGTAGAAGCAGTTTTTTCTGTATTTAATAAACATCAGGGTAAGGATCGAACGCCTAACCTTACGATCGAATGGCGGACGCCACATTCCATTATATACCACTATGACCTTTCAAACGTTTTTACTAGTATTCAATACATTTTTGGCAAAATGAGTTTGATAACATTAAATACAGTCATCTTCACTGATTACCTGATCTAAGTCCTATTGCCACACCATGAATGTCAGGTACGTTTGTTCCGCGGCTGAATCCTCCGCAACCGCCATGATGAATTTCATAGAAGGGGGTGAAGAAGTTTCTGGGAAGGTACTCGTGGGCAGAGACAGTTGTTGACACGTCGTACCACGCGAACATCAGCGCGTTGTAGTACCCGACGTAACTCGTGTACCCCTTGCGACCGTGGTTGAACAGCGCAGCAAAGTAGCTGTTTGGATTACCGTCACAGTTGATGAATGTGAAGTCCTGTCCATTGACTCGCCATCCCTGCACGTCGTTTTTCTTCGTCATATGCTTGGGAATGAATCCGACAAACAAAACAGGGGACATTGCGAAATTCTGCGGCCCTTGATAGCCGACATTCGTATTAAACTGGATTGACAATGGGATATGCGAGAATGTGCTCAGTTGTTCCAGGTTGGCGGTGTGTTGAGTGTCGTCTGCACGTCGATGACGTACTACTGCAACCCTGTTGTTGTTGTAGAGACGTGACATGTCGATGGTCCCTGACGTCATCGGGGAAAGGAACGTCAGCACGTGTCCGTGGTAAAACTGGCAGTAGACGTGTATGCACCTGCCCCCGTTGTAGACAATGTACGGTCCACTAGGCAAACGCCCATTCGCTGCGTTTTGAAGATCTACGCAGTTTTCTGTGAAAGACATGGCCTG
>CM051029.1:51752705-51877705 GCA_027627225.1 Congeria kusceri
TCATCCCAGTCATATTCCTGCCAGGTTTAGGTTAACAGTTAAAAACGAATATGGGAGTGTGATTAATGTTTGAAATATCAATTTTGTAAAATTGGCTTTTCTGGAACTATTAGTGCTATCAATCACCTGTAGGACAAACGTGACAATAAACGTAGTAAAGGACACAAATGTAAGAAAAATTATGCGATTTTACTGTTGTGAGTGAAATGAAGTATTCTGACTTACAATACCGTGGTACAGGTTCTCGAATAGATCTGCTTCTATAAGCCTATGGCTTCCGCCTGCAACCTCATTATAAAACCTTTGTACTTTTTGTTACTATTATTTAAGTATCTAATGCAAATTTTAAAGACCTTATCTGTTCTGTCCATTATTCATCAACCTGGTGAGGTTGCTTTTAAGGTACCGAATCCGTTTTCCTAAACATTTTTTCCAACTATCTCCATGTATTCAGAGATGAAATGTACAAAATCATGATATGTTTGACGACTTGCCGTACTTGACATTTTTACAAACGTTGTAAGTTTTGAGGTATTTATTGTATGCTTATTGCACATTTGGAGATTTTAAAGCCAATAATATGACACACATTTGTAAACATGTACTCTGCATTCAAATGTTAACACCTACACTTGCAAAATATGTACTAACACTAAATAAAATGTTAACAGCAAACAACTTTCAAAATATGTACTAACAGTATAGAGGTTCACTCTATTTGAAAGTGGTTGCAGTCTCGCATGAAATGGTTTATTGAAGAATTGAACCGCTCTTTTCGGAGGTCAGTTGTTTTGCATCTAATTTGCATTAAGCCGAATAAGATGCCCAAAACTGACCCTATATACATCAATGAAGCGCCGAAATGAGTGTTTAAATTCTTACAATTGTGTGTATGTTTTGAATTTGTATCTTACAAATAAAATAAAAAAACACTTAGGATTTAGTTTTTGCAATTCTGGCATTTATACATTTAAATTCGTCGTGCCTAAGCGCGTCAAATGTTAAAGACCTGTATTTAGTAAAGCGCATGATCGGTACATGCACGCTTTCCATGCATGGAACTTGACGTCGTGGTTGTCAGCAGACATTTCGCACTCAAGGCTTTTGTAAAAAAACACGGGTTTTACATGGCATAAAAGACGGCTTGTGTTTACGAAACTACAAAAGTAACACTGGATAGGCTTTTTCGATTAGGCCTACGATTTCGTATTAGCGTATTTCATACTGATTTTCGCAGTTTACTTTTTATCAAATAAGTAAGTGTCGATATTATAAAATACGAAAGGCATGCGCAAGGCGTATTTACTTTTCAGGTCGGTAATACGCATTGACGCGCGTATGAGGTAACGTGTCTGTGGATACATGCCTATTGCGCAAATTTGTCAGTCATAATGTCATTCCAAAGCGAATAAACTGAGCGTTTCTATTGTCTCATATAGATTTTACTGCATGATGAAACTCCACCTACAGGGCAAAGCTTCACGGTTATTCCCAGTAAACCATTTTAGGTTTTATAAACGACTTCAAGACGTTTTTTATTTAAAGGTAGGAAAACGTCAAATCCGTTACATTTTGAAAACAGTGAAAAACGTTTTTTATGAAGACGTTTTGCTTTTTCGTTTGGCAAACGTAGAGAAAACGGTAAATATACGTTTTCTTAACGTATTCTGATACCTTTCTTTCTAAACGTTCTATAAACGCTGTGGTTCTATGTGGTAAGAAGTTTTTATATAACACGTTGTGCGAGCGTCGAAAAAGCGCTGCAAATACGTTTTCTTAACGGGAATAAAACGTTGTATAATCGCTGTGGAGGTAGGACGTTTTAATATACCACGTAAGTTGTCTACACAACGATGTAATGACGACTAGAAAACTTACGTAAAACGTTTTTTCTGTCTGAAGTTAGGAAAGCGTCAAATCCGTTACATTCTGAAAACTATGAAAAACGTTTTTTATTAAATCGTTTGCTTTTTCGTTTTGCAAAAGTTGAGAAAACACTATACACACGTTTTGATTTTTGAACTGATATAAAACGTTTCATTGTGCACCTATCAATAAATATTTTTAAAGCAGGCTGTGTAATATTAAATACAACACTCCACAATCCAGATGGCCCGTAAACGAAAGTCTTTAAGTGACAGACACGTACTTTGCTATTATTTACAGTTTAAAACGCTATAGTTACATATTTAGCTACAACAACCATTTAGAAAACAAAACAGATATCGTAAAATGAATAGATCGCCATGCCTTTTAATTATTTCTGTTAAAAAGGATATACAAAATTAAATATAACTTTATGTGAATGTATTGTTTTAGAACAAGGGTAAGTGTCTCCAGTGATGTAACAATACACTTGTAAAAAAGATGATTAATAACATTGATGACAGCATAACCTACATAGTTAAGCAACATTCGTAACTGGATCCGATATTCTTGCATCTAGCTCAACGGTTTACACAGGTGTAAAACATAATTCATTAAACAAACATTAGTTACACATACTTAAAAAGTGGGCATAACTATGTCAAAACAAAACAGAGTTATTGGGATAGCTTTTCCTGATGGAGACTTTGATATTAAAGAAGTATTTTAAGTTTTAAGTAAATATCAAGTTAAAAAAGGGCATACATCTGTCAAAACACAATGGTGTTGGGTGTTGTATTCCCTGGTCGAGACATTGATAGTTGAGTTTTCAGTTTGAAGTGAATACCATTGATAGCATTCAAGATATTGGATATATAAAATAATTTTAACCTTGGCCTGACGGACTAACGGACGGCCGAACAGACAGACGGTTCGATTTAAATATGCCCTC
This sequence comes from Congeria kusceri, assembly GCA_027627225.1. Lineage (NCBI taxonomy): Eukaryota > Metazoa > Mollusca > Bivalvia > Myida > Dreissenidae > Congeria > Congeria kusceri. The sequence continues at coordinate 51,755,524 of CM051029.1, forward strand.
CTTCGGGGGCATAAAAAAATCTAGGTTAACCCAACAAAGCAATTAAATGCATGTCGTCCACATTATTTTCAAGTAAAAAACTATGGGAATGCGCTTGAAATATAGGAATTCAAAATGAAGAAAAATATAGAAAAAAATTGGATCAATGTAACATACTCACTGATTTAATGCTTTCTTGTGTTTAATAGGGAAATATCACTGACATAAAATTGGCAATTCACTGTTTTAAAACATTGAAAATAAAATTAGTTATTCACTGTTTTAGGACAGTGAAAACTTCCACTTTAATAAAGGAATATTTGAACCGGGAAGTCGAAAAATACCAAAATAATATAATTTTTAGCATAAAATAAAAAGATTTGTTGGTTCCATAAGAATATAGATTTTTTATTTGACTCGTGATCCTAGAAATGTATATTTTCACTCGTGACTGCGCCACTGGTCAAAATAATATAAAAATATAAATTTATATGATCACTAGTAAATTAAAATCGATATTCTACCGAAACCAAAAAATATTCTATATATATCTACTCATTAATTTCTGCTTAATTGTATCAGAGTTTGTTATAAGAAGTAAGAATACCTACAAAAGCTGATTTATTTTTTCACAATGAAACTTAGCAACATGAATTTGTTTTCAAATAGATAATATGTATACATAAAACATGTAGGTACCAAATACAAAAAGAGTATTTTGCAATGACTTAGTGTTTATTCTTACATTGACATTAATACATCTATGTATAGTTGTGATAGAATTAAGATACCCCCAGTACAGAACATCAAGTACTTAGAGTAACAGCCATCTGTGAATCTTACAATAGATACTGGGACCCATAATTATGATGTGTTGGTTTTATACGGACAGGCACAGACATAACAGTAACCAATACAATGGAACAATTAAATAAACCAAAAGTAATTAAGACCAGGCAATTCATCTAAAACACTGTTGATATTGGCCTCCATAAATATTTACCATAACATTTAAGATCCTGTAATATACATGTATGTGTTTCAAAGTGCTAATTGCGAAACCAATGTTCTATAAAAAAAATCGCAATCCTACATATATTTAAGTTATAAGCGATATAAAGTTATAAACACATGCTTCCAAATAGAAAACACCAAATGAAAGTAAAAAACCACTTACTCTTTAAAAACACACTTCATTGTAAAAATGGATTGTCATGTTCTTTCAAATTAAAAGGTTTAAAAGGTTTTCCATCAGATGTTGTCTTAAAAAGCCAAAAATGCTACAATTATTTACACCAAGAAATTCTATGGGGATATTAATGAAATAAAATAGCCAATCGTGCTTATTATAGACACCAAAGAATTCTAAGATGTCAATGAAAATCTGAAAATGAATCTCCGTTTCAACTAGACTCGTCAGAAAATATATGGCATGATATTTTGTGCCGTCTAGAAGAAGTCTGCCTTTTTGGATTTTGCCTCCTTGTTGAGAACTGGCGACTACTGCTTCTAAAGCTGGCAGAATGCCTTCATTGTTAGATGAGGACTCTTCATCGTTTGAAACGCATTCAAGAGTCCGCCTTGTTTCAATTGCAATCACCTCCGTTTACGCGCTCCTAACCGTCTGGATTCAGGAGCCATGTTCACTGGACAAATATTAATCATCTGTCTGACGTTCACGTAAATGAAACATTTGTGAAACAGCTTATCCTATCTTGTAAGAAAAACCTTGATAGGTGCAAAGTTATAATGATTTATTTATAATAATTTATGTGAAGGTATTTTCTTAAAGACCTTAAAGTAGTTTTGCAAATTTTTTCGGTGTTAAACATTTGAGAAAAAAAGTAATATTTGAAGTAGAAAAGCTGTTCGTATCATATTTTTTGCAGATTCACTTACTTTGATTTGCGTTTGATGAAGTTTATGTTTTCAATACGTTTGGAAAAAATACCCTTTACAAGTATAATATGCTGATTGAAATAGTAAGACTAACGTTCACAAGATGGTCTGAAATTAAATATAGTAAAAGTAACAGTGTTTGTTTATTATAGTGTCACCCCTTGCGATTAAGGGCCAGCCAGTTTTGGCTTATGAGACACCTGTACTGATGAACATCTTTACTCCGATTCCTATCCTATATGCCGGGCGCTTGGCAGGAAGGCAATCGGTACCCCTTGATTTAACTAGCTGCTGGGTAGGCAACCGGCCATATCAGAACTCGCCCTGTGTAGGACTCGAACCTTCGACCTCCCGCTCCGTAGAGACGTTGGGAAAATCGTTTATTTTATGTTGACAAAACGTTCGGAAACTCATAATTTTTACAATGTTAAGACGTTGGAGAATCTTTAATTTTTCGTTGATAAGACGTTAAAAATATATGAGGGGCGTCGTGGGAAAACCAGGCTTAATGCATGTACGTAAAGTGTCGTCCCGGATTAGCCTGTGCAGTCCGCACAGGCTAATCCAGGACGGCACTTTCCGCCTACAGTGAATTTATGTTTAGAAAAGACTTCCTTGAAACAGAAAATACCACAAAAGCGGATAGTGCCGTCCCGGATTAGCCTGTGCGGACTGCACAGGCTAATCCGGGACGACACTTTACGCACATGCATTAAGTCCGGTTTTCCCACGACGCCCCTCATATATATAATACGTTTACAAGACGTTTAGAAAATCAAACTTATACAATGGCGTTTACAAGAACTTAGGACAATCGTTAATTTTAAAAAGTTCGGAAAACATTATAAATAACACGTTTACAAGACGTTCAGAAAGTCGTATAGTTTACAATGACAAGGCCGTGGGAAAATCTTTAATTTTACGTTTACAAGATGCTCATTGAATTATTAATATAGCGTTTACAAGACATAGGGAAATTCGTTAATTTTACGTTTACAAGACGTTCGAAATATTATCAATATTTACGTTTTCAAGATGTTTGGAACATCGTTCATTTAAGATTTGCAGAACGTTCCGAAAATAGTAGCAGTTAGTTTACCAGACGTTGTAAAATTAAATATTTCACGTTCACAAAACGTTTGGACAACCGTACATTTTACGTTAAGAAGACGTTTGGAAAAGTGTTCATTTTACGTTTACACTACACCTTTTACAAAATGTTGGGAGATGAACACTTGAAAACAGTCTTGGAGTATAACTTTTGAAGCTGTTGTTATGCGGCGTTATATTTATTAATATAGTATGGTCATTTTTAGTACATTTGTCTGCAGTGATGTAATTGTTAGAATGAATTATTCTACATGTGTATATTTGCAAAATTATGGTATTTCACATAATTCACGCATGAACGAAGACGAGTAGAAAACGAACGCATCCCACCTAAATATATCCCATATATACTTTTTCGAAACGTTTTAAGTGGCTTGAAGCAGCGTTTTCAAACCTACCTAAATACATGAAATATTTTAACGTAACTCATATTTAAATGCAACGACAATAGCAAAATGTAGTAATAAAACGTCGGCACTAAGCTGCTAACATGTTTATTTTCACACTTTAATTACTCTTGAAAAATGCAAACTCTTTCATCACGTTGCGAAAAGCTCCTATAATGAATTACCCTAAAATATTGCTATAATAAATGTTCATCGCTTTAAACGTAGATTTATCCCTGCTAATAATTAATACTTCAGCAAGACAGCGTAGGCTAACCTTCAGTAACGTTCTGTCTGCTTGTACATTTTCATCATCTGCACGTTTACAAAACGTAGATCAGTTAAAATTGGCGCGATATTTTGATGACATCACATGTCACGTGGTTTATACAGGGTTTTGATAGTGTTTCAAAAACGTTATGCATACGTTTAACCTAAAACCTGGGAAAACGTTGACAAAACGTCGACTTTGTACCAGCAACAAACGTTTTGCAGAAATGTTAAAATCGTAGTAAATTACAAACGTTAATACAACTATGTACCGGTAAGTACGTTTCCGAAACGTGCATAGAGCAAAACATAACAAAACCGTTCCCAAAACCAAAACTTTTGGTTTACTTGCGAAACGAAATGCATGCGTTTAACCTGAAACTTTCAGGATGACGTTGACAAACGTCTACTTTGTACCAGCTATAAACGTTTTGCAGACATTTAAACGCGTAGTAAATTACAAACTTTAATACAACGATGTAAATTCGTTTCCGAAACGTGCATAGAACGAAACATAACAAAAACGTTCCCGAAACCAAAACTTTTGGCTTACTAGGTAAACGTTATGCATGCGTTTGACCGAAAATATTTGGGAGAACGTTGACAAAACGTCTACTTTATACCAGCTCCAACGTCTTGCAAACGTAGTAAATTACAAACGTTGACACAAAGATGTAAGTACGATTCCGAAACGTGTATAGGACGAACCATACCGAAAACGTTCCCAAAACCAAAACTGTTGGTTTACTGGGTTGACTCCGGCTTATGAATAACTGTAAATTGTTAAATTTTCGGTATATTGACGCTCGCTTTGATCATTTGCCGACTTTATGGAGTGGATGTACATGTTTCTCGAATGAAAAAACGGCCATTGTAACAACAGGAATTGTCGGTCTGCTGCAGTCAACACAGCTAATTTATTGATAAACTACAAGTGCTCCGGGCGATGTTTTTAAGCGCAACACTAATTTTAGGCGCCCCGGATATATTCAAGTTAAAATTAAAGCGACCCGGTACCGGGGCGCTAAACCGGCCTGGGGAAGACCCTGATTGAATTGCATCTGTACAATGTAGTTCCGCCCCTTGCATTGCAGTAGCGTTGTGTACATGCCATTCATTAGAGGCTATATACATTCGTGAATAATAGTGACAAAATTGATTTTTCGGCGTAGCTGTCTAAGATCACTTTTGACCTAGATTTCTTGCGATAATTATGCAGCGGGAAAATTGAATGCCAATAGAATTGGGAAAATTTTCTAATTTTAGGGAATGCAAACTTCAAACAATAGTTTAACATATACCAATAACTGTTGCATACTTTTGAGGATTTAAAATTTACATAATTGTTTACATAAGCGGTTAAAATGAAGTTATAAACATATCCTCGACATATACTCAAGAACTGAAGCTAATTATGAAACGTATTTTCTCATTGTATGCCGTAAACAGAATGCTATATTCATTCAAGTAACGAAATAACTATTTCGTTTAGCCTACATTTATATAAGTGCTACGCTCTATAAATAGCAATTATGGAATGTTCCCATTCATAAATCTCATTCACAGAGTTGCCGTTCCATGTAGCCCAGTGATTCTAGCGAGTTCTTCACATTCCAGACACAGTAGTGTCATTCTAAAAATAGCGCGCGTAGCTAGAAACAGTGTATAGCTGTGTTAATATACTCGTACGTGCATCAATAATAGCGTTCAGAGAATCATGAACATAAAAATTTTAATAAATGGAAAATTTATATTTATAAACGTACTGTTAATTTGAATTAAAATTGTGGGTACGATTTATTGACGATTTTTTATAATTGCATTTTTCTATCAACTTCTCCAGTAGATATTATTTAACCTGTAAAAAGATGCTACATTTTCAATAGATAAAATGTTATGAAAGAAGAATCGGAATACGTCGAATTGTTATTCGCGTAGCATGAATACACAATTTGCAGTACTAATTATACACAGGAACCCTTGACATTTTTATATATCTACTGATATAATTTAAAATCGTCATAGTATAATGATTTTTTATGTTTGCGTTATCAAAAATAAAGTATTAACATTTAAAAAATCGCAGAATGTTCCCTGACTATTGCTTTTTATTGGGATACACAGCATACATGCTTTTTTAACTTCAAATCGTTATTAAATTAGATAACTTACATGAATGGTATATTACCGGTACTATAAATAACTATATAGACTCGTCTGATACATAATAATTTTAATTCATTCCCGAAATTATTTTCTTACATTGTTAATTTGTTAAATCGGCTTGACAAATTCAGATAACAATTATGTTAACCTAAATTATTTTGGTTATTCATATATCACTGATGGAAACATGGAGCTGTATGATTGGTTTATTCACAGCATAGATATTAATGATAATTTTATTTAATTTTTAAATCAATATATTTATCTCAAATTAACTTTTGAGTCCGAGAAGTTTTCCTAATATTGGTGGGGACCAAAATATCTGGGGTCTGAGAAGTCACGTAACCGATCATTTTGCCCGTCTATTTAAGTAATTTTTAAATGACATCTCAATATTAATTTCAACGCCGATTGTCTCTTGTTAAAGACATTTCTTGTTTGTTATTATGCATAATCGGGAGCGAAACGCTCAGAAGCGAAACTACTTGTGGGCGAAATTACTAGGGGCAGGGAGGGGGAGGGGGGGGCGAAACTACTTTGGATACCGGATACCATAAAACTGCGTCCAATTTAAATTTACGACCGAAGGATATACTGCAATTTTGTAAACGCTCATATCCTACATATGTAGGCGTAAAATAGGTTTAAATAATTTATGTCTATTTTCATATTTGAAACGCAATGTTTGATAACTTTATGTTTTATTTATTTCTAAATCTTGTACGTAATTTACCACGTTTGACCTTCGATATTAGTTGATGTTACACCACTTATAATATGCATTTAAAGCGTGTGCTTATAGCAAATATTCTAACACAACGTTTTGTTTTGCATTTTGTTTGAAACGTTAAAGGCATGAAGTCATCGAACAATTGGTTTCCAATGATATTAGATGGTTATTTTAACCGTTATTATACGCCATTATTAATATCTTAATTTAAGATTTTTTAAAGAAATTACTGCCTTAAAGCCCTTTTCGTTGCCATAATCCCTTTTAATGTGTTAAGGAATTCGGCAAATTATAAGTAACTGCGTTGATATATAGAGAATAACAGGTTACTGCCTGGTCTTGTGTTACCTAGCAGATAAGGCTTAGAATTATATAACGGCGAGGCTTACCGAGCCGTTATTTTATTCGTGCCGAAACTGATATATTACACAAGACCAGGCAGTAATCTGTTTTTCTATTTATCATACCATGGTTTTCTAAAAATTACAACCAACGAGCTAACAATATATTTAAAATCTAAGGACAGCGCTGATTTTGCTGAGCCGGCTTTTACACGTTCACGTACAATGTAGTTATGGATTTCTAAACGTTGACTGGAAAATACATTATTATTAACATTTCGTAATGATAAATAAGCAGTTTTCACTAAGAATACATAGATTACACACTCGTTCATTCAAATAATACTGAAAATGCACGCTGAAATGGATTGCAACGAAAAATTTTATCGGAGAATACCCGTCAACGAATTGTCTGCAGACGCCATTTAGGAGTTGTGAATATTGACAATTATTAAGATCGTGTCAATATTGACTATAGTATTTTCAATATTTGGTAAAATTTTTTTTAGGTTCAACATAAGCTCCTGTGTAGTGACATGTATTTGGAATGTATTTAAATAATTGTGTATGGATGATTTTTTGTTCCACTGATGACGTCAAACCACTACCAAAGTGCGGCTTTATGTGAATATTTAAAAATAAAGTGTTTGTGATTTATGACGTTTAAAAATAATAAACTATCTACGTTCTTGGTATCAAATTGTTTGTTTTGTTGAATCTGATACATTATTACCGAAAATGTTGACTTTATAGTTAATTCCGAGTAATATGACGTACCTCCAAACATTGACTGATATAAACGACCCCACATACACTTTTTTTATCAGGCACTTTTGTTTCAGGCCGATTTTAGCCTAGTTGCACGATACAAAATCAAGACGAGACAAAGGTAAACGAACTTTATTATTCATTACTGACAACAATCTCGAATCGATGTTATTGTATTTTTCTGTATTCATTTTTTACAGCAATGCATGTTAACAACAATAAAAAGTAGTCCCTCAAATCAATTAACTCTTGAATATTAATGAGAGGCAACCGGCTTCATTGAAAAATAAAAGTCTGTCACATTTAAGCCAATCCGAACACTTTAAAATGACAGAAACAAAAGAAATTGTAATAAATAGGCAATGTTGACAAAAATGTTTACTGCAGCGAAGTTTGCATGTTTTGCTTACCTTGTCGCACTGCGAACTATGACGCTGAAATAATGTTGTATACATGACTTTATATGAGGCGTGTCGTGGGAAACCCGGGCCTAATACACGTGCATCCGCACAGGCTTATCCGGGACGACACTTTGCGCCTACAGTGTATTTTTGTTTAGAAGAGACTTTCTTGAAACCGAAAATACCATAAAAGCGGAAAGTGTCGTCCCGGATCAGCCTGGGCGGACAATTTACCACATGCATTAAGAGCGGGTTTCACGCGACGCGCATCATATTAACATCGATTAAGTTCTATCAGACGTTTTACAATGTTCATGGTTGACGGGTCAATATAAACTGTGTCTCATCGTTTGTATACTGCGACGATGCGGCAATGCGTCGAAGCGCAATTTAATTTGTTTTATTTTATTTCCATTCTAGTTATTTGTTAAAATAAGGCATTCCCAACATTGACTGCAACGTCGATGAATCGGAAAATCGGTGAAACAAATAAGTTTGGCAGAACCTGCAGTGGACCGTGCAATGACTTATATACAAAATGTTTTTGATTTTTCTTTTTTTCAGGACCATAGAATAACATAATCTGAATGATGACACCTTGTCATCCTTGAGCAACTCTCCCTATTCAAAATGGCGTCCAATATGGCCGCCAAAAATCTTGTGTGGTGTAAAATTTGGTTTTGTAATTGATTAAATTAATTAATGTTTTGTTGAACACGATTATGTTTTATTATTCTCTCAATATAATAACAAATCAATCCAAAGTTAACGCATGGTATCTCTTTTAGAAGAAAAAATATAGGTACGCCGAAAATTTCCATGAGATGTCATAGATGTTGGTACAAACACTAAAGTTATTGCCCCTTGTTTGTGAAAAAAAAACACAAAATATGGACAATGTGGAGGATAGAGACGTTATTTTTTTGTTTTATCTTGACCAAATTACACTGTTCATGTACGAACATAAGGTCTCAGTCAATGACCAATATGGGCCAGATCGGACCAGAGTTATAAGGGGCTTATGTGTGAAAAAAATCCATAATTTGTCCATAATTGGTTTCAGTCTCCATAGAGAATTAACTTTGAATTCCTTGTTGACTACACTTACACCGTTTTTGTATGACCATAAGATCTCACCTTGGTGCAATGATGGGCCAGATCATCATTGATCATTGACCAAAAAAGGACTATGTTCAGGATAGAGACTTCATTTTGTACTAGTGATGGCAACACATAGTATTTCAGTAACTGGTTAATTGGTTTTGTTATTTAAGCTGCTAACTGGTAAGCTAAATATCATGTTAGGACATAAAAACACAAGTAGTCCTCTTAATCTAACATTCCTTCTCACTAAAAGGTTTATTTATAATTGTAAAATGAATCAAACATTACCTACCGTTATCGAGTCAAGATCATTCTTTTCTATCCAGTATCATATTTTGAAGGAAATGAACTTCTTCTGCAATTTAGATTCTAACTTAATAACTACATGGGACATTTTGTTAAATCTGTATCGTTAAGAACATTGTGACTTGCATATTTTATCCGTATATTCAAAATTTCAATATGTGTATCAATTTGTATATTGCTGTTTAAGCAATTATGATATTATTGTTAATATGCAATTGTGAGCACTTGTCTTCATTGTAATATTATATATCATGCATGTTGAACTATTATCAATACTCATGATGTACGGTGTGGAGGGGGATGCCCTCGACCCTCACACACCTATTGACGAGGAAAATAAAATATATAGAACGGAAAAAAAAAAAAAAAAAAAAAAAAAAAAAAAAAAATCATTTATAAGACCTAAAACACAATTAAAACGCAAATACTTCCAGTACGATGATTTGTTTGGTCTACTGGTCCTTATTGTTGATAAATGTAACACTGACAGGTGTCTTTATTGCTGTCACTTGCGAGTGTGTAAATTATTGTGTCAAATAAGGAACAAAACATCGTAAATGGAAATCAGCTGGATGTTTGAACCTTATGCAATTGTAGCTGTAGGATGAAACTCTGTGTTATGTAAGTGTGATTGGGAATGGTAAGTAAGCTTAAGCCCAGCTCCCTACAGTTTCGACCCATAAATGCATCTGTATTGCACCTATCAATTGCCAGGTGATTAATAGAAGTAGGCCGGGCAGGCATCTGTATATCGCCTGTCGATTGCCAGGTTAACTACATGAGAAGGGATGACATGCATCTGTATTGTACCAGTTGATTGCCAGGGTCAACAACAGCAAGATATCTGTCTTACGTGGGTCAGTTTGTTGGCGATGACATTCAGATTTCAGAGCTGATCTCTGTCATTACCTGTACTCAGGTGAGCGATTTAGGCCATCTTGACCCTCTTGTTTAATCTTGACCAAATTTGCACTGTTTGTGTATGACCATAAGGTCTCAGTTATTATCTTGTATGGGCAAGGTCGGACCAGAAAAAACAGAGTTATTGAACCTTGTTTATAACAAACTATTTTCTTGATTGAGACTTCATTTTTCACTTGGGATGGCAACAAATACTATTTCAGTAACCGGTCAATAGTTTTTTGTATTTGCGCTGTTAACCGGTGAGCTAAACATGTCATTTGTAAGACATAACCTGAACGCCATTGTCATACAGATACGCCCGTCAAAGAAGCTTTTTTTTAAGGTTAAGATTCAATTACTAAAGAGAAATAAATCAAAAATAAATAAGGTAGAGCTATGGTATTTGTGCATCTAATTCATCGCCATAGCCTCCCTCTGTGTGGTCAGTTGAGGTATCAAAACTATTCCTTGTATATTGTTTATTCTTAAGTCTATATCAAGAAAACAAAATAGTCAAGGTGGGTAATGAAAACTTTGGTAATTATGAGTTTTAGTTCTTATATGCTTCACCTCCCCATCTCATGATTGCGATAATTTCTTCAATCTTATTTTAAAATCCCTGTATGCATGACAATATTATGCTTTGGACAAGTATTTGACATTTGACCTTTAAATGTGACATTGACCTTGGACCTAGGGACCTGGTGCTTGGACGTGACATATTACATCATTTGGATCATTTATAACAAGTAACATGGTATTTGGAAATCTCTCCATGGGTGACAAAAGTATGCTCTGGACAAACATTTGACCTTGAATTATGACCTTGACTATGACCCAAGGGATGTGGTTCTTGCATGCGACATAACGTCTCATGATTTGCCTCTTACACAATAAAAATATGATATAATTGGCAAATTATTGAAAAGTTCTTTAATGCTTGTCAAATTGTGCTCAGGACTAAGTTTAGGGATTTATTTATTCTATTTGATCTAGGGACCTGGTTCCTATACGCGACCCAACTTCTCATGATAGTACCTCCATGCATGAAAATATCAGGTTCTTAATATATATTTGACCTTGACCTTGTACAAAATGACCTGGTTCTTGTGCATGACACAATTTTTCATAAAGCTTATCACTTCTGGAATGTTTTTTATAACCATGAGGGACAAATATATGATCCAATATATTTTATATCTGACTTTTGACCTTGATCTTCAACATAGGGACATGGTTTAGCATGTGAGACACCGTCTTACAATGCTTATTGCTTCTGCGAAGTTAAAAATCCATCCATGCTGGACAAAGATATGCTCCGGACAAAGTGTTCAGGATTGATTTCTTATATTTGACCTTTGACCATGAATTATGACATTGACCTTACACCCAGGGACCTGGCTTTTGCGCGTGACACTCCATCTCACCATGCTTGTCACTTCTGATATATCAAAATCTATCTATGCTGGACAAATGTATGTCCCGGACAAAGCATTCAGAATTGATTTCTTATATTTGATATTTGACCTTGAATTGTGACCTTGACCTTGGACCTAAGGCCCTTTGTTCTTGCGCGCGACACTCCATCTCACAATGCCTGTCAATTCTGCCAAGTTATTTGAAAATCCATCTATGCTGGACAAAATGTTAAGGGTTGATTTCTTATATTTGACCTTTGACCTTAAATTGTGACCTTGACATTTGACCTTGGGACCTGGTTCTTGAGCGTGACACTTTGTCTTAATATGCTTACAACTTCTTCCAAATTATTTTAAAATCCACCTATGCTGGACAAGTTATGCTGCAGACATCAATTTCTAGCGCACAATTCGCAGTTTTCGTCATTTTGGCAGCCATCTTTAGCGCCATCTTGTTTTTACGGACATGCTCAATGATGACATATTGTCATCAGGCGGATTCGTAAATAACAATGTCTAAGCTACATAAACATGCAAAAACATTTTGTATATAATCTATTGCACGGTTATCGGAAAAATTGCTGTTTATCTGCTGGACTATAGGTAGGCGTGGTTGTAAATCCCATAGCGTATCGTCAATTAGACGTAATCGATGGATTCTAGATAGTAAGTAGTTTGTGGTAGAAACTGGATCCACGATATTGACAAAAGTATTAAAATCAATTTAAAAAAAACACATTAAAATTGAATGTAAAATGATGAAAATTAATATCAAATTCATATTTATAGCAGTATGTTGTGATTTAGAAGTTACCTCCAGCACCCACAATATACATCTGTGATGGAAATGAAATATATATTTAGAAGTATATTTATTATCTTTTTCAAAAAATCAATTTACAGAAGTTGAACTATACCGGTATTTTTTATAAACGATCAAATGAAAATAACATGAACATTCAGAAAATATTTATTAATTTTGTTTCTTTATTTGTCTAGAGATAATAAAAAGTATTAACAAAAATGTGTATATATTCAATTTTCACAAATTAATAATTAATAATTTAACTCACAGTTTTTTTAAGAATTGAATAGCAATGTTCAGCATTTCATCGGCCTATGAACTGTCGGGAAAATTACGCCTAATTTGCATAAACGCCGACTTATTTTGACTTATATGATTGTACTTTTTGACCATGGTAAGTTTTGACAAAGACAAACATTGTACGTTTTGAACATAGATTTTTCGTAAGATTTCGGGGTTTACGGCTTATGCTTACGAATGTTGTAAACGGTAATAAATGCATTAATGTATCAAAATACCACATATTTACGATACAATTAAAATCTAAATAAAATACATTTTGATTTTATACTTATTGACAGACACACCATTACATTGTAATGTAAAACTAGAAGTCCACGAGACGGATGTGTCGCCTGACGGGGCATATCTCAAGAACGATAAGAGCCGAAAACCAAACTGAACCTTCTTTTATGCCTACAAACACTTCTCAAAAGTTTCATAATGACTGCACAAAAACATCTCAAGTTATAATGTTTGCACAAGACTTATTTGAACTATTTTTTAAAAAAGGGGAGCATAAGTAAAAAGATATAAAACGTTTATGCCGAAAACCGAACTTACCCTTCCTTTTTTATGCTGCTAACACATCCTTTTAGTTTCATAATGATTGCACAAGAACTTCTTGAGTTATTGTCCGCACAAGCCCTATTCGAACTGTTTTCTTAAAGGGGCATCACTCAAGTACGATAAAAGCAACTATGCCGAAAATCGATCCTAACCTTCCTTTTATGCCTGCTAACACTTCCTTAATGTTTCATAATGATTGCACAAACACGTCTCTAGTTATAATGTCTGCACAAGCCTTATTTGAACTATTTTTTAAAAGGACCATAACTCAAGAAAGATAAGACCAATGAATGATGCCGAAACCCGAACTTGACCTTCCGTTTATGTATTCTAACACTTCCCTTCAGTTTCATAATGAATGCGCAAACACTTTTGAAGTTATTGTCCGCACAAGCCATATTTGAACTTTCTAAAGGGTTATAACTCAAGTACGATAAAAACAAATATGCAGAAAATCGGACTTCACTTTCCTATAATGCCTACTAAAACTTCTCTAAAGTTTCATAATGATTGCACAAAATCTTCTCAAAACGTCAGCACACACTGAAAGGGGAGCCGCCGCCGACCCCGCCAACAACGCCGCCTCCGCCGCCGCCAAAAGTAACCCCTATATGGCGCATTTTCAGGCGACACAAAGACCCCAATCGCCCAAATTAAATTAACACATGTTTTAGTATTTACCTTTAAGTTATACGAGTTAATTTATCGGTGCTTCTTCTTCAGCAAAGCAGGGTTATATCAAGACAATTCAGATCATTATATCTTGTTTTATTACAAAAATAAAGGCATCGATTATTTTCCTCCTACTACTGAGTAAATCGGTACGTAAAAGAAAATAGTATTTTAAATGTGTATTTAATTTTGAACTTGCATATTTTACTTGTATATTTAATTTGAATTGCTTGCATGAATTAGACATATATTAGCTAAGCGTTTAACGAAATTCTAACACAGTACGAACTATCTTAACGCATATATAGCACAATATGCTTTCAGTCAAAAAACGAACATCAAACGCCACTGAAACAGTACATTCTGAAATGTATAATATATGATTATCTATATTGCATACATTTTTCAGCACAAAGAAAAAAACATTAGGACGTGTGTGGTCCCTCAACACATCACCAGCTTTATAATTGGTTTTATAATTTATTCAATACTGTATACATATACTTATACATATGTTTTTCTTTACCCTTCAAATACTTAGTTTCTTCATTTATATCGCATTTAATATCATGGCAAAGCTTCTGTTTGCGGTGCGTTTCCTCCTTTAACTCATTGACTTTGACTTTTAGGTTACCCATCTCACACTTCATCGAACACTTGTTCATCGAACACTTTTATGATTGAATCAATCTGAACAGCAATAGCTTTGGACTGTTCATTAACTACTTCTAATCGTTTATCATATTGTTGACCCAACGAGGTTGCATCGGTCTTTATTTCTTCTAAGCACAATGCATATCCTTCGTCCAGGGAGAGCATTCGTTCTGGATCGCAATGTCGATGGTCTTCCACCACACAGTTAGCGCAGCAGTTACACATGTGTTCCAAGCAGAACGCCTAGAAGGACACTGCGTGCTTGCTACAAACCGTGTCACTGTTTGCTTTATTTGAAGCGTCGATATGTGTAATTTCATGTTTCAACAATTTGTCCAGGCTGTGAGTGTCAATGATGCATGTCGAACAAAATTTTGTCCTACAATCGCGACAGATGAATTCAAGATTTCTGTAACAGCATTTTCCACCGAAATATTCATAACCACTATTCGCCATTCTTCCTCCTGGGGCACTTGTCGCTAGTATATAATCTCTAAACATGAGAATTTTAAAATAGCAAAATGTTAACACGTGTTGTTTTTGTATCGTATGTATTTTATTACACTAATATTATGATTAAAACAATTTAAGCGTTGGTAGTCTCTCAACTCACAATAAAGCAGATCAAAATTTAATATACCCCCACGTGAAGTGAAATAAAGATCAAATTCCTCGGGTGATCAAGATATCATTCACGTTCAGTATTGGAAGTAAGTCATGTAAAACGTAAACAGGTCTCAGTTTTCTTATACCTTTGATATTCGGTACTAGTATGTATCATCACCTTAAGGTTCTTTACTCAAATTGATTCAATTATCCCCTTGGGTATAAAATGGCCCCGCCCTAGAGCTCAATTTAGTTGCTGAATTTCTTTAGGGAAAGCCTTAAATATCATCTTGTTTGAAACAACTATGCTTGTTCCTTTGTATTTGGTATGCAGCATCAACGTATGGTCATTTATTGCAATTGTTAAAGTCATGCCCCTGGCCTCAAATATATGGTGCCGCCACGGAATCGTTTTTTACATGTACTTTAATATAAAACAATTTAACATTTTTCTAGTCAGAAATGTCTAGGCCTATGCCTTTGATATTAAGCACATACTCGTAGCATCGGCTGATTGTCCTTTGCCAAGTTGTAAAAATAATGGTGCAACTGTGCTATAAGAAATGACCCACTCCGGGTCTCGCCTTATGGTCTTGCTCGAAAATTGATAGTATGATGGTCAAAATGTCCTGTTCCGGGGCCAGTGTCTTGGCACCCGGGCCCTCCTGTGTATCCACATGTGTATCTTATGAAGGTATGTACGTGTACATAATCATCAGGTCCTCTAGTTCAGAAGATTAGCTGTTAATTCCGGTCTGTTGCAAATGACCAAAGTGTACTGGTATTGATTCCACCTTGGAAAGCAATATATAAATATCTATATTCTACATACAGCATCACATCGAGATTCAGGCTACGAGCAGTCTACTCCGATTTATATATCATTACGTTTTCTGTCTATCCGTGCTGTCAATATATGCTCTTCGCAGCTGCGTTGCTTGCCGTTTTAAGCGCGTGTGTAGCGACCGAAGAGGTTCCACACACAGGTTAGAAAAATAATTAATATAACCAATTAACTTCTTAACACAATAACACCTTCCTTACAGTAATTTAGATGCTGTTTAAGTAATTTGATGGCATATATACGTTGTTTCTGCGATGTAAGCTTCACACGCTTCGTTTAAAAGTAAACATAGACCTTTGGCAAGAATTATACAGATAAAGTACACTGTAATTCTTTTGATATTGCACTACTTTCCAGGCCCGTTGTGTAACATTACCTGTCTGCTTGGTGAAGACCCAATCTACGTGCCAGGTCTGTGCTGCTCCACCTGTCCGGGGAAGCGCGGAGAGTGCTTACGTGAGTATGAATAAACTGTTTAAATATAAGATGGTTCCATAAGATCACATACTTCATTAACTATTATTTCAGTAGAACATTGAATCGCAGCTAATAATAGTTTGCTAATATTGTTAAAAATACTGATCGGCTGTGAGATTAAATAATGATACAATCTTTCCTTACATCCGAATTGATAGATAACTAAACACAAGACTGTCGAGTAGACAAATGATTGCAACAGCGGACATTTTATTCTTTAATATAATAG
Source organism: Congeria kusceri (assembly GCA_027627225.1). Classification (NCBI taxonomy): domain Eukaryota; kingdom Metazoa; phylum Mollusca; class Bivalvia; order Myida; family Dreissenidae; genus Congeria; species Congeria kusceri. Next base: position 51,772,441 of record CM051029.1, read on the forward strand.
TTATATACAACAGTTATATTTGAAGAGATGGCATTTATATTTATTGGAATGCTTCTTTGTACAAGAGACTTAGCGGACAGGTTACACAACATACGGGATAGATGAAATTAAGTTACTTGTCTAACATAAATATGTATACTGTATTTCAAGCTGGAAAAATGATGCCGTCGAAAGCGCCCTTATTGTCCCCAAATTCTCTGGGCTAAGCCCCTTTGCAAAGATGTTCCCCCGGTTACACCCATGGTCAGTGCTGTCCGAAATGCGTTGAGGAGCAAGAGGAGGAAAGTAATGTAGTGAAAAAGTGTTTGTTAATCGTTATATATTGTACACGCTATTACTATTGTTTTCATTAAAACCTGTAAATTATTGTAATGTTTTTAGACAACTCCAAAATTGTTAAAAGTGACAATATTGTTAAAACAATAATAAATACACGATCTTGTATATTGTAGTACCTTATGACGATGGTTATGGTGATGATGAAGTCAATGAAAAGGGTAAGTGAAACATCAACATTGAGTCTTTCAAATAAGACTTTTAAATAGTTAACTGCAATACAAATAGGGTTACACAAAGTGCGATACACCTATGAATCCCATTTAAGGTCCCCCTTGCGAGGAAGTAGACTGTGACTGTCCAGAATCATATCAAGACGGCCAGAAGCTCGTCCAGTTGCCGAACATGTGCTGTCCTATCTGTGTTGGCAAAGGTGCTCACTTAGTAGGAGTGTGTTAAATAGCTATCTGTATTATGATGATCAGTATTCTTTATATTATAACCTCGCTATTGCGTCAGTTGTGATTTCAAATGTTTTATACAATTGATGTGTTTAGTTGTTAGTTAATTTGGATTATTGTATCCTAACTACAGCTATCAATATAAGCGGTGATGAATAGATATAAATAACACTGTCGTTACATGTTTTCCGTTCTTTTGAACATGTGACCGCAACAGTTGCTCTGTTACGATTTAGAATGTTGTGGTAATTTGCCAATTTGAAACCAATCAAGGCTATTGTTTATTTAAGGGACATAACATATCTATTGATTTTCAAGCATCGCAAGCTTATCGTCATAAACATATATATACATGTATAAACAAAAAACACTGCGTTTGACAACTAAATTGCTTAAAACCGGTTTGCTGTACTTAAAACAACATTGTATGCAATCTTATTTAAAGTCACACATGTTATCTTCACCTTTCTCGAACGGTGATCGCAATGTCTATTTGACAAATTATTTTACATTTGATGGTCGTTGATTTCGCGACAAGACACGTAATGTGACCATGATAACACAACAACGCCTATAATATATTTTATCCTTGATATGATATTTAGCGTCAACATTTGTTGAAATATTTTTATTCAGATCCATGTCAGTTCGGTGGAGACGGATCCCCCTGTGGGCCAAGCCTTGCAAAAACCGCTCCTGCTCATGTTTTGCCCCTAAATTATTCTCCGATGCGCCTGGGAAATGCTGTTTCAAATACAAGAGTAGTCGCGGTTGATATTTTGACATTCAAACAACACCGTTCTTATTAATGTCCTTTTTATTCTAATTCTGTTTTATTTCAACGATTGCCCTTTGTGTATCTTAAAAATCCAGAATGATTAATATTTATGGAATATAATTAAACATTCCTTTAACGTTATCCCATGTGTTCCCTTTGTCAACATTTTTCCAATGGGAAGCCGTCCAATATCGGGCGTGTTTTGATAAGATATAAGTATGTGGATAATTTACAATGCACGTGCTCGTGTCCAAGAAATTAAAATTGTTTTTTTTTCTCTTCGAAAACACAAACACAAACTAAATGGAACTTGCACTCATAATAATCTATTTAAAACAATGTAAAACAATCTAAAATCTAAATTCAATGTTTAATTTAAGATCACGTGGTTATTGACAAGTTTATAACATTAATCTAATTATGCATCGGAAACACTTGCACATCAAACGTGTGATCCGTACAATTATTATGTTTGCAAATGATATATTAAACCATGTTACTTAGCATATAAGTAAAACTTATTGTTTCAAAGAAAAGTAAAGTACCATTTTTGTGTGTTTTGAAACAAACATTGTGTTAAGGTATCTCATGCAACGACTCAACATTTATTTGGATTATACATTTTATGGAAGAAACATGGACGCTGCCCTGAGCCTCTCCCTGGTGCTAGTGGGCACTGTGTGCATCGACGCTCGCACGACTTCGACTGTCCCGGGGCCCACAGATGTTGCTCCAATGGCTGCGCCCACGTATGCATGAGACCATCGACGCTCGCACGACTTCCACTGTCACGGGGTCCACAGATGTTGCTCCAATGGCTGCGCCCACGTGTGCATGAAACCAGGTACGATCTACATTATACGACTGCCAAAAACAGTAACGCGTGTATACTTGTAAAATATAAACAGATGAACGAAGGACCTTCGGTACGAACTGTGATATCTTGGAACTAATTTTTATAACGTGTGCTAATACCTTTTTTATTAAAACAATTATAATCCATGTATTAGTAAAATGTGAGCATGTATGTCTGTGTATAAACGTTACGTGTGTATTAAAACTATATTTAAATGAGCGTTTTGAAATGATTTGTTAATCCCACATGACAAGATATCGCCGGTGCTGTTCATTGTATATTTTATACCATGATGATTAATCTGCTCGACAAACATACGAATTCAAGTTGCAGTGCTGTAACCATGGATTATGTGTCCTTCAGTATTGAACAATGTTGTCCGGAATAAAATGTTTCAAATCTAAATAATAGTGTATTAAAATTATTTATTTGTAACAATACCCTGCTACCAATACTTTTCGTGAATAAAAATCGTATTACAGTCGGCATAAAATAGTATGTTAAAGATAAGTTTAAAAATTAATTACAAAACACAACACAGACATATGAATATATTTCAGAGTATGCACGATGACATTAACGAACGTTCATTCTAAGCCTATGAAACACACTTGTTGAAAGATAAAGTGTAGATAAAGTCATATGCTTGCGATATTCGAACGCTGAACACACATAGAGCAAAACGGACTCTCTCAATGAACTATTTTCATTATGATTTATTCATACATGGACATGGTGGCGATGTAAATTGCAAGTTCTTAAGGCGTGACAATATACCTACACTGGTGAGTTGAATTTGTTGCAACAGTAGTTAGTCTAATCGTATTGCGACACTCAGAGGAACCTCACACGTATCAACGTGCTTTAGGACTTTGTATTGCTTTCAACATGCGCAGATGACCGATTCATCAAGTTTCTAAATTTCTTAACGTACACTATATGCATGCAAAATAAAACAACAACTATAACTATATAAGTGTATTTACAACAACCAAACTGCCATGTTCGTAGCTCGTTTGTTAGTTTATAAAATGAATACTATCATTATCTACCTATATATCGGAAAATTGCTAATTCTGCGTGTCTTTAAGTCCTTTCAACCACTTATTCATCTTATATATGTGGCATGTCCTTGAGAGCATTTCGTTTTTTTATTGTCTACACACCGTCCGAAAATATATTCAACTTCGAATAGGTGCATCAATACCAGGTAAGGATAACGAATATCGAAATTGGCGTATAGTTTCGCAATATATCCATAATAATTATAATTATTATTTTGACCGGCTTATCTAAAATATAGTCAGCCTTCGATCCAGAAAAGGAGTGTCTTTTATAGTATTACATTTCTCTTGCTGGAATTCATTGTACACATGCTTATATATTGGAGTCTGTGCATGCACTTGCGACACATGGCTGTACACATATCCGCTGCAATGTTACATGTGTTTTTTTGTCTTGTTTGAGAACATAAACGTTCTTTATTTATCCAAGGTTAGTGTTAACGGCGTATGTCTTCTAGTTGTAATGCGATGTCACATAAAAATACTTACATCTCTCACAAGGGTTATTATGCCGATAATCGTTAAGAAATTGTGTATCACATGATGATTATCCATTTCATCAGACTGCAAAATGCAAATGCATAATCCGAGATATGTTTTTAATTTAATGAAATAAGATATCAGCTTTGATCGTGAATTCTTTTATACGAAAAACAAAGACAATAGCTTGCTATCGGTAATAGATTCCGACGTGTTTTAGTCTCGCCGAAAAACCGAATTTTCTTTGACACCAACATGTCCTGTTACTCCGGATATAAATAACAATTTATTTTGCTGATGTCACTAAGTGGAGACAAATGATATAATATTTCAAAAGTAACAATCAAAAGATGAAACATGTTGTCAAGCGATTATAGCTTTGTCATTTTGTCTGAGTAATATTTTCAGCTAAGAATTAAGGTACAGTGAACAAAAAGCATCCAAGATTCCAATAACTTTGAAAACGTACATCTTTCAGGGAAATCATGCCAATACCAGATTGAACTTAAAGTGGACGTTTCTACTTAATAATTTTCATTATTTAAAATCGACTGACAATTTGTGTAAATCGATTTCAATATTATTCTCGCTTAAACAAATTAGCAATCAATAGTCTGGTAATGCACATTATAACTATTGCTGGTGTGAAAAGTAATGTACTAGTGTGTACTAGTAGCAAAACTGAAATTGCATATGTTTTGTCAATATCAGGCACTTGAATCAGCTTACTTAGCCAACTCCCAGAAAGAAAAAACATGTATTGAGCTTCTTAAAACAGTGTACAACGTTGAACCAAGCTTACGAATGTAAGTACGTGTGCAACATCGCTAATCGCAGAGATTCAGCGGATTATTTGGTAATTATGGCTTGCACCTGCAACCGCAGCATGTCCGTGTGTATTGGTGCAACCTTTGAAATAAAAGTATAAATACAGACTTCAAGCAACAGTTTTAGCATGTGTTTGGAGAAGTAGAAGTGACAGTTTCCATTCGGATCGCAAATTCATAACGTGCCGTGAAGTTATGCTTTTCGCCACTGCATTGCTTGCCGTGGTGGGCGTTTGTGCAGCGACCGGACACGTTCCAAACACAGGTTAGACTAACCGTACTAAAATACATTTGTCAATATAAAGGAAACATACATATACATAACGTATAGCGTAGTTTAGAAGTAGCTTCATTACCCGTTCATATGCAATTTTTTCGACATGATTTTCCAATAACCCCACTGATTTGTTATTTAAATTCAAGAATCTCTATTACTCCGGCGACTGACGATTCATTGTACTGTGGACACGTACGCCAGTGCAATCAAAACTTTTATAATGCCCATGTATTTCGTCTAAGCGTATTGCAGTATCCCATACATTCCAGGACCGACGTGTAGCAAGGAATGTCCCAAATGCGACGATCCGTACCCCGTGCCCGGTCTTTGTTGCCCTATCTCTCTAAAGAAGCCTGCACCATACGAACGTAAGTACGGACAAACTAAGAAAGACAAGAGAATATAGGCTTACTGACAGATTGTCACTGGAAGGTGTGATCGCCATCGGTTAACTTTAAGATGACGGTATCTGAATATTACTAAGGATCATTGTTAGCACATCAATGTATAATGATGGTTAGTAGTGATGCAACGGGTAGCAAAATTTTGTCGGGTCTGGTCGGGTATCTTTCTTCGGGTCGGGTATTTGCGGGTCCGGTCGGGTATTGATATAAGTAAAAGTACACATCAACTTTGTACCTCTAGAGGGCTGTTCCGATGAGTCATCATTGTTTCTACTTTGAAGATTAGTCTATTGAAGAAATTATTCTAGTTTGTGACTTGTTCACATACAGTTTTGGTGTCAGATTTTGTCCTGCCTAGTGTTTGTTTTATCATGTTAATAAATCTGCCCTTCTCGTTGCATTAATATTGCTTGACAAATCGCATTGTGCAGCATCCATCGGTTTGACTGATATCCTTGTTATTAATTGAATTGTTAGACTGTTAACATCTAAACTGGATCAGAATTTAGATAATTTGCAGTAGGATTAGAGCTACAGATATGTTGTATGCGGACTTTAGTTCTGTAATACGGTTAGAAAGGAACTATGAAGTTTGAACTGTACATGTTTCCGTAATAGTTATTTTTCACAGGACTTTTTTTATCATAATTGTTGTTTTTTTTTTTTTTTTTTTTTTTTTTTTTTCCGTTCTATATATTTTATTTTCCTCGTCAATAGGTGTGTGAGGGTCGAGGGCATCCCCCTCCACACCGTACATCATGAGTATTGATAATAGTTCAACATGCATGATATATAATATTACAATGAAGACAAGTGCTCACAATTGCATATTAAGAATAATATCATAATTGCTTAAACAGCAATATACAAATTGATATACATATTGAAATTTTGAATATACGGATAAACTATGCAAGTCACAATGTTCTTAACGATACAGATTTAACAAAATGTCCCATTCTTTATTTGTAGTTATTAAGTTAGAATCTAAATTGCAGAAGAAGTTCATTTCCTTCAAAATATGATACTGGATAGAAAAGAATGATCTTGCCGCGATAACGGTAGGTAATGTTTGATTCATTTTACAATTATAAATAAACCTTTTAGTGAGAAGGAATGTTAGATTAAGAGGACCACTTGTGTTTTTATGTCCTAACATGAAAGAGGGTGCATTTATGAAGTCAGCGAATACCTCAAAACCTTCAAACAAATCAGCAATAAATTTTTTAACGTATTTACATTTCCAAAAAATGTGCTCAATTGTTTCCGACATATCATGACAGAAAGAGCATTCAGCTGACGATTTATAATTGATTTTATAAAAAAAATAGTTGGTACCAATAATTCGGTGTATAATTCTATACTGGAACCATTGTAGCGTAGAATCTTTGGTTATACAAAAAGGCATACTAAAGATATGGTTCCAGTCTTTTAATTCAATATTTTCAAAAATGCTCGTCCATTTTGACATACAGACTGGTAAAGTGTCATTTGTTTTAACAATATTATACATGGGTTGGGTACCTTTTTGATATTTTAAAATGGATATCACTTGAAGGGGAACAAAAGGCTTAACAAAGTCAAAATCTGCAATCGTATTCAGAGCAGATGTTTTATCGAACAAACCATATTTCTTCAAGTATTTAGTAACTACATTAGTAATACCTATGTAATGCAAGTAGTTTGGATAGAAATTATATCTGTTACACAGTTCTTCATAGCTATATAATTCTAACCCATCGTTGTTTTTGATCAAATCGCAGATAAAATGCACGCCATTTTCAAACCATGTTTTGAGGAATACACTTTTATTACCGATCGTTATATCAGGATTATAGAATATTGGGGTTTGTAATATGTATTTTATATTTAATGATTCTGCTTTGCGGAAATCAACAAACGATTTTAAAGTGTCTTTCCAAAAAGCATTGCCTGTTTTATTTATAAGGTTTTCTGGATAGTGAACACCACAGTTGTAAAGTTTTTGGGTGTCTATTATCATTTTTACAATATTAATCCATTTACCATTTCCTGTGATGATCCTTCGTATCCAAGAACATTTCAACGCAATTATAAATGAAAAGATGTCGACCATATTAAGACCTCCTTCAGTATATTCTTTAGTAAGTACATTTTTGTTAATTTTTGAACTCCCATTCCACACAAAGTTTAAAAAGAGATCATTAAGCTCAACCAATATTCTATGTGGTGGATTGGGAAGTGAAACAAATAAATGGTTAAGCACTGGCAAAGCAATCGTTTTTATTACTTGTATCCTTCCAATGGGAGTTAATATCCTTCTGGACCAGTTTTTAAGCGTTCTAATTCTATACAATTTATCCATATAATTAAGATCTATCATCTTATCAAGATCGACATGAAATGTTAAATTGTTGTTTGTTAACGATCATTCTTGGCTGAATAGGACCCAATTCCTCCAGCTCTACAGTATATACATGTATTTTATCCCAAAATCTATTTTTTTCTTATTAATGACTAAAGTTGAATGATAAGGAAACCAACACAATTATCAAGTTAAAACTGAAGAGAAAAGATACAGTCATATAAACAGATTATTTGTATTACAGGATATTTAAGCTCTAAGAAATAAACCTCGATACAATAGTTATTTTAAAAAAAAATGTATTCTCGTTTCGATCTATACAGATTTGTTCGGTAAGTTATTTACATAGGTTTTTTGCAGAGGTTTGCGTTAATAATTTAGCAGGAAATAATGCACGCGCTTCTTGTGTATGCATATGTACGCAAGGCTTTATAGAGGGATTGATTCGTAATTCGAGGCGTGAATTTGACGGGGAAAATATATGGAGCAGGAAATTGAAAGGATGAATACTAAATAACACACTCAGAACCGTCAACAGTTTCGTTCGGCATACAAATGTGATCACTTCTTTTTATTTACGATAAATTTGACATTTACTTAAAATCCAATGTACTCTGCCACACCTATTTTCTCAACTTGACGGTTTGAAAATTCTTGGCTTAAGACATCCATACATCTGTTCAGTGTGGTTGGTTTAGCGATGCACACCAATATCCAAGAACGCCAGCAGAATATTTGCTTTTATTTAAAAAAAACAATTAGAAACACCTATGCATATTGGGTCTTGGTTTTATTTATTTGTTGAATATGGTTTATGATTAAGACAAATTGTAAGACAGATGACGATGATAAAAAAAGTTCAAATACACTATTATTTTAATACCCGACCCGATTTTTCCAATAAGGAACCGAACTCGAGTTAAATTTTATGGAACCGAGAATGCGGGTATTTTCGGGTATCCGTTGCATCCCTAATGGTTAGCTGATAAAAAATACAGAATAAACATTAGTGTATGTTTAAAATTGTTTTTACAATAAGTTTATTGATCAGTGGTTTAAGTTGTTTGTGATGTTTTTGCGTTTTTCTTATAAAGCCGCCGCACATAAGGTTATTATGCAATACCATTAAGCATTATATTGCGGAATTTGGCCAGTGAAAATATATCCGGGTAAAACATAAAACATTTTGAATAAAAAGGAGCAACATCGGCTAGTTTCCATGTGTTAGAAACGTAAACAGTATCCTGAATTTAAGAATATTTTTTTCGGTGATAACGCTTTGTTGTTGTGGTTGTTTTCTCTCAATAGAATTTTACATGTTTTGTTCATTCGTAACGACTTGTGCGTTTCTTAAATATTTTCGTTTAAAATGTGTTTAAGCAGCATGCGTAAATTGTATGTGAATTTATGTGACTGCAATTCTTGGCATAATGGATCAGTTTGATTACTTACATTCATATGACACTGTAAATTTTGACTTCCGAATTATCCGTTAATGCTTCACAATACAGACAATGACAAAATATCGGAATAAAGACCAATGGGTGTCATATACCATATGGAAATATAGTGGCATGTGTTTCATTGATATGTTACCCCCATATGAGCTTTTATTTCCATTTGTAGACTTTGAATTGCGATGCTATGAGGTTAATTTTTATTGTCACTTACTTGTTTTGTGAATAATGCTGGGCCAAGTGTGAGGTTCGTGCGCACATACACCGGTTTACACCCCCAATGCTTTACATTGACCGTTCCAAGGCGTGTGTTTTGTGTTTATTATGTATTTTTGTGATGTCATGTGTATTGTTTTTGGCAATCGGTCACTTGCCATAAATAAAATACCTCGGGCTGCTTATAAGAGTTCTCTCCTGCTGTCGCAGCTGGGGTTTCGTTTTATTTATATTTATCTGTGTGTTTGCTTTGTCCTACAGCTGCCAACGACGACAAGAACGATAAAGATCGTAAGTATATGTTTCCTAACGTGTATCTAAACGTCAGCAATTCGAGACATATTTGAGAGAGAACTACAATTTTGGTTGTCTTATTTCATAAATTCCTTTCGTCCTACTGTACACGTTCGTGTAAGGTATTCAGTCAATATTCGGATAATAAGCGGAATAAAAGGACAGGGACGGTAACATAACAGGTTATAGATGTAATTGTGTAATAGGCATGACGTTTTTTATTTCCATTGTTTCTTTGTGTACTGAAATATTTCATATACAGCTCCTATAGGCGTTGAATAAACAATGTATAATTGCAATTCCTGTGTTTCAAATCACTACAGTACTTGTGGTTTATTAATAGCCAAAAAGGGAGGCCCACATCGCCCAGACTGTTCCCGCATTCTCTGCGCTGAGCCCAAATGCAGAGGTCGGGTGGTAACGCCCCCGGGAAAGTGTTGTCCAAAGTGCGTTGGTGGCGGTACGTCTACCACAATGTGTTTTTTAATTTACTGAGCCTCATAAAAACGATTTGTTTGCTATATTTATTTACTATTGTTAACAGTATAATCCTCCTTGTTCTAGAAGCTATGAACATCGATCTGGGATACGTGTTGGTTTTCAGGGATGTACATGTTTGCATACGGTCAAAATCGTGTTTTAATAGTAAAGAATTACTTATGATATTAATTACATTAAAACATCAGCGTTTGCAATTATATGATGCTTAATTACAATATAAATACGAGCAATATTGTTAATGTTTTAGTTTATATTTGCTTATGGAACAAATATACATACACTTACACAAAGTAAATTAGAGAATACATATTACTTTTTTTTTCTTGTAGGGGTAATCTTCCTTCAATATTATCTGTTTGATTTTTAGATTATGGAATTGTCATTAATGTTTTAGATTTATAGTTTTGTGAGCACACATGTGTTTATGTGACCCTGCTCTATATGATAAAAATATTGCATATACATTATTTCATAGTACATCACGTGTATTGCCAATAAAACAAACAATTAATTGTAGCTGTAAAACTTCTAACATCGTTACTACGTAAAGAAAACAATATTTGAAGAAGAATGTCTAGGTCTGGTTGATATTGTTTTCCATACAGCATGCAGTTATTAATCCAAAACATGTATGATCAATTCTGTTAGATTTAATCAGTTACATCAATTAACAAAATGTAACTAAATGATGTATATATATGATTCCGTAAAATGATAATATAGATCGACTTCACTTTTCATAAAGTCTTTACGTTTCCGCATGCACTCTACATCCATGTTATTGACAAATTTGAATACCAAGTGTCCAAACGTTTCTTTAAAATGCCATATTACTTCATATGAACGTTAATCTAATTCGAGGACAAAATATATCATGTTGACAAAATAGATGCACTGTTGTGGGCCACTTACGATAAATGTTTGGGTGGCATGTTGAAATTAAGGAAATATTTATCTTTGCCATTCGTATTTACATTTGTCTTGCATCTATATGTACTATCTGATTCTATATCCATATGTACTCACTGGTTCTATATCCTTTTTCAGAAAAGGATAAAGACCACCCTTACCGCTTTGGCTACCCCGACTGCTCCACTGTGAAATGTGCAGTTGTACAATGCCCTAAGGGGTCCCGACCAGTCCACCCGAGGGGCGAGTGCTGCAAGAAATGTGTACCTAGTAAGCGGCTTGCTTCAACTTACCGTCCTTTCTACTTCATAGAAGCACGAAATTTGTGTTACATTCAGATACAAATTATAGAGTCAGTACAAACAATCAATACTGACTAGGCAACCTAGATATAAATATGAAATATGTCTATTATGAATTGACATTTATAAATACAGATACCTTTAAGATGTTATACCGTTGCAAAATGTGAATTTATTTTGCAATGCGAACGTTTTTTTTATTTTAAAAATAAGCGTATGTTTTCGTGCCAACGCTACATCTTTCACAAACTATCATTCCATTTTATAATCAATCACAATGGTTCATACACGCCCGTTCGATATTGTATCTTCTGCGTCATTAATCAGTCATGGTAAACATATGTTGTTTTCTTGTTATAGTTTTTACTATTTGGAAAAATGTCTGTTTTAGACAAAGGCAAAGATGATGGTGATGACGACGAATATGACGACGATGACGATGACGATGATGACGATGATGAAGATGATGATAAAGATAAACACGGAAATCGCAAACCCAGTACGTAACATGTAATAAAAGCGCGATCGTTTTTTTTTCATTATTGTTGTTGTTATGAAGAAATTCTAGGAATTTAATAATGAACGATCTAATATAAAATATTGTCAAAATACTCATTCAGAACCTACTGTGATATGTCATTTGTGATACTTATGTGCAACCGTTTAAGGACCGCCTTGCGAACTCGTTTACTGCGGTGATCTCGTCTGTCCCGAGGGTCAACGTCTCATTCAGCTGCCGAACATGTGCTGCCCTATCTGCATCGGCAAAGGTGACGATGAATTAGTTGAACTGATTTTATAATAATGCAAAACGGAAATTTTAATTTCCTACAGGATGTTATCGCAAATATAAAATTACCTTTTATAATTATCTTGACAGCTGCAGACTAATTTCTAACAATAATAAATATAACTTAAGTTCCAATGGGTCTTGAATCTCAACTACTATTCAACTACTATTCACATCATAAAAATAGTGCAAATTAAACGTAACTTTTGGAGCGACGGTTTCATACGTCATGGCTACTGCCCAGAATTTTCGTGATTTTTGCACATTTGTATTCTGGCGATGTTACGGTGTCGATTAAACAAGTTTATCTTCATTATCGTTTTTTTGTGAACAAATGACAAAAGTTACCCATTGAAAGGTCTTTCTGCAGACTAATGCTTAACATGAAACAACGGCAATTGTTCTGTTTGAAACATTAATTTCATGACGATTTTTAACTAAATAAGTAGGCTTTTATTTTCCAGATCCGTGTGAGTTCGGTGACGATGGTTCCGTGTGTGGGACGAAATCAGGACTGACGTGCAAGAATCCAGCTACCACGTGTGTGGCCCCTAGTTATCCGGATGCTGCTGGAAAATGCTGCTTTAAGTACAAGAGCTGTCGTGGTAGGTTGTTTTATAGTCCAAACCAAATGCCCTTATGATTGTGATACTAATTTATATTCACATATCCACATAGACCTGTTTTAACATTAACATATCATATGTGAAGAATTATATTTCAAAACATACATTAATATGCGCACTGGTTTATGTAAAGATACGCTGTTCTTATAGTATATCCCATTCTCAATGCAATCTGTTGTTGATAATGTTCTGTCGATATTCACATTTGAACATTATTTTTGCTTGTCAGGAAACAAGAAGGGTCGTTGCCCAAAGCCTGATGCTAAAGCATATAGACCATGCAAGGAGTGCTGTTCGCACGACTTCGACTGCCCTGGGGCCCAGAGATGTTGCTCAACTGGCTGCGGCTATAGCTGCATGAAACCAGGTACATTGTATAGTAACCATAATTAAATTGTTGTGGAATGAATATCGATGCATTGAAAACATGACGTTTGGTGAATCGGGTCTTGCCATTATTTTACTTGAACAACGTATGCCGCATTTAAACAAATGAACAAAGGCCCTGTGTTACAAACATAATTATAGTTAGTACGAACCGTTGTAAAGCACTTTGTAATTCAATATAATTGATATCAAAGCAGTTTCTGGCGGTAACCAAAAGATTCCATTTAAACTACATGTAATGCCCAATGATATTAATTATTTAAGTTCGATATAATACGCGTACTGCAAATGCATCATTGTGATTTTAAATTATCACAATGTGTTCGCTTGTATTAATACCTATTGATTGCATACATGTATTTCAGTTTACGGCGATTACTAAGCTGGACCATTATGACATCGACTGATCCCAGTTTCATTATTGATGAAGTCGTGTTGTAACAATGTCCAATGTATGTCGATGTATATTAGAAAAAATAAAATACTGAAATACATAAAGATGTTACTATTTAAAACTGTATCGGAAACAATTAATTAATTTTAGTGAATCAAACTAGTACCACCTATATGCTTCATTGCAAAACATACACACATACATACATAACATAATATATAATGCATGTTCTTTAGACAATGTTTGTAATGGGAAAATGCCGTCAAAGTTACGAAAAAAAAAAACTGTTCCTGTTTCGATAAACATTACATGATCACACTTCCTCGGACAAAACCATGAACGCCCAGACTGCATGCCGAACATGTCTATAAGGGCTTGGACTGTTAAGTACCATACTTCGAACAGTCTCAGTTTGAACAAAATACGCGTTGTAATTCCACAAAACTATACCATATTAAAAAACACAAAACAACACAGCGCATTATGTTCAAGATATGAACAATTAAGTATTGAAATCAACAAACGGCAAATGTATGCAATCTAAAGTGACATGCAATCAACGATTATGCGAAGACAGTATTAAACACAATATACATATGCATATTGTCGTTTCATTAACATTTCCATTTTAGATAATTGCGATACTATATAGTCACACATTATAATAAGACTCATAGTATAATTAGCATGTTATATCTTGGTATTGTGAGAATCTTGAAGATGTAATTTACACTATCATCTAGAATGTGTATTCACTAACAAATTAGTGTTATTAAATTATTCAAATGCATACGAATTTAAATCCGTGCAAGAATATATATAAGGATTTCATGCAAAGTAAAATCAAATGCCAAATAAAATACAATTGTCTTACAAACACTGTTAAACAATGGGGAAAAATGAAACATATATTGATTTTTTTTGTTAGAACATAATTAATATCGGTTTGTGCTCCTTTTTATTTAAGTTGTGCAACATAAATCACTCATTTCTTATAAATTCTGCGTTCACTTCATTGTTGTAATTTGCATATTGGTATAGGTTGTTATAATCACTATGGTTTACTACCAATATGACGATAATCCCCTGGTACAGATTGTCGGATAAACATATGCTCATTAGAAGTTTATTTTCAAGTAAACGAAGAATTATAACAAATACATTTTATAGAATAAATTGAATTTTGTGTTATAAGCTGTTTTGTGAGTTCTTAAAATTGGATGTTATCACCCACTATAGTTCGGCATCACTTGCCTCATGTTGTTGTAATGTTATTAATGATCCAATATTTGAAAGTCGCACTAATCTTTATACAAGACCCTCTAACCTACTTGTTTCACACATGGGAATGTATTTACAAAGCTCCTTTGTAACCATATTATTATTATTATTATTATTATTATTATTATATTTATTATTATTAATGTTATTATATAAGCTCCGATATATGGTAATCGTGTAGCATGAGATTTGTTTGCTGTTTTGGCGGGAAAATTCATTCAGTCTTGGAATCTGCCACAGAAAAGGCGTTGTTTTTTGCGGGCTGTATATGCTTGATTTTTGATTGGTTGAGTTTATTTTTCAGTATTGGTTATCTGATGAATTATAAAATTGAGGTTGCTCGTTACAATTAAATACAAATAGATACGTAAATTTTGATTTTCATTGTAACAATGTACTGTTGATTGAGTTTCGCATCATTCGCATTGTACTATCGTATGGAAATGAAATGATTTTTAAAAAGTTTGTGAACGTATATGATTTAATACACGGTAGGTCGCATTGTTCCCAGTGACTACTACAGAAACAAAAATGTGTTGGTTTTGTTGTTTATATGATTCGGAGATTGGTAGTTATAAACTAAATCACTAGATTTTTAATTTTCGCTTCCTTTTAATACAACATAAAATTCCCCTTAGACGCTTTGTAAATACAGTACCGGCTCTACTGTTGTCCTTCATAGTTTTTTCTGAATGGAAAATTGCTTGCTATTATGCATTCAAGTTTTGTTTGACGCATGATTAGAACCGGTTTCAAACGTTGCATTAAGTGTCACATAAACGAGTGGATAAAGGTACATATTCACAAATCGGCAAATTAAAAATTGTCAAAATGTTTGTTACAGATTACTGTTAGCAAATGGTAACGGACAATTTTCACAAATCGAAAATTTGTGAAAAACTCCCCAATAAGACTCACATTTCTAATCAGATTTATATTACTAATGATCTTAATGAAAAACGAAACATTCGTAACATGTACAATCTATACAGTGCTGGAGCTTAAATACTGCAAAATGTATATCTGCTCTTGTATAATTATACAGTTTAATGGAAAAACGTAAGAAGTATTTTCATCATTTACAAAAATCCAAAGTACTTATAGTAACAATGTTATAAAGGAATATATGTCTGGACGTATATCAGAAACATGTCTGATTGATCATGAAATACATTGTATTTGACTGTCTTTCTTAACCGAAGATAAGACGGTAAAATGAATTTGTAATGTCATACATTATTTTATTTAAACATGGCTTACATTTGGATTAGTGAAAACGCCCATTTTCTCGCATTTCCACATTTACTATTAACACTGAATTATGCACATTATTGTGGTTATTATTATATAGTGTATTTATATGTATTCAATTATTTAGATTAGTTTTGCCTCTGTTGGAAATGGTTCAACGCTAAATAGCCCTTCTCATCACATGAAAAGTTGTTACATCATCTGTAAAACAGTGCATCATAAAATTACTATGTAGTTTGGAAACAATTATAGATTGCAGCAACTGTTTTTTGCTTGTTTGTTCTTTGACGATAAGTAGATTGTGGATGGCGCTGAATGTCCAGTTGTACTTCAAGCCTGACTATGAGTGCCTATTCGAACTTACAATATACTATTTGTATATTTTCTTTAGCTAGAATAATAAACTAGTAACATGTTCGATATACGTATAATTAACCAGTAGCAAAAACATGAATAGCTGCGCCCCTTTGTTTTTCTAATGTCGTTTGTCCGAGGATTTGAAGTAAATTGATTGGATTATGCAACCATGTGCTATTATTTACCACCCAAATATAAACCCATAATTGGCGAACTCACTCCTTGATAGACATATATATACTGGTCAATTTACGTGCGATCTACATGTCATAAATAAGGAAACGATTATTTAAATATGTAAAATGGTAAAACCTTTACTTTAAATTAGTTCAAATTATGATAGAGAACTGGAAGAGACCGATTTATTTATTATTTCTCGTTAATGGTTGTACGAATACATTCGATTTGTAAATCATACGCTTCCAAAAGTATGATTCCTTCGAAATTAATCTGAACATTAAACAAACATATTCGAAGCAGTCCGTTTAACATGCTTTCACACGGCTGACGCATGCCATTGAAGACTTTCGCTTTTAATGGAGATAAGTGTTCAATATTTATTCGAAATTCTCCCAGTTGTTATTGTGGTGTTACATTGATCAGTGCTCATGGCAACGTACTGTCCATGAACATATGTAACACATTATATAATTATTCAATCCGCCAGACTGAATATTGCAAATGCTTAACCCGACATGTGCTTGCTATTTTATCCAGTTAGAATACAACGTTATTTATGTTTAAATACCACTAATGCAACTCATAGATAGATAGCGCCAAAAAGCTGCGCTTTTTGAAGTCTCACCTCTTACCCCATCTTTCACTCAATAATAAAGACACATTTTCAGGAAAATGTTTCCCAAGCAAATGTTACAATTTCTGGCGGTCAGTATTAAATAGACGATTAAACAAAATGGGAATCATATTCACAATCAACTGAGTGAAAGTTTCAGTCGTTGTACTTGGAAATCATACGATTTAAGTTTATCCAACAGGTCACGCGGTAATGAATGGAAAGTACTTAAGCATTGTTGGGGAGGGCACTTCAGTACCAGAAGCAATTCCTGACTTAGCTATCTTAACATGTGTTGAGCTTCTTTCAAAAGCATAGCATGTTGATCACAGCTTACGAATGTTAACACTTGCACAACATTGCCAATCTCTCTGTTTCTGAGGATAAGTCGGTAAATCCGGTCTACACGTGCAACCATTGGAAAATATTGGCGAAGTCGCGGTGACAGTCTCTGTTTGAATAGGAAACCCATACGGTGCCGTCAAGAGATGCTTTTCGCCGCTGCCTTGTTTGCCGTGGTGGGCCTTTGCACAGCGACCGGATACGTTCCAAGCACAGGTTGAATTATTCGTACTTGTATGCGTTCAAGAAATAAATAAAGGATCGTTTAGTTATAACTGCATCGTTATACATTGTGCAAAGCTTAAAATGTGAGTAGCGTGACAACAGAAACAGTTTGACTTGCCAAATATGCGAGCTTCCTCACTGTTATATTATATAAATTAAATTAAGGTATATTATATAAATATAAAAATATATATGATTCCTTCGGCGAATCATGCTCTTTTGCAATATGGACAGGTACTGTCAGTCAAACAAAACTTTGCTTGTGTTCATGTATTCCGTCCATGCGCAAATCTTATACATTTTAGGACCGGTGTGTAGCACGGAATGTCCCAAATGTGACGATCCGTACCCCGTGCCCGGACTTTGTTGCCCGATCTACGCAAGGTAGCCTAGACATACGAACGTAAGTATCTAAAAGATACAAGAGAATTAAGCCTGACACATTGGCGCTGGATTGTGTGGCGGTCATTAGGTACGGAAAGATCTAGGATAAAACAAGGTACAAGGTTCTGCTAAAATAGGAGCAGGGTGGAAAGACAGACCAGTTTGGGGACATTTTCCAATAATTTGCTAAATCCAGTGTTTTTGTGAGCTTAAACACGTTCGCAACAATTTCCTTCAATTTTTTTCCAACGACAGAATTTCTTAAATCTTGGCACAAACATGCATCAATGTATCCTAAAACTAAAACAGTCTTTAAAAATAGGGGTCACAAGCCTTTTTCCGGAAATATTGAATTTTGAATACGGTACCTGTCGAAGCCTTTTTTCAGTTTATGCAACTTAAAATGCATCAATTTTAATGTTTCGTTTGGTAATATACAAGTGCAGTTTAATGATAAAACGCGCTTTATCTACAGTTATCATTTACCAAATGACCTGTAATGGACGCTTAACGAGGTGAATTTTTCATTAAAATTGCCTGTGAAAACATCAATAATTTATCAAATATACGAATATATTTTGATCCAAACGACATATTTTGTTAAAAGATCCCACATACATGCGTCATTGTATACTGAAACTAAAACAGTCTTAAAAAATAGGGGTCACCGGCCTTGTAATTAGTATATTGTAACTTATATACAATAACGAAAAAATGAAGCAAAAGGAGAAATTAACCCAATTATTTTCTTTTTGTTGAGAATGTCTTTAATGACTAATTACGGTTTTTTATCCTAGTATATTTATTTGACTTTAAATATTTGCACAAATATATTTGATTTAAAAATATTTAAAATTTCAGTGTTGGCCAGCCCTGACCTTCATACTGGAGAACAAGAATTGAGCAGGGTGCAGCATCCTGCTAATTTGCTCTAGATTTGTCCCTACATTAGGTGTAGTTTGCAATTATTTAACTTCTAGAACACTTTATCTCTGTATATTACCGAGATGCATTCCTTGCCTTGCATATAAATGTCTATTGATATTTAGTTTATGCAAAATGAATACCGAATAAAAATGAGGGTATGTTTACATCTGGTATTTATTCATTTCTCAGTAGATGAAGAGGTTTGAGGTGGTTTTTCTGTGTGTTTATAATGCTGCACACATGAGTGTTATGTTACTAATATTCGTTATATATTGCAGCCATTGATCAGCCGAAAATACATCTCCAATTGCGTACTGGCTCTCGGAATAATCAGGGATTGTTGAATTTAATATTTTCTGTATTAAATTAGAAATGTTTTAGCAATATTACTTAAGCGAATGAGAATTAATATGGATGCACAGTATTTGAATGATGGATCACCTGGATTTGGTTAATACATTAAAACACTGTCAATGATGACTTCTAATTATGAGTAACATTTCAACAATATGCTGGGGAGCGAACTCACAAACCCCAAGTTCAAAAATATATTTAGAATGACGAAATATCAATGATCAATGTTTGTTGCATACCATATTTACATATGTGTCTTATGTTTCATTGATATATTTACACATATATTCGTGTACATTTATTGTTTATTTACAAACCTATTTTCTTGCTATGCCTTACCGCTGGTAGCGACGACATTGACGATAAAGATTGTACGTATAAGTTACTTACATTTATAGCACTTAAAATACCAACAGTAAAATTATTTCTAAATTAAGCAATAAGCGCATAACGTACCATTGTCACTATTCTGTTGTTCTTATTTCATAAATGCTTTACCATCTTTCAAAAATACATGGGTAAGAACTCGAGAACTGTAAATTAACCTGGTTTACAGACAAATATTATATTGTTTAAGGCATAACGTATTTCAATGTCAATAGTTTGTTTTGTGTAAACGAAGCGTTCACATATATGCCGTATAAGCGATTTGCAAATTCGTTTTTGTTTTTAAACATCGAATACTTATATGTTGATAGCAAAAAAGTATGGTCCCCAGCGCCCAGACTGTTCCCGCATATTGTGCGCAGTGCCACCATGCGAAGGAGGTCGCTTGATTACATCCAAGGGAAAATGTTGTCCCAAGTGCGTTGGTGGTGGTCAGTCGTACATGATGCGAACAACGTATTCAGTCTTATAGCAAAGAAATGTTTGGTTTACTAATTATTCTTGTACATGAATATTTGGATCCCTGTGCATTAAAATGTGCACCTTTGCGGGGCTCCCAGTTTTATTTTATTTTTTTAAGACAAGACATGTTTATCCAGACGTGTACAAAGTAAATTGTCTTAACACATAGATAACTTTAAACAATATAGTAGGGTCATGTAATAACATGGAAACGATATGACTCGACGTAGGTATTGAATTCAACAAAAGTGCTAACAGAAATATATACTAACAATACAATTTGTGTATGATATATTGCAGCATTTGGTAAGATACGGGGGATAACATGTATAATATTCAATATTATTCAAAATGTGCATGCGGATGCTTAACGAATCTTTGATATATTTAGAAATTTTAATTTATTTCATTCTATTTTTTGATCTTAGTAGTAAGTGATATTAAAAAACTGATGGTCTATTATAGTTATATTTATTCAGGTACTTCTTCGTGATAGGTTCAAAACTATTCATACTTGTGTTTGTTAGATGCCTGAAATAAAGGACTTGCTTTTACGGGTTTCTCTCCTGTAGATAAAGCTTAAGTTTCATATTGTTTATATTTTAATACCATTGCGTTTGAAATTGCATAATGCTTCATTAAACACTCAATGACGTTATATAGGATTAAACGATTTAGTTAATGTTAAGTTTATAATAGCAACCAAAGTTATATGCACCGTAGAGAATAATTATTAATGGTTGTATACACATTGTACACATTTATATCGCAAATCAAAATACGTGGACACTACATCAATATTATTCAGAAACGTTGTTTAATCTTGTATTTCAACTGCTTGACCACATTGCGACTATTTAAACTTTTTGTTTTATTGTACATGACACCATTTCGGTTCTGTTTGGAACAGTTTCTGTAACATAAATGCCCACGCAATGACAATTTAGCAAATTCTCTCCGTAATGGAATTTGTCTAGTCTATTTTACGCTTTCTTCATTGTTATTAAATCTTCAAGCTTTTACATTGAATGTTCCATGGCGATTAGCCCACATTGAATATATTTGCGTTTTGTGTTTGTTTTTGTTTCGTGTTTTTCGTAGTATGTGTGTAGTGTATGTGGATTTTTATCTCTCGCCTGCAATAAAGACTCTTACTATGTTTATCTTCTGCCAAAGCACATAGAGTTGTACATACGTGTACTATAGGAATTGTGTTTGCATTTGCAGTTAACAAGTTTGCATCTTTTACTTTAAAACACCATATTAGCAAATGTTTTCGTTATTTTAAATCGAGAAAAATTGACAGCATGATGGCGATATCGATGACTAATATGAATGTTATTGGCCACGTAATCTATATGATTTGTCTTATATTGAAATAATTGAAATACATTGCTTAGTCATTCAAATTTGAATTTGCCTTGCTGTGGTATTATATTCTGATTCAATAACTGCTGACAGCAAGCGATACTGACAAGACTGACTGACTGACTGACTGACTGCTCTGGCTACCCCGACTGCTCCACTGTGAAATGTGCGGCTGAACTATGCGCTGAGGGGTTTCAACCCCACAGACCAAGAGGCGTGTGCGGCAAGAAATGCGTACCTAGTAAGCGTTTTTAGGTTCGAGTGTCCACGTCGGTGGATTATTTTGGTGGTTTGAATATTTTTCTGACATTACATGAGGTAAACCTTGTTTTCTAGCCAAGTTATAAGTAAGCATGTAGGTTTATGCTACAAATACAAATGCATTAAACTATGTTAATACAATTGATAATAATTTATTATTTCAGATGGTAAATGTTTTCAAACGGGTCTGTTTCGTGTCCAATACGTTTCAATCCTTTCACGATTGTGCATTTAAGTTTAAACTCGATGTGTCACAGACACGAATGCCCCCCCCCCCCCCTCTGACACATGTTTGGACACATGCAAAAGGCGTGTCGCCAACACAAATGTTTGCTTCCACAAATTAATGTTCATATATATTATATTGAAGAAAAAAATGACAAAGGGCCATAATTCGGCTAAAATTGGTCACTGTCAGAATTACTTCCGTTAAGATCACCTACACGTTAGGATTCCTCAGCTGTGAAAATTTGAGCTAAATCCGCCAAGCAGTTAAAGAGGAGTTGAGCCCACAAAAGTATATATTCTATTATGGAAAAAATTACAAAGGGCCATAATTCTGCCAAAATTTTCCTCAGCCAAAATTCCGTCCTTAACGATCACCTACGCGTTAAGGGTTTTCAGCTGTGAAAGTTTGAGAGAAATCCGCCAAAAGGTTAAAGATGTGTAGTCCACAATGTTTAGGGACGTACGGACTTACGTACGGACGGACAAGTGAAATGCTTAATGCCACCTTTTTGCGTGGACATACAAATGCACAAACAATTTTTTGATTTTATCTAACACTGCATCAACTATCGTCATGCGTGTTTTAGACAAAGGTAAAGATGATGATGATGATGATGATGATGACGACGACGATGATACGAACGAACATGGAAAACGAAAACCCAGTAAGTGACATTTACGTACATGCCAGCTTCATCAATTAATAATCAGCCGTTTCCGAATCATATGGTCTAATTTAAACGTATTCTTACACTAACTAAAATATTAGCATATTTAAAACCGAAGTATATTAGTGAAATGTACATTTTCATATATAGTATACAAATATTCGGCAAATATAACAGAAAACAAATAGCGGTTACGTGTATTTGAAATGTATAACGCGTCCATTATTTAAACGAATGTTTGCTCTTGAAATAGGACCCCCTTGCAAGCTCGTGGACTGTGCTCTCCCCGTCTGTCTCGAGGGTCAACGTCTCGTTCAGCTGCCGAAATGTGCTGCCCTATCTGCATTGGCAAAGGTGACGACTTAGTTTTAGTTTGTGTCGATGTCACGTATGCTTATTGTGCAAACATACAACATCCATGCGCTTGTGTCGCATGTGGCATTTTGTAAGCCACACTAAACTTACATATCAAAACCGGCAAAGACTTGTTTCAAATAGTTTGATTCTTATTTTCGAATGAAATAAAGTGAAGATGTTACAGCGAGTACTAAGCGGTTATTTTTCTGTCAGATCCCTGTCAGTTCGGTGACGACGGTTCCGTCTTTGGTACTATCTTGGGACTGGTATGCAAGAACCCCGCTACCACGTGCGTGGCCCCTAATTTCCCGGATGCTGCTGGGAAATGCTGCTTTAAGTACAAGAGCTATAGTGGTAGGTCGTTTACTAGTATAATAGTTAAGTGCCTTACCTCTTACTTTCCTAGGGTTTTCCTGTCGTATTTGGCCAAGGAGACTAGCAGACAATGTCTTTTGGTTTTAGCCACAAGGCATCGGAGCTGGTCACCTTGGTCAAAACTTTATTTCTAACATCCTTGGTACGTATTTATCCACTGTTATTTCATAATTCCCGCACATTACACTTGTACTTGTTGAATGTTGCTGAGAGCGTAAATGGTCTCCCTTTGTTGACATTATTGCTGTCTTACGATTGCTAGTATCCAATATGAATCCAGCATACTCTTGTTGATTTAACACATATCTATATGGTGCCTTTATTGTATTAATATCCAGTAATCACACTAAAGTATTTTAGTGTTTAATATGTTTATGTAGGAAGTGATCAGCGTTCTGTTCTCCGCCATTTTGTTTAGATGGACGTATTATGGCCGATTGTGGTCGATACATGTACGATTGTCAGCGGCCAGTTTTCGAACGTTGGTCGACCACATTTTGGTCAGTTTTCGACGTTGTGTCTACACCGGTCTGACAGACCTGTGTGCTCACGATCTAAGCGTTATGGATATGCGCTACTTTCCAGTATAGCTCGCAATGGTTGATTTTACATCGCATTGAGGTTAGATACTAGTAAATCAATGTGTTTCCCTCCGTTTTACGTTCGAAATATTGCCTTTTACTAGAGTTCCTCATTTCTTCTGCTATGAAAAGCATTAGGCAATGACAAACATGCCTTTTGTGATTATTTCTAATATCGTCTGTGTGTTTGGAACATGTTTGTGCATTTCTTTGGAGGCTAACTTGAAATATTAGCGTTTTGGGGGGTGTTTACTGTGGCATGTGGCTTTCGTCAAAATATGACTGCCGAAACCCTAGTTTCTACTGGTGTCTGCATTCAGGTGAGACGCAATTTCTTAGAAGTAACATGTCATATTTATTGTTGCGATTTCCGGAAGAGGAAAGATTCATCTTTCAACAGACACAAAGCTTGCACAATCTGAAATCTGAAAGTTCGCCGTTTTATAATGAGATCCTATGGGAATTGGATTTACTGGCATCTAACCTTGAATTTTCGCACAATTTGAAAGTGAAAGTAGCTTTTTGTAATAAACACGCTAAACAGCGTGAAACACGAATTACTGTTATATTATTTAACATAGATAAATTCTACTATTAGTATTAACTGAATATTAGACTGATTAATGGTGTTAATAAAGTCATTTCATGGAACAACTTTCATACGCGGGATTACTTCATGCGTAAGCACATTTCGCCGTTTGGGGCCAAATAATGCGGTTAGTTTAGTGTAGTTTAAACCTATTTATTTTACCTCGATTGCATCGAAAGCCTAAGGCTTATTAAGACCCATTCGTTTCCGTTTCCTTGGTAGAACCAGTACTTGATGTCTTTGGATGAGATCTTGAGTACGCTCCCAGAGTGGGGATCGAACCTGTGACCTCCCGATCGCTAGGCGGACACCATATCCACTACGCCACCGCGACATTTAATGCGGTCAACTACAGAGGTTTGGCGTGTGACGTCATCCTTTGTGTATAGAATGAAATTTCGATTCTTGGTTGGCCGGTTTGTGTTTGATCGGTCCAAAAACGAACGTCTGGCCAAGATTCGATCATTCTATAGTCAGTCTAATATTCGTTTTCACGGAGATTGCAGCAACATCAATAATGTCATAATGTAAACTTTTGGATCCAGTTTATTTAAAATCCATTTTTGATTGTGAATAACACGTATAGAGAACACTTTTTTGTTAAAGTAAATCATTTTGAACACCATTTCACGGTACTTATTCGTCAGATGACATTCAAACGCATTTCGTTTATCTTTCAAGAATTCTGCGTAAAACGCATGTGCATTCATTTAAATCTGTGTAACGTCGCGTGTGTCTACGTCATTACGCATATGCAGATGATATTTTTAAACTCGGAGGAGAACTTTGGAGAACTGAACGCACACTTTCACTTTTATTTTTATATATTTCGAAATAACAATTTGAATAAACTAAAGAGCTGAATATCATTGAATGTGTACCTTGGTTGAACGTTTAAAAACTTAAAAAAAATATAGAAAGCTGAATTATGTGTTGACTATGAATATAGACCTCTACTGTACATCATAGACCGGTGTACCGTAAACACGCTACCATATCGAGTAATATGATAATGCTTGGTCCCAACAATAGCACTGCTTGCATGATAGGGAAATTAATTTATATTAACCTAGCTACATTTATAGATTATTTTACATTATTTACATGTCATAATTAAAATAATTATATTTCTTTTTTTAAATGACATGCGCACTGATTTATGAGAAGATACGTTGTTCGTATTCATTATATACGTAGTCAGCAACATTCAATTCTCCAATCCGTTAATGATATTTTGTAGAATTTCCATTTCAATATTATCTTTGCTATTCAAGGAAAAAGAAGGGTCGTTGCCCAAAGCCTGACGCTAAAGCATTTGGACCGTGCAAGGAGTGTTGCTCGCACGACTTCGACTGCCCCGGGGCCCAGAGATGTTGCTCAACTGGCTGCGGCTATAGCTGCATGAAGCCGGGTATATAGTATAGTAGCCATAAAAAGTGTTGAGGAATGAACTCTTAGCTAATGATATTTGGTGTTTCAAGGCTACTCATCATTTTACTTGAACCAAGTATTTCGTATGCAGACACATGAATAAATACGCTTTGTAACAAACATAACACTAGATTACTAATAGTATGAGAGCTGATGAAGCATTAAGTGATACAATACCATTCATAACAAAAAGATTTGATTAAAATCAATTATTAAAACGTTTAAAAAACACTTAAATAACATGTTATCCCCAATGATATGAAGTGTTTAAATTCGAAATAAAACATAGAAGAAAGGTCGTCATATAAAGTTTAAATAATTACTTTTAATTATATGTTTCAGTTTATGGTGATTACTAAACTCGACCATAGTGACATCGGCTGATTCAAGTTGCAGTATTGATGAAGATGTGCTGCAACCATGAACTGAATGCCGATATATATTAGAAAACGAAAAAAAAAAAGATGTGTAAAATTAAATGTCTAATATCATCCGGTGTTTGTTTCTATGGTATTGAAAACTGTGAACGAAACAATAACACAATTTTGTGTATGGACTATATAATTTGAAGAGATTCAAACTACTTTATGTATGTTCTGTATTTCAATGCAGGTAAACATATTCTACAAGCAGTGTATGCATCGAAAACGTGCCTTCAAAACTAGCACCATATGCATAAATTCATACCATTCCTGGTTCAATAAACATGATTTCGTCATGATCACTCAGTTAGTTAATATCATCATGAATTGTTTGTTCGGTTTGTGCATATTTATAATTTTCAAGTTTAATTTTTATTTAGCTATTAACGTTCAAATACAAATAACTATGTTTATTGTGCTAATGGGTAATAATGAGTTCCTTGTTTAAAAAATCCACATAAATAGTGTCTGCTGCTATTTAAGCGTACACTATCAGAGTTGTACAACTTTTTATAATAACTGACTTATATGCCTCATACCAACGTTTTATGACTAGACTGTAAAACAATGTTAAACAAATAACTTTAACTGCTAAATCTTAGACAAAATAGACATATTTAGAGCGAAACAAAATCAATTCAGCAACGAACACTTAATTAATATTTTACAGGTTATAAAAATAAACTATGTTATCAAACTTTATAACATGTCGCAATGTAATATTCTACAAACAAATGATTAACGAGCAAAAACCTCGATGACGATTTGTTTGAAGCTCCATCTAATTTCAAAGACCTGATATTAACGTTCAAATACTTATGTCTATGTTTTATTAGCTAAGAGACTAATAATGAGTTCCTTTTTATAAACATAGCCAAACAAATAACACAATCGACTGAAAATTAAAGACAGACAGTTAATTGCTATGTTGTCATAAGGTAAGCTTGAAACGTAAACATTGTCATATATTCGTCTATGATTATTAACTGTTTTATTGATATTCGTTATACGATTACATGATATGAATAATTATTTGAAATTATATTTTCTATGACCAACCATTAATAATTTTATAATTTTTATTATTTTGATTAAAAGTATACAAGTGATTAAAATAATAAAAAGTGTATGCATACAAAACCTGCTCTAAAAGTGATAAAATTACATTCAAGTAAAACAGTGTGCATACAAACACCTGCTATTACAAATCGTAATATCAACTACAAACAGCTATTCCTTTTACCTACGATTCAAGCTTTGAAGCACATAGAAAGCAATTAACACAACGAAATACGACGTTATCATTTTCAGTATCATATGACATAAAATACTCCAGTTTGCATATTATCAAGCAGTTACATATATTTTAATTAGCTTTAGTGGTATTTAATTGGTAGACATGCATACACTTTTGAGAAGGATTAAAACACTTCAGTTCAGTTGATTTAAAACAATTGGGAAAATAATAGGAAAAAGGAAAAACTAGCTATATATGTTGTATTTGAAATGGGTTAAACAATCTGACCCGAGAAAGAAGTCGGGCTTGTATTAAAATGTGAACATTCTGATCACATTTAAGTATTATATGGACATACGTTTCTTAAAGACAAGGGCACAATAGTTCAAGAATAATTTACAGATTGTATTGACAAAACTTCAATGGATAATCTTCATTTGAGTTACACTTTAGTGCACCTTTCTGATAATATTTTTTAATCAGATATTAAATAATACAGATTCAAACCATGAGAAATATTAATGACCATGTACTATACTCGAGAAAAACATAGACTTTAATGAATTGTACTAATTAAGATCTTTTAGTTTCTACTAAGAACCTATACAAATTCCGGTCCGGTAGTATATTCAATTTGGACAACGTTACGCAACTGATGTGAAATTGTATTGCAAAATGAAATGTGCTCTGTGTGCTAGAGCATGATGCTAGGCGATGTTTATTACGATAGCGCTAAACAATGTATATCTGCATGCAATACATTGTTTGGAAGAACAAGTTTTCAACAACAGATCAATTCGAGTTGTGTGACGCAATGCCTCATTATGATCATGATTCCAGCCTAGTTATTTAAAATCAAAATGTTGGCCAAAATTATGCATTCTACAATAGGTTTTTACATTGACCCACTGGCCCACAGACCTTGGATTGAAAAAAAGTTCACAGGGGACATTTGTCTTTTTGACAGTAGGACATAGATTCAACACTAGATTCTTGCGATGTGACTTGCAGGCAAAATTAATCGAGTTATTTAATCGGGTAAAATTAATCAAGTTATTGAGCACATCAGTTATTTCTGCATATGTTACAATATCGGCAGATGGTTCCGGCATCACATCATATGACTAAAATGCGACAGTTTACGTCGCAAGTCATGCTCAGTATCCTTACGTTCGTAGATGGTGATCTCCTCTATGATAGTACAACCGTTATTATGTTGAAATTCCTGGCTATTACTCTTTCTGCAATCATCTACGTGTTCCCGCGATTCTTCACAAAAGTGGTGTAGATCAACCTTAGCTTCATCACGTTTTTGTCTCTTGTGTACAATTGCGAAATCTATCTCAGATATCTCGGAATCATGGCATCTGTCAAACGTCCTGCTTGCTGACATACAATTGGCCATTAACATAAGAAAGTAAATTTAAACAATGAACTCGAAACAATACATATACGATAACGTGTAGGTTTATATGTTTTGTGGCTCGTAGCAATGAAAAAATAACATACCAAAACAATGATAAATGAACAAAATTCATCTAACACAAACTGGTGGAAGAAAGTAAAGTGATTCCGGTGGAGTATATGCACGTATTAGCAAACACATCAATATTTTTCATGGTAAAATATAGTTTTGGTGGTGGTGGTGGTGGTTGGTGGTGGCAGTAGTAGTACTAGTAGTAGTAGTAGGAGTAGTAGTTATAGTAGTAGTAGTAGTAGCAGCAGCAGCAGCACCACCACCACCATCAGCAGTAGAATCATCAATTCAAATTACAAACGCATTTTTCCCATTTCAATTAATGTTGTTCAGACAGAGGAAAGTTGTGTGCATGTCCAAATATATAAACATATATAAGAGCACATATAAACATATATAGGAGTAGGGCAATGTTTAATGTTGTGTTTATTTCGTGGTGTTCGTTTTTTGCTGTGGCTGTGCTGATGCAACTGTCGTTGTGTATAATTTTATAGTTTTTAATTCCCTTTAGCTTTTCCTCCGCCAAGAAAGTTGTATTATTATATTGTTTGATGATCCAGATCACAGTCTGAACCAAATATTATTTTAAAGGATTCTGTAGTATTTTGATTAAAGCCAAGTTAGTAGCATTGGCGGATGTCTGAGCCGTCCGAGAGATGTCTAGTTTGAATGGGTCAGAAAATGGTTTTTAACTTACGGGTCTGCGGATAAGCCCTTGGACTTAATTTCCTTGCCGTATGTGTGTTTATCGTCCGATCGAATGTCAATTCCCTCATCGACGGTGTCAGTATCGTCGGCAAGGTTTGACTCTCCACCGTGTGTCTGAAACGTATCCATATCAGTAACCTTTTCATAAATTCTAACTCGCCTTTATTGTACATCGTACTTGTTGTTATGTGTGTATATGTATATAATTATATATACAGTCGGTTGTCCTGTTTAAATCCGTTCTTATTTGTATGGTGGATGTATAATATCTTTACATTTGCATTAAAATGCATATTATATCAGTGCACCATACGGAAAAGAAAATACATGTATAAGTTACTCATACGTACTTTTTTTGGAGCAGTAATGTTTGTTTTCCCTGGGCTGAACAAACGCTTGTGTAAATTGCTGTTTTTGATCGTAGAAATATCAGGAGCATCAGTGGAAATAGAACGACCTGTTCGCCACATAGCATCAAGAGTCCGAAACGCAGCCACACATAGTCCACTCTGACCAACCGCCGGTGTTGTGAAAGTTGTGTTGCAGGTCAAAACTTTCCCATCGCATATTATACAATATTTATTCAACGTTTTAATCCTTTGACGAACGTAACGGTAAATCTTTACCAAAAATCCATCTACAAGTCTTCGAATAGTTTTCACGGTTTTTTTAACGGAGCTGTAAATATTCATAACCTTGATGATAACCAACATTTTATTCCG
Organism: Congeria kusceri; assembly: GCA_027627225.1. NCBI lineage: Eukaryota > Metazoa > Mollusca > Bivalvia > Myida > Dreissenidae > Congeria > Congeria kusceri. Next base: position 51,803,271 of record CM051029.1, read on the forward strand.
GGATTGTTGGCCAGTGAGGACTATCTTTAAATTTTACATAAAGTGGTGGTTGCGTTTATCCAAAGCTGAACAAATTTGACTGTCGCTGTTTGAATCTGAAGTACCGTCAGGCATTTTATCTGCACTGGTATTTGTACTACTCGTTTTAGTCATATTGTCATCGCACAAGCCAGACTCTTGTTGCAATAAAATCAATGCTTCCGAAATGTCTCTTTCGGTTAGAATTAATTCTCATTTGGTCTCACCTTTGTCAAATCCCATTTCTGTAAGCATTCTTATACCCACAGCTTCAGAGGAACATGTTAGATTTCTGCTGGTAAACACTGTTTCTTTTAGATTGGAGTGTTCTTCAATGTTAAAATAGATCTCATTGTCAGCATGTAATTCCGCCCAGTTGTCATCTAAATAACGGTAAAGAAGCCGTTGTGTCTGGAAACAGAACCCAGATCTGTAAGTCCTCGAAGGCAGAAACACATTAACTATTGGGTATTTTACGCATTGACTGTATTTGAATGTATATGACTTTATATTTAAATGTAATCTGACTATCAGTGGCAGAATAGTGAGGATTTTAAAATCACGAGCTAGAGTTATTTTCGAAAAACTCGCCGCTGAAATATTCAAATCAACAACAATATCGTTTGCGGCTTTAATTATTCCATATTTAATAGCATCGTCACCATATAAGTTTTTGAGTTTTTGTAGATCTCTGTATAAGTAAGTGTTCATGGCTGCAATGGTAACATCCTCTTCAGTATCCGTTGTATCATATACAAATTCACCAGTATATCCCCGCTCACATTCCACGTTGTCACTGTCAGAACTAGAGTCGAACAGTTCATTAATTTTCTCTGCAGAGTTTATACTGTCATGGTCGACATGTTTTCTTTCAGCATTAAATGCATCATTATTCCGTCAGTCTTGTATACTATCCTGAATGCTTACTCCATATTGCTCCTTTTCACTGCAGCGTTCGTCATTGTCTTGTAATCCACTCTCGAAATCCTTCCCCTCGTGATTGTCGATCTCAATTGGCAAACCAAGAAAGTCATCAGTTTGACATTCATCGCCGTCACCCTTACTGTTACCGTCACTTTGGCTTGAGGGTTTTATTCAAACTTAAAACACATATTCACTATATTAAAATGAGCCCGTAGGCTCTTGAAATTTGTCAAAAATACGGGCCTGTTAGCACTTAAAGATTTTCATATAAGCTATTTGAATAGTTCAAAGTTTTCCGGTAAGTTAGTTTCTCACGAATAACTTGATGGATTTCATTCAAACTAAAAGCACTTAATCCCTATATTAAAATGAACCCATAACTGTAGTTTGAAATTTGTAAACACGATGCTCCTGTTTACACTTAGAACTTATACTACGCCGCGGATAGGGTGGCGGCGTCAACTTTTGATTTCCACTCTCTAACTTATTAATGAAACTTTATACATAGATACTCTAAAGCAATGCATGGCTTGGGATTGCATTTGGGGTGAGTTAGGTTGGGTCAAGGTCACTGTTACTAAAAATAGAAAGAACAGTTTCTGCTCAATCACTTGAGCAAAAAAGAAATATTTTAATGAAAATCAATTTATCGATACGATATAGCGAGACATTGCATAAGATTTCACATGGGATTGGGTAGTTCAAGTTCAAGGTCACTGTTTTTAAAATTAGGCAAAACTGCTTTCCACTCAGTAACTCGAGTACAAATTAAATTTGTATATTCGGCCACTACTATCCAAACAGTTTGTTTAAAAAAAAAAAGCCAGTAACTCTGAAAAGTGCAAAACAAGTCGAGCGCGCTCCTGCGACAGCTTTTGTTTAAATTACGTTTGTTAGGCTAAAAGCCTAAAATATCGATTACTCGCTTGAATTTCTTACAACTATTCTGCATCTTACACCAAAAATCAAATACATAAATTTACTTAATTGTTATAAGAGCCAACGAGTAGAGACTGTGATCTAGAGGCTGAACATGTAGACTTCAATTAAACCAATTGAAAATTATTTTCTAACGGTTACAGACTCGATCCGAATATGACATACCATGATAATATATTTACTACAATTTCAACCTACGTGACATGTTCGTTATTGTCAGTTTATGTATTATATCCCAAATCTTTAAAAGAAATAATAACGAGTATGCAGTAATACAAATACATGAGTTAAAATTTTATCCGGTGCCAAATTTTACATCGGTATTTGTCATAACACATAACAGCTTACAATGGTTCATAAACCTGTACGTGGTTTGCATGTATATTATCATTAATATATAGATAATTGTAACTTGGCAGGTCAACTAGGAGACCCAGTGTCTTCTCAACGCACTGCGATGGCGTCTCATATACACTTTGGAATAAGTGCCGAGTTGCATGAACCTGCTGAAGCTAAATGTTAAGCTGAATCAAAATAATGATGAACTTGACGTTGAAAAGGCCCAAAGTGACGGTAACAGTAAGGGTGACGGCGATGAATGTCATACTGATGACGTTTTTGGTTTGCCAATTGAGATCGACAATCACGAGGGGAAGGATTTCGAGTGTGGATTACAAGACAATGACGAACGTTGCAGTGAAAAGGAGCAATATTGTGTAAACATTCAGGATAGTATACAAGACCGACGGAATAATGATGCATTTCATGCTGAAAGAAAACATGTCGACCATGACAGTATAAACTCCACAGAGAATATTAATGAACTGTTCGACTCTAGTTCTGACAGTGACAACGTGGAATGTGAGCGGGGATATACTGGTGAATTTGTATATGATACAACGGATACTGAAGAGGATGTTACCATTGCAGCCATGAACACTTACTTATACAGAGATCTACAAAAACTCAAAAACTTATATGGTGACGATGCTATTAAATATGGAATAATTAAAGCCGCAAACGATATTGTTGTTGATTTGAATATTTCAGCGGCGAGTTTTTCGAAAATAACTCTAGCTCGTGATTTTAAAATCCTCACTATTCTGCCACTGATAGTCAGATTACATTTAAATATAAAGTCATATACATTCAAATACAGTCAATGCGTAAAATACCCAATAGTTAATGTGTTTCTGCCTTCGAGGACTTACAGATCTGGGTTCTGTTTCCAGGTACAACGGCTTCTATACCGTTATTTAGATGACAACTGGGCGGACTTACATTCTGACAATGAGATCTATTTTAACATTGAAGAACACTCCAATCTAAATGAAACAGTGTTTTTACCAGCAGAAATCTAACATGTTCCTCTGAAGCTGTGGGTATAAGAATGCTTACAGAAATGGGATTTGACAAAGGTAAAACCAAATGCGAATTAATTCTTACCGGAAGAGACATTTCGGAAGCATTGATTTTATTGCAACAAGAGTCTGGCTTGTGCGATGACAATATGACTAAAACGAGTAGTACAAATACAAGTGCAGATAAAATGCCTGACGGTACTTCAGATTCAAACAGCGACAGTCAAATTTGTTCAGCTTTGGGTAACACGCAACCACCACTTTCCAATTATGTAAAATTTAAAGACAGTCTTCACTGGCCAACAATCCCGGAATAAAATGTTGGTTATCATCAAGGTTATGAATATTTACAGCTCCGTTACAAAAACCGTGAAAACTATTCGAAGACTTGTAGATGGATTTTTGGTAAAGATTTACCGTTACGTTCGTCAAAGGATTAAAACGTTGAATAAATATTGTATAATATGCGATGGGAAAGTTTTGATCTGCAACACAACCTTTACAACACCGGCGGTTGGTCAGAGTGGACTATGTGTGGCTGCGTTTCGGACTCTTGATGCTATGTGGCGAACAGGTCGTTCTATTTCCACTGATGCTCCTGATATTTCTGCGATCAAAAACAGCAGTTTACACAAGCGTTTGTTCAGCCCAGGGAAAACAAACATTACTGCTCAAAAAAAAGTACGTATGAGTAACTTATACATGTATTTTCTTTTCCGTATGGTGCACTGATATAATATGCATTTTAATGCAAATGTAAAGATATTATACATCCACCATACAAATAAGAACGGATTTAAACAGGACAACCGACTGTATATATAAATATATACATATACACACATAACAATAAGTAAGATGCACAATAAAGGCGAGTTAGAATTTATGAAAATGTTACTGATATGGATACGTTTCAGACACACGGTGGAGAGTCAAACCTTGCCGACGATACTGACACCGTCGATGAGGGAATTGACCTTCGATGGGACGATAAACACACATACGGCAAGGAAATTAAGTCCAAGGGCTTATCCGCAGACCCGTAAGTTAAAAACCATTTTCTGACACATTCAAACTAGACATCGCTCTGACGGCTCAGACATCCGCCAATGCAACTAACTTGGCTTTAATCAAAATACTACAGAATCCTTTAAAATAATATTTGGTTCAGTCTGTGATCTGGATCATAAAACAATATAATAATACAACTTTCTTGGCAGAGGAAAAGCTAAAGGGAATTAAAAACTATACAAGTATACACAACGACAGTTGCATCAGCACAGCCACAGCAAAAAACGAACACCACGAAATAAACACAACATTAAACATTGCCCTACTCCTATATATTTTTATATGTGCTCTTATATATGTTTATATATTTGGACATGCACACAACTTTCCTCTGTCTGAATAATTGTGATACTAAATTTAAAAGGGACCTGATTAATTTACTGATTAGCATTGACAAACATTATGTCACCAATTCCTTAAAGCACACAACACTATATACACAGGAGAAAAATAACACTGCTGATACATAAATATACTCGAAATCATTTGTTTTTGATAAAACAAACATCAATTGAAATGGGAAAAATGCGTTTGTAACGCTTTTTGTATATATTTTTTAAATTCATGTATCACTTCTATAGCGTACTAAGTACATTGCCGATTATTCGAGCCTCTTGAGCCTTGTGGCTTATGTCAGAAATTCGATCCGTGGTTCGTGGGTACGAACCCCGACTGAGGAAAACAATTTTGGGTTGTTCTATAATGCTTAATTTGACAAAGAATACACTGTATATGGATTCGTAAGCCAGATGCTTAAGTGATTGAAGTTAAAACATTTTCGGGCATTTTTTTAAAATAAGAAATATGTGAATAAGTCCCTTTAAAAGGTCGTATCGACGGTCGGTCAGCTGCAACAATTATAATCTTGAGGTTCATTGACATATAATTACTGACGATTTATTGTTAAATATGTACATATATGTTCTACCAGAAACTGACAAACGTGTTATATATTTAATAATCAGTAGTCATCGATGACTCGTTCTTATGCGCGGCAAAATTAGTAGCATTAGTAAAATCGAATTATCTTAACTAATAAACCAATTTAAAAAATGATTTTCAGAAATGTTTCTTGGGTGACCTTCTTTCAAATTCCTTCAAACTGCTTTGTTGATGAGTTAAAGAAACACAGTCAGTAGGGAGCGAGGACCCTGATGAAAATCAGGTGAGCGACCCAAGGCAACTTTTCCTCTCGTATTTGATCTGAACTAATTGAAACTTTGTTCGATTGATAAGCTCATTGTCTAGAAATTTATATATGGGTAACGTGGATTGAACAATTTGGTCATTATGTCATTTGATTTAAAATCCCTTGTTACACACTAGAAACTGCATTAGTTTTGTCCTCAGATAAAATACAAACGTGTTTAGGTTGTTGTCCTCAAAAAATCAAGATTATGGTGGAAATGGGTAATCAACTATATTACTAAGTAACAAAACATCATAATCGGCATTTTTCCATCAACGTGTTTGATTTATGTTTATTCAATTTGAAACCTTAATCATTACAATGAAATCTATATCAAATATGGTTCATATGGGTACACAAACTTGGTCATTAGGTTAAATTATAATAGACGATTCTTAACATTCTCAATTTCTGTTTTGCCCGATCAAATTAAGAGATAAATCACCGAGTCTTATATAAATCTCGGTTCCTTCTAGGAAATCTATCTAGGATAATTTGAATCTTGGCTCATCACTTCACATTAATGTCGTGAAAGATATAGGGCCATATTAATTTTTTTTATTGACAATTAATATATTTGAAATATATATGTGCGTAAAGTGTCGTCCCGGATTAGCCTGTGCAGTCCGCACAGGTTAAACCGGGACAGCACTTTCCGCTTTTGTGGTATTTTCTGTTTCAATGAAGTGTCTTCTAACCATAAATCCACATTAGGCGGAAAGTGTCGTCCCGGATTAGCCTGTGCGGACTACACAGGCTAATCCGGGACGACACTTTACGCGCATGCATCAAGACCGGTTTTCTCACTACGCGCCACATGTTGTCTTTGAAGTTTTGAAGCACATTTTGCATATTGCTATGTCTTGTGTATAAAGTGTTTTGTAGTTATATATATAATAATAAATTATAATAAAGCACGATGTTTGGAGTGGGAATAGTGGGAGAAAACGCATGACACTTTTAAACAGAAAAATAAAACCAATAAGGTTTTGTAAACATCATGATTATTTTTGACCTCTTAGTGTCGTTTACTATTGAACGTGTGTTTCCGTACAATAGGATAACCGATTAGGGATCAGAACTGAAATAGTTGTACATATATGACGAATATTTGAAAATTGTTCCGTCATTACTTTGCAAAAAAAACCATCGTCTCACAAATAAAACGCAGCTTTTAAAACACTCAGCAACATTAATTATATAACGGTCTAGTATCCTGCTTTGTAAACCGTTCATTACTGAGCCAATTGTATTTATCATAGTAATGTACCATGCAATGTGCAGTGCATATCAAGAGCATGTTAAACTGTATAAACCTTTGAAAATACTACTACTTCCAATACTTCAACGCTTGCGACTACTACTACTACTACTGCTGCTGATGATAATGATTCTACTGCTGCTGGTGCTGCTGCTACTACTACTACTACTATAACTACTACTCCTACTACTACTACTAGTACTACTACTGCCACCACCAACCACCACCACCACCACCAAAACTATATTTTACCATGAAAAAATGATGAGTTTGCTAATACGTGCATATGCTCCACCGGAATCACTTTACTTTCTTCCACCAGTTTGTATTAGATGAATTTTGTTCATTTATCATTGTTTTGGTATGTTATTTTTTCAATGCTACGAGCCACAAAACATATAAACCTACACGTTATCGTATATGTATTGTTTCGAGTTCATTGTTTAAATTTACTTTCTTATGTTAATGGCCAATTGTATGTCAGCAAGCAGGACGTTTGACAGATGCCATGATTCCGAGATATCTGAGATAGATTTCGCCATTGTACACAAGAGGCAAAAACGTGATGAAGCTAAGGTTGATCTACACCACTTTTGTAAATAATTGCGGGAACACGTAGATGATTGCAGAAAGAGTAATAGCCAAGAATTTCAACATAATAACGGTTGTACTATCGTAGAGGAGATCACCATCTACGAACGTAAGGATACTGAGCATGACTTGCGACGTAAACTGTCGCATTTAGTCATATGATGTGATGCCGGAACCATCTGCCGATATTGTAACATATGCTGAAATAACTGATGTGCTGAATAACTCGATTAATTTTACCCGATTAAATAAAACTCGATTAATTTTGCCTGCAAGTCACATCGCAAGAATTTAGTGTTGAATCTATGTCCTACTGTCAAAAAGACAAATGTCCCCTGTGAACTGTTTTTCAATCCAAGGTCTGTGGGTCAGTGGGTCAATGTAAAAACCTATTGTAGAATGCATAATTTTGGCCAACATTATGATTTTAAAATAACTAGGCTAGGCTGGAATCATGATCATAATGAGGCATTGCGTCACACAACTCGAATTGATCTGTTGTTGAAAAGTTGTTCTTCCAAACAATGAATTGCATGCAGATATACATTGTTTAGCGCTATCGTAATAAACATCGCCTAGCATCATGCTATAGCACACAGAGCACATTTCATTTTGCAATACAATTTCACATCAGGTGCGTAACGTTGTCGAAATTGAATATACTACCGGGCCGGAATTTGTAAAGGTTCTTAGTAGAAACTAAAAGATCTTAATTAGTACAATTCATTAAAGTCTATGTTTTTCTCGAGTATAGTACATGGTCATTAATATTTCTCATGGTTTGAATCTATATTATTTAATATCAGATTAAAAAATATTATCAGAATGGTGCACTAAAGTGTAACTCAAATGAAGATTATCTATTGAAGTTTTGTCAATACAATCTGTTAATTATTCTTGAACTATTGTGCCCTTGTCTTTAATAAACGTATGTCCATATAATACTTAAATGTGATCAGAATGTTCACATTTTAATACAAGCCCGACTTCTTTCTCGGGTCAGATTGTTTAACCCATTTCAAATACAACATATATAGCTAGTTTTTCCTTTTTCCTATTATTTTCCCAATTTTTTTAAATCAACTTAACTGAAGTGTTTTTATCCTTCTCAAAAGTGCATGCATGTCTACCAATTAAATACCACTAAAGCTAATTAAAATATATTTAACTGCTTAATAATATGCAAACTGGAGTATTTTATGTCATATGATACTGAAAATGATAACGTCGTATTTCGTTGTGTTAATTGCTTTCAATGTGCTTCAAAGCTTTTATCGTAGGTAAAAGGTATAGCTGTTTGTAGTTGATATTACGATTTGCATGAGCAGGTTTTTGTATGCACACTGTTTTACTTGAATGTAAGTTTATCACTTTTAGAGCAGGTTTTGTATGCACTCTTTTCTTTATTTTAATCACTTGTATACTTTTAATCAAAATAATAAAAAATATATAATTATTAATGGTTGGTCATAGAAAATATAGTTTCAAATAATTATTAATATCATGTAATCGTATAACGAATATGAATAAAACAGTTAATAATCATAGACGAATATATGACAATGTTTACGTTTCAAGCTTACCTTAATACAACATAGCAAATAACTGTCTGTCTTTAATTTTCAGTCGATTGTGTTATTTGTTTGGCTATGTTTATAAACAGGAACTCATTATTAGTCTCTTAGCTAATAAAACATAGACATAAGTATTTGAATGTTAATATCAGGTCTTTGAAATTAGATGGAGCTTCAAACAAATCGTCATCCAGCTTTTTGCTCGTTAATCATTTATTTGTAGAATATTACATTGCGACATGTTATAAAGTTTGATAACATAGTTTATTTTGATAACCTGTAAAATATAAATTAAGTGTTCGTTACTGAATTGATTTTGTTTCGCTCTAAATATGTCTATTTTGTCTAAGATTTAGCAGTTGAAGTTATTTGTTTAACATTGTTTTACAGTCTAGTCATAAAACGTTGGTATGAGGCATATAAGTCAGTTATTATAAAAAATTGTACAACTCTGATAGTGTACGCTTAAATAGCAGCAGACACTATTTATGTGGATGTTTTAAACAAGGAGCTCAATATTACCCATTAGCACAATAAACATAGTTATTTGTATTTGAACGTTAATAGCTAAACAAAAATTAAACTTGAAAATTATAAATATGCACAAACCGAACAAACAATTCAAGATGATATTAACTAACTGAGTGATCATGACGAAATCATGTTTGTTGAACCAGGAATGGTATGAATTTATGCATATGGTGCTAGTTTTGAAGGCACGTTTTCGATGCATACACTGCTTGTAGAATATGTTTACCTGCATTGAAATAAAGAACATACATAAAGTAGTTTGAATCTCTTCAAATTATAAAGTCCATTATATAAAATTGTGTTATTGTTTCGTACACAGTTTTCAATACCATAGAAACAAACACCGGATGATATTAAACATTTAATTTTACACATCTTTTTTGTCGTTTTATAATATCTATCGGCATTCAGTCCATGGTTGCAGCACATCTTCATCAATATTGCAACTTAAATCAGCCGATGTCACTATGGTCGAGTTTAGTAATCGCCATAAACTGAAACATATAATTAAAAGTACACCGTACACACACATACATTGGGATTATTTAAACTTTATATGACGACCTTTCTACTATGTTTTATATCGAATTTAAACACTTAATACCATTGGGGATAACATGTTATTTAAGTGTTTTTTCAAACGTTTTAATAATTGATTTTAATCAAATCTTTTTGTTATGAATGGTATTGTATCACTTAATGCTTCATAACCGCTCATACTATTAGTAATCTAGTGTTATGTTTGTTACAAAGCCTATTTATTCATGTGTCTGTATACGAAATACTTGGTTCAAGTAAAATGATGAGTAGCCTTGAAACACCAAACATCATTGGCTAAGAGTTCATTCCACAACAATTTTTATGGCTACTATACTATATACCCGGCTTCATGCAGCTATAGCCGCAGCCAGTTGAGCAACATCTCTGGGCCCCAGGGCAGTCGAAGTCGTGCGAGCAGCACTCCTTGCATGGTCCATATGCTTTAGCGTCAGGCTTTGGGCAACGACCCTTCTTGTTTCCTGACAAGCAAAAATAATGTTCAAATATGAATATCGGCAGAACATTATCAACAACAGATTGCACTGAGTATGGGATATACTATAAGAACAGCGTATCTTTACATAAACCAGTGCTCATATTAATGTATGTTTTGAAATATAATTATTCACATATGATATGTTAATGTTAAAACAGGTCTATGTGGATATGTGAATATAAATTAGTATCACAATCATAAGGGCATTGGGTTTGGACTATAAAACAACCTACCACGACAGCTCTTGTACTTAAAGCAGCATTTTCCAGCAGCATCCGGATAGCTAGGGGCCACACACGTGGTAGCTGGATTCTTGCACGTCAGTCCTGATTTCGTCCCACACACGGAACCATCGTCACCGAACTCACACGGATCTGGAAAATAAAAGCCTACTTATTTAGTTAAAAATCGTCATGAAATTAATGTTTCAAACAGAACAATTGCCGTTGTTTCATGTCTGCAGAAAGACCTTTCAATGGTTAACTTTTGGCATTTGTTCACAAAAAACGATAATGAAGATAAACTTGTTTAATCGACACCGTAACATCGCCAGAATACAAATGTGCAAAAATCACGAAAATTCTTGGCAGTAGCCATGACGTATGAAACCGTCGCTCCAAAAGTTACGTTGAATTTGCACTATTTTTATGATGTGAATAGTAGTTGAATAGTAGTTGAGATCCAAGGCCCATTGGAACTTAAGTTATATTTATAATTGTTAGAAATTAGTCTACAGTTGTCATGGTAATTATAAAAGGTAATTTTATATTTGCGATAACATCCTGTAGGAAATTAAAATTTCCGTTTTGCATTATTATAAAATCAGTTCGACTATTTCTAGTTGTTTTAAACTTATATCAGCTAATTCATCGTCACCTTTGCCGATGCAGATAGGGCAGCACATGTTCGGCAGCTGAATGAGACGTTGACCCTCGGGACAGACGAGATCAGCGCAGTAAACGAGTTCGCAAGGCGGTCCTTAAACGGTTGCACATAAGTGTCACAAATGACATATCATAGTAGGTTCTGAATGAGTATTTTGACATTATTTTATATTAGATCGTTCATTATTAAATTCCTAGCATTTCTTCATAACAACAACAATAATTAAAAAAAAACGATCGCGCTTTTATTACGTGTTACGTACTGGGTTTGCGATTTCCGTGTTTATCTTTATCATCATCTTCATCATCGTCATCATCGTCATCGTCATCGTCGTCATATTCGTCGTCATCACCATCATCTTTGCCTTTGTCTAAAACAGAAATTTTTCCAAATTGTAAAAATTATCACAAGAAAACAACATATGTTTACCATGACTGATTAATGACGCAGAAGATACAATATCGGACGGGCGTGTATGAACCATTGTGATTGATTATAAAATGGAATGATAAATAGGTTGTGAAAGATGTAGCGTTGGCACGTAAACATACGCTTATTTTTAAAATAAAAAAACGTTCGCATTGCAAAATAAATTCAAATTTTTCAACGGTATAACATCTTAAAGGTATCTGTATTTATAAATGTCAATTCATAATAGACCTATTTCATATTTATATCTAGGTGGCCTAGTCAGTATTGATTGTTTGTACTGACTCTATAATTTGTATCTGAATGTAACACATATTTCGTGCTTCAATGAAGTAGAAAGGACGGCAAGTTGAAGCAAGCCGCTTACTAGGTACACATTTCTTGCAGCACTCGCCCCTTGGGTGGACTGGTCGGGACCCCTTAGGGCAATGTACAGCTGCACATTTCACAGTGGAGCAGTCGGGGTAGCCAAAGCGGTAAGGGTGGTCTTTATTCTTTTCTGAAAAAGGATATACAACCAGTGAGTACATATGGATATAGAATCAGATAGTACATATAGATGCAAGACAAATGTAAATACGAATGGCAAATATAAATATTTCCTTAATTTCAACATGCCACCCAAACATTTATCGTAAGTGGCCCACAACAGCGCATCTACTTTGTCAACATGATATAGTTTGTCCTCGAATTAGATTAACGTTCATATGAAGTAATATGGCATTTTAAAGAAACGTTTGGACACTTGGTATTCAAATTTGTCAATAACATGGATGTAGAGTGCATGCGGAAACGTAAAGACTTTATGAAAAGTGAAGTCGATCTATATTATCATTTATGGAATCAGATATATACATCATTTAGTTGCATTTTGTTAATTGATGCAACTGATTAAATCTAACAGAATTGATCATACATGTTTTGGATGAATAACTGCATGCTGAATGGAAAACAATATCAACCAGACTAAGACATTCTTCTACAAATATTGTTTTCTTTACGTAGTAACGATGTTAGAAGTTTTACAGCTACAATTAATTGTTTGGTATATTGGCAATACACGTGATGTACTATGAAATAATGTATATGCAATATTCTTATCATATAGAGCAGGGTCACATAAACACATGTTTGCTCACAAAACTATAAATCTAAAACATTAATGACAATTCCATAATCTAAAAAACAAACAGATAATATTGACGGAAAATTACCACTAAGAGAAAAAAAAGTAATATGTATGCGCTAATTTACTTTGTGTAAGTGTATGTATATTTGTTCCATAAGCAAATATAAACTAAAACATTAACAATATTGCTCGTATTTAGATTGTAATTAAACACTATATAATTGCAAACGCTGATGTTTTAATGTAATTAATGTAATAAGTAATTCTTTACTATTAAAACACGATTTTGACCGTATGCAAGCATGTACATCCCTGAAGACCAACACGTATCCCAGATCGATGTTCATAGCTTCTAGAACAAGGAGGATTATACTGTTAACAATAGTAAATAAATATAGCAAACAAATTGTCGTTATGAGGCTCAGTAAACTAATAAACACATTGTGGTAGACGTACCGACACCAAGGCACTTTGGACAACACTTTCCCGGGGGCGTTACCACGCGACCTCTGCATTTGGGCTCAGCGCAGAGAATGCGGGAACAGTCTGGGCGATGTGGGCCTCCCTTTTTGGCTATTAATAAACCACAAGTACTGTAGTGATTTAAAACACAGGAATTGCTATTATACATTGTTTATTCATCGCCTATAGGAGCTGTATATGAAATATTTCAGTACACAAAGAAAGTATGGAAATAAAAAACGTTATGCCTATTACAAAATTACATCTATAACCTGTTATGTTACCGTCCCTGTCCTTTTATTCCGCTTATTATCCGAATATTGACTGAATACCTTACACGAACGTGTACAGTAGGACGATAGGAATTTATGAAATAAGACAACCAAAATTGTAGTTCTCTCTCAAATATGTCTCGAGTTGCTGACGTTTAGATACACGTTAGGAAACATATACGTACAATCTTTATCGGTCTTGTCGTCGTTGGCAGCTGCAGGACAAAGCAAACACACAGATAAATATAAACAAAACGAAACCCCAGCTGCGACAGCAGGAGAGAACTCTTATAAGCAGCCCGAGGTATTTTATTTATGGCAAGTGACCGATTGCCAAAAACAATACACATGACATCACAAAAACACATAACAAACACAAAAAACACACGCCTTGGAACGGTCAATGTAAAGCATTGGGGGTGTAAACCGGTGTATGTGCGCACGAACCTCAGACTTGGCCCAGAATTATTCACAAAACAAGTAAGTGACAATAAAAATTAACCTCATAGCATCGCAATTCAAATGGAAATAAAAGCTCATATGGGTGTAACATATCAATCACACACATGCCACTATATTTCCATATGGTATATGACACCCATTGGTCTTTATTCCGATATTCTGTCATTGTCTGTATTGTGAAGCATTAACGGATAAATCGGAAGTCAAAATTTACAGTGTCTTAATGAATGTAAGTAATCAAACTGATCCATTATGCCAAGAATTGGAGTCACATAAATTCACATACAATTTACGCATGCTGCTTAAACACATTTTAAACGAAAATATTTAAGAAACGCACAAGTCGTTACGAATAAACAAAACATGTAAAAGTCTATTGAGAGAAAACAACCACAACAACAAAGCGTTATCACCGAAAAAATTATTCTGAAATTCAGGATATTGTTTACGTTTTTGACACATGGAAACTAGCCAAAGTTGCTCCTTTTTATTCAAAATGTTTTATGTTTTACCGGGATATATTTTCACTGCCAAATTCCGCAATATAATGCTTAATGGAATTGCATAATAACCTTATGTGCGGCGGCTTTATAAGAAAAACGCAAAAACATCACAAACAACTTAAACCACTGATCGATAAACTTATTGTAAAAACAATTTTAAATATACACTAATGTTTATTCTGTATTTTTTTATCAGCTAACCATTAGGGATGCAACGGATACCCGAAAATACCCGCATTCTCGGTTCCATAAAATTTAACTCGAGTTCGGTTCCTTATTGGAAAAATCGGGTCGGGTATTAAAATAATAGTGTATTTGAACTTTTTTTATCATCGTCATCTGTCTTACAATTTTTCTTAATCTTAAACCATATTCAACAAATAAATAAAACCAAGACCCAATAGGCATAGGTGTTTCTATTTGTCAGGTATTTTTTAATAAAAGCAAATATTCTGCTGGCACTCTTGGATATTGGTGTGCATCGCTAAACGAACCACACTGAACAGTTGTATGGATGTCTTAAGCCAAGATTTTTCAAACCGTCAAGTTGAGAAAATAGGTGTTGCAGAGTGCATTGGATTTTAAGTAAATGTCAAATTTATCGTAAATAAATAGAAGTGATCACATTTGTACTGCGAACGAAACTGTTGACGGTTCTGAGTATGCTTATTTAGTATTCATCCTTTCAATTTCCTGCGCCATATATTTTCCCCGTCAAATTCAGGCCTCGAATGACGAATCAATACCTGTATAAAGCCTTGCGTACATATGCATACACAAGAAGCGCGTGCATTATTTCCTGCTGAATTATTAACGCAAAATCTGCAAAAAACCTATGTAAATAACTTACCGAACAAATCTGTATAGATCGAAACGAGAATACATTTTTTTTTAAATAAATATTTTATCAAGGTTTATTTCTTAGAACTTAAATATCCTGCAATACAAATAATCTGTTTACATGACTGTATCTTTTCTCTTCAGTTTTAACTTAGTAATTGTGTTGCGTTCCTTATCATTAAACTTTAGTCATTAATATGAAAAAAAAAGATTTGGGGATAAAATACATGTATATACTGTAGAGCAGGAGGAATTGGGTCCTATTCAGCCCAGAATGATCGTTAACACACAACAATGATGATGAAAAAAGTCCTGTGAAAAATAATTATTTCGGAAACAGGTACAGTTCAAACTTCATAGTTCCTTTCTAACAGTATTACAGAACTAATGTCCGCATACAACATATCTGTAGCTCTAATCATACTGCAAATTATCTAAATTTTGATCCAGTTTAGATGTTAACAGTATAACAATTTAATTAATAACAAGGATATCAGTCAAACCGATGGATGCTGCACAATGCGATTTGTTAAGCAATATTAATGCAATGAGAAAGGCAGATTTATTAAAATGATAAAACAAACACTAGGCAGGACAAAATCTGACACCAAAACTGTATGTGAACATGTCACAAACTAGAATAATTTCTTTAATAGACTAATCTTCAAAGTAGAAACAATAATGACTCATCGGAACAGCCCTCTAGAGGTACAAAGTTGATGTGTACTTTTACTTATATAAATACCCGACCGGACCCGCAATTACCCGACCCGAAGAAAGATACCAGACCCGACCAGACAAAAATGTGGTATCCGTTGCATCACTACTAACCATCATTAGACATTGATGTGCTAACAATGATCCTTAGTAATATTCAGATACCGTCATCTTAAAGTTAACCGATGGCGATCACACCTTCCAGTGACAATCTGTCAGTAAGCCTATATTCTCTTGTCTTTCTTAGTTTGTCCGTACTTACGTTCGTATGGTGCAGGCTTCTTTAGAGAGATAGGGCAACACAGTCCGGGCACGGGTACGGATCGTCGCATTTAGGACATTCCTTGCTACACGTCGGTCCTGGAATGTATGGGATACTGCAATACGCTTAGACAAAATACATGGGCATTATCAAAGTTTTGTTTGCACTGACTCTACGTGTCCACAGTACAATGAATCGTCAGTCGCCGGAGTAATAAAGAATCTTGAGTTTAAATAACAAATCAGTGGGGTTATTGGAATATCATATCGAAAAATTGCATATGAACGAGTAATGAAGCTACTTCTAAACTACGCTATACGTTATGTATATGTATGTTTCCTTTATATTGATAAATGTATTTTAGTACGGTTAGTCTAACCTGTGTTTGGAACGTGTCCGGTCGCTGCACAAACGCCCACCACGGCAAGCAATGCAGTGGCGAAAAGCATAACTTCACGGCACGTTATGAATTTGCGATCCGAATGGAAACTGTCACCTCTACTTCTCCAAACACATGCTAAAACTCTTGCTTGAAGTCTGCATTTATACTTTTATTCCTAAGGTTGCACCAATACACACGGACATGCTGCGGTTGCAGGTGCAAGCCATAATTACCAAATAATCCGCTGAATCTCTGCGATTAGCGATGTTGCACACGTACTTACATTCGTAAGCTGGATTCAACGTTGTACACTGTTTTAAGAAGCTCAATGCATGTTTTTTTCTTTCTGGGAGTTGGCTAAGTAAGATGATTCAAGTGCCTGATATTGACAAAACATATGCAATTTCAGTTTTGCTACTAGTACACACTAGTACATTACTATTCACACCAGCAATAGTTATAAAGTGCATTACCAGACTATCGTTTGCTAATTTATTTAAGCGAGAATAATATTTAATCGTTTGAAATCGATTTAAAAAAATTGTCAGTCGATTTTTTATAATGAAAATTATTAAGTAGAAACGTCCACTTTAAGTTCCATCTGGTATTGGCATGATTTCCCTGAAAGATGTAGGTTTTCAGAGTTATTGGAATCTTGGATGCTTTTTGTTCACTGTACCTTAATTCTTCGCTGAAAATATTACTCAGACAAAATGAAAAAGCTATAATCGCTTGACAACATGTTTCATCTTTTGATTGGTACTTTTGCAATATTATATAAGTTGTCTCCACTTAGTGACATCAGCAAAATAAATTGTTATTTATATCCGGAGTAACAGGACATGTTGGTGTCAAAGAAAATTCGGTTTCGGCGAGACTAAAACACGTCGGGATCTATTACCGATAGCAAGCTTTTGTCTTTGTTTTTCGTATAAAAGAATTCACGATCAAAGCTGATATCTTATTTCATTAAATTAAAAACATATATCGGATTATGCATTTGCATTTTGCAGTCTGATGAAATGGATAATCATCATGTGATACACAATTTCTTAACGATTATCGGCATAATAAACCTTGTGAGAGATGTAAGTATTTTTATGTGACATCGCATAACAACTAGAAGACATACGCCGTTAACACTAATTGTGGATAAATAAAGAACGTTTATGTTCTCAACCAAGACAAAAAATCACATGTATACATTGCAGCGGATATGTGTACAGCCATGTGTCGCAAGTGCATGCACAGACACCAATATATAGGCATGTGTAGAATGAATTCCAGCAAAAGAAATGTAATACTACAAAAGACACCCCTTTTCTGGATCGAAGGCTGACTATATTTTAGATAAGCCGGTCAAAATAATAATTATAATTATTATGGATATATTGCGAAACTATACGCCAAGATTCGATATTTGTTATCCTTACCTGGTATCGATGCACCTGTTCGAAGTTGAATATATTTTCTGACGGTAGACAATAAAAAAACGAAATGCTCTCAAAGACATGCCACATATATAAGATGAGTAAGTGGTTGAAAGGACTTAAAGACACGCAGAATTAGCAATTTCCCGATATATAGGTAGATAATGATAGTATTCATTTTATAAACTAACAAACGAGCTACGAACATGGCACTTTGGTTTTTGTAAATACACTTATATAGTAATAGTTTTTGTTTTATTTTACATGCATATAGTGTACGTTAAGAAATTTAGAAACTTGATGAATCGGTCATCCGCGCATGTTGAAAGCAATATAAAGTCTTAAAGCATGTTGATACGTGTGAGGTTCCTCTGAGTGTCGCAATAAGAATTAGACTAACTCCTGTTGCAACAAATTCAACTCATCAGTATAGGTATATTGTCACGCACTAAGTACTTGCAATTTACATCGCCACCATGTCCATGTATGAATAAATCATAATGAAAATAGTTCATTGAGATAGTCCGTTTTGCTCTATGTGCGTTCAGCGTTCGAATATCGCAAGCATATGACTTTATCTACACTTTATCTTTCAACAAGTGTGTTTCATAGGCTTAGAATGAACGTTCGTTAATGTCATCGTGCATACTCTGAAATATATTCATATGTCTGTGTTGTGTTTTGTAATTAATTTTTAAACTTATCTTTAACATACTATTTTATGCCGACTGTAATACGATTTTTATTCACGAAAAGTATTGGTAGCAGAGTATTGTTTCAAATAAATAATTTTAATTCACTATTATTTAGATTTGAAAATTTTATTCCGGACAACATTGTTCAATACTGAAGGACACATAATCCATGGTTACAGCACTGCAATTTGAATTCGTATGTTTGTCGAGCAGATTAATCATCATGGTATAAAATATACAATGAACAGCACCGGCGATATCTTGTCATGTGGGGTTAACAAATCATTTCAAAACGCTCATTTAAATATAGTTTTAATACACACGTAACGTTTATACACAGAGATACATGCTCACAATTTACTAATACATGGATATTAATTGTTTTAATAAAAAAGGTATTAACATACGTTATAAAAATTAGTTCCAAGATATCACAGTTCGTACCTAAGGTCCTTCGTTCATCTGTTTATATTTTACAAGTATACACGCGTTATTGTTTTTGGCAGTCGTATAATGTAGATCGTACCTGGTCTCATGCACACGTGGGCGCAGCCATTGGAGCAACATCTGTGGGCCCCCGGACAGTCGAAGTCGTGCGAGCGTCGATGCACACAGTGCCCACGAGCACCAGGAAGAGGCTTAGGGCAGCGGCCAAGTTTCTTTCCTAAAATGTATAATTCAAATAAATGTTGAGTCGTTGCATGAAATACCTTAACACAATTTTTGTTTCAAAACACACACAAATGGTACTTTAATTTTGTTTGAAACAATATATTTTTCTAAGTAGCATGGTTTAACATATAATTTGTAAACATAATAATTGTACGGACCACACGTTTGATGTGCAAGTGTTTCCGATGCATAATTAGACTAATGTTATAAACTTGTCAATAAGCACGTGCTATTAAATTAAACATTGAATTTAGATTTTATATTGCTTTACATTGTTCATAATAGATTATTATGATTGCAAATTCCATTTAGTTTGTGTTTGTGTTTTCGAAGAGAAAAATAAAGCCATTTTAATTTATTTGGCACGAGCACATGCATTGTAAATTATCTAAATACTTATATCTTATCAAAACACGCCCGATATTGGACGGCTTCCCATTGAAAACATATGTATTGTTAAAAATATTGACAAAGGGAACACATGGGATGATGTTATTTATATTCCATAAATATCAATCATTTTGGATTTTTAAGATACACAAAAGGCATATGTTGAAATACAACAGAATTAAAATAAAAAGACATTAATAAGAACGGTGTTGTTTTAATCTCAAAATACCAACCACGACTTCTCTTGTATTTGAAATAGCATTTCCCAGGTGCATCGGATAATAATTTAGCGGCAAAACATGAACAGGAGGGGTTTTTGCAAGGCTGTCCTACGTTTGGCCTACAGGGGGATCCGTCTCCACTAAACTGACATGGATTTGAATAAAAATATTTCCAACAAACGTTGACGCCAATATCATATCAAGGATGAAAAATATGATAGGCGTTGTTGTGTTGTCATGGTCACATTACAAGTCTTGTCGCGAATTCACGACCATAAAATGTAAAATAATGTGTCCAATAGACATTGCGATCACCGTTCGAGAAAGATAAAGATAATATGTTAGACTTTATAATAAGATTGTATACAATGTTTTTTTTTTTAATTCAGCAAACCGGTTTTAAGCAATTTAGTTGTCAAACGCAGTGTTTTTTTGTTTATACATGTATATATATGTTTATGACAATAAGCTTGCAATGCTTGAAAATCAATAGATCTGTAATGTCCCTTAAATAAACAATACCCGTGATTGGTTTTAAACTGGCAAATTACCATAACATTCTAAATCGTAATAGAGCAACTGTTGCGGTCACATGTTGAAAAGAATGGAAATTATGTATCGACAGTGTTATTTATATCTAATCATCACCGCTTATATTGATATCTGTAGTTAGGGTACAATAGTCCAAACTAACCAACAAATAAACAAATCAATTGAATTAAACATTTTAAATAAAAACTGAAGTAGTAGCGAAGTTATAATATGAAAAATCACTGATAGTCATAATACAAATAGTTATTTGACACACTCCTACTAAGTGAGCACCTTTGCCAACAAAGATAGGACAGCACATGTTCGGCAACTTGACCAGCTTCTGGCCCTCTGGACATGATTCCGGACAGTCACAGTCTACTTCCTCGCATGGGGGAACTTGAAAAGGATTCGTAGGTGTATCGCACTATCGTAACCCTATTTGTAATGCAGTTAACTATTTAAAAGTCTTATTTGAAAGACTCAATGTTGATGTTTCACGTACCTTTTTCATCGACTTCATCGTCATAGGGTACTACAATATACAATAGTGTGAATTTATTAATGTTTAAACAATATTGTCACTTTTAACATTTTCGGAGTTGTCTAAAAACATTACAATAATTTACAGGTATGAATGAAAACAATAGTAATAGCGTTTACAATATGTAACATTAACAAATACTATTTCACTACATTACCTTCCTCCTCTTGCTCCTCAACGCATTTCGAACAGCACTGACCCGGGGTGTAACCGGGGGACCATATTTACAAAGGGGCTTAGCGCAGAGAATTTGGGGACAATAAGGGCGCTTTCGACGGCATCATTTCAAGCTTGAAATGGAGTATACAAGTTTATGTTAGACAAGTTACTAAATTTCATCTATCCCAGATTTTTGTAAACAACCTGTCCGCTAAGTCTTTTGTACAAAGAAGCATTCCAATAAAAAGCAAATGCCATCTCTTCAAGTATAACTGTTAAATGTAACTATTATATTAAATCTTAAAATGTCCGCTGTTGCAATGATTTGTCTACTCGACAGTCTTGTGTTTAGTTAACTATCAATTCGGATTTAATGAAAGATTGTATCATTAACTAATCTCACAGCCAATTCAGTGTTTATTAACAATATTAGCAACCTATTTTATATTTCTGTTTAGGGTAAGATCGAGGTAATTACATTTCTGTTTAACCGCACACATTGCACACATTGCACATATGACATTACATGTGTCGTTAGGGCATCAAGCCTCTTTAATGTAAGAGTATGCAAGATATATTTCGAGCTGGTACAAAATGACAATATTATTTACAGGTATACATACAAATAATCTTATTTTTTTCTCGAAAAGGGCTGCCCTACTTGAACTCGGGGAAAACCTGTTTATCTGGCGTGACATATGGTGCACAAGCCAATGGACGGGACAGGTAGAATAGCACTACTGGTAGATATCATGAGGATCAATGCAACACGTGGTTTTACAATACCTGTATGATCACACGTTTTAATGATGAGGTTGTTCTAATTACCGTATTGATTTACTGAGAATTAGAGCATTTAACATCTGAAACCTCAAGTAAATGCGTAAATATGTGTGGACAATTTGATAACATTCTGTAACTTAAACTTCTACTACAGTTACTACCACACATCAATAAAAATACTACTTATACTACTACATGCACTACCTGTAGTACTAGGACTATAATGATAGCAATGCCAATCGTTAATGGTACGTTATCATGTCCCTAAAAACTACGTTTTCTTTTCCATAACTGCTGATTGTCCTTGACTGCATTTTCATGTACGGAAACATGACATTGCCATATTAATGCAAAATTAATTAAATCCTTGACAATCAACTGTGTCGTCTTGTTTTTACTTTGTGTCATATAAACCTGTGCACACGGGAAACGTTTCTAATTGGTGCCATTACGCATTTGAAAGTGCTCATAAAGGATTTTACACATTATTTTTAACGAAGCGTACTTTGACGATCAATTCTATGAAACCAGATAGCAAGCAAAATAACTCTACAAGTACATCTGCAACATTGCCGATCGCTCTGAATATGCAGATAAGTGGTTACTTCCAGTCTGTTGCATGTGTCACCTGTGCACTAGAACTGATCACACTCAATTTTCAGTTTCAGAGCATATTGGACAAGGCAAACTACGTTTTCTCTGAAAACTCGTACAAAGTCGAATCATTCAAGAAATGCTCTTCGCAGTTGCGTTGCTTGCCTTGGTGGGCGCTTGTGTAGCGGATGCCGTTCAAAGTACAGGTATTATACAATTGTTTATCTTATTTTGCATGACGTGCTAGCACCTTGGCGGAAAAGATAAAATTAGCTATTGTGTATCATTTGTGTATCATGCACGTGAGTGTCAACATGATAAATCGTTAACGTACGCCTCATTTTGGAGTTAACATACTCTTTAAACATCACGGGGCAGTTGTCTTGTTTAAACATTGCATTATTTTAAAGGACCGCCGTGTAACTTTACTTGCCTTGATTGTGACGACGCAATCCCTGTGCCAGAACTGTGGTGATCCATCTGTCCGGGGAAGTAGGGAGAATACGAACGTAAGTACGGATGCAATGTTTACATGGAGATCGTATGACTATTTGGAATAACGTTTTCTTAAGCATGTCATATTTGTGATTTGTTACCTTTATTTCAACAGATTCAAAACCATCGAGCATGTACACTTGTTAACACATTCGAGACAAAATTAAGTTTTATTTAAATTAAAGCAAATAGATTTTTTTTTAAATTACGAGGGATGATGCATAATTATGCAGACTTTGTTAATAGTTTTTACAACTTTAATTATTTCATAGAACAAAGTATATAATAAGAAACTTTAACAAATATGCGATAAATAAACAAAATTGCATTATTTTACTCTTCTCTGATAAAAATGACAGACGTTTACAATGAGTTACTACACAGGCAAGCCGGCACAAATCAAAGTAAATTCAGTGACGTTGTTGACATCGTGTCTTTGCACTTAAGGTCTGGCATGCAAGGTGTGTTCTCGTTTGATCACATGGTTATCAATATTCTCATATATTTTCATTACACTATCAAATCATTTATTTGTGTGTTGGAATCTTCTTAAAGTGGTCTTTTTGTATGTCATGGCCTTGAAGATACAATAGCCATGCCAGCATAAACTTGTATACAACACTTAAGTGTGTTTAGAATGTCAATAAATGCAGAAATAAACTTTAAGACATTTTGCACTTAATTATATATGGTTACCTATATATGTAGTATATAAACGTGTATGTGCACAGTATTACGTACTATATTTTACTAAAACAAAAAAAAAACGGTGGAAGAAATACAAAAAACAGTAGATTTAGGTCCTTATTTAAATCTTAGTACCTGCAGTTTAAAACAAAAAATAAGTATGAGTTTAATTTCATTAAACTTGTCAACTTATCAATTTAAACTTTATAGAAATAACTATACAGGCAATAAATTAAGTGAGAAATTTCACATAGCTGCCTGTTTATCGACTGCCCGTGTCCGATCAAAGTTTAGGCTACTAGAAAATGACGTCGCCGTCGTCTCGTCAGTTTTCAAATTTCTTCCTTATCCAGTTGTGCCTTAAATGCTTAGCTGGACTTCACATTATTTTGTTAGTTTGTGAAAACAAGAGCTATACTCACAAAATGTTTTATTTGCGCCATGTGGATAAATTCACAAGTCTGCTTAGATGTTTTACAAATAACCGTACTAACTTTTATTACCACTTAAAAACCCTGTTGAACTGACAATGTCATTTGTTCTTAATTCACGTTGTGTATCACTGAAAAATATATGCTGTTTGTACTAATATTCTTTGTTCAAATGAGGCCAAATTTTGCCATTTTATTACCATATATTTGTCCTACAAAACTATTACATTTTTAGCAGTAAGTATAATTATCTCTTATAAAAGTAACTATTCCCTTACTTATAATAATGCAAATAAATGAGGCGCTCCGGATAGGCTTTACCATGGTTACATTAGCTAATGGATAAGGCGCATAAGATCAAATTTATTTACTTTCAAACAATATAAAAAGTCTGGTTAATTCTGGATCATCCCTCGTATAATGTACTAAAATTCGTATTTGTAAAGGAAAATTTAGTTTGCATGTATGTTTGTACAAAAAAATGTAACTGGAAGGACATAAACAATGACCAGGATATATCTGGTTTTAGCTAGTCAGTCAGAGTTCTAATATATATTCACTCACACATTTCAAGCATTGTTATAAACTTAGCAATGACAGGAGATATCCAAGCATTTTTTTAGTTTGCCATATTTACATTTCGTGAGGTCGGAGTGTTTTTATTTTCTAATATTAAAAATGTAACATTGCCTTTACCTCTCCTAGATAATTGCTTTTGAATGTTGACTGATTTAAAAAAACATTTCAAACCACCCGTAAGTGGGAAAAATATTTTTCAGGCATATGAAAACGCTAATTTAGCGATTATTTTTCTCTTATACAATATGTTTAAGCACATTTGAAGCCAAAACAAGTATTTTCAAAGTATCTGTTATTTCCCCGTTTATAATTATGTAAGTAAAGTACTCTTAGTCGTTTCAAAGCTTGTTTTCAAGAGCAGCATGAACTTCAATCACCAAAGACGCGTATGAACTAAAAAACTTGTCACTTGTAAAACAAACACATATCATGCTTCATTTTAAGCCAGAAAGGAAGGTAGTCCACAGCGCCCTTATTGTCACCGTATTCGCTGCGCGAAGCCCCAGTGCAAAATGGTTCAGCGGTTAAACACTCAGGCCAGTGCTGTCCCATGTGTGAAGGGGAAGGTTAGGTTAACATACTATTCTTATATGTCATATGATAGTAATATATTACATTCAGTTTAGTGATATAATAAAATAAGTCATATACATTAAATTATGTATGTTAATTAATGTATAAGGACGTACGATAAACGTTCACATATATAAAAAATTACATTCTCATTGTCATTGATAAATAGCACAACAATGATTAAGTAAAACAAACATATAAATCGAAATCTTTGAAGGTGGCATATCAAAGAATATTATGTTGCAACCAGTACTGGTCTGTACTATATGTCACATGATAGTAATATATTACATTCAGTTGAGTGATATAATAAAATGAGTAATAAACATTTAATTATGTATGTTAATTGTATGAGGACACTAAAAGAAAAACGTTAAAATGTATAATAGATTACATTCTCATTGTTATTGATAAATAGCACCACATTGCGACAACGACGGTTATAGAGTAAAACGAACATGGACATTGAAATATTTGAATTTGGCACATCAAATAATATTATGTTGCAACCAATACTGTCCTGTATAAAACTGGCGTTTAGGCAGACATTAGTTTTTGATTTAATACGTCCTTTAACGTCCGTTGTGTACGTAAGTTTAGTGATATGTGTGAAGATTAAAAACAAAAACACATATATTGTATATGGGACACTAAAGACCATTTCCTGTTAGGTTCTGTTTATGAAAATAGTAAATGTACGAATGTATGTTATTGGTCATTGAACATGTACATACGAATGTATGTTATTGGTTATTGAACATTGGCTTTATTTGATTACTATAGGAAAACACAAATATTAACATGAAATGATTGTATATACATTAAATTGATTTGAATAATGCTGATAATGCTGACATTTATATTTTGTTACAATATTATTTACTAAGAAACCATTCAGATGCGGTCTTGCTAATGTAAAAAGGCCGACCAGGCTGTGAATGCCGTTTCTGGTCCCGCTTGTGATGACGTAGACTGCGATGTTCCGGCATCTTGCCCTGTGGGCTATGAGCTCATTCAGCTGCCACACAAGTGCTGCTCTATCTGCGTTGGCAAAGGTGACAGCTGCTTCTGAGTTTGTCAAACAACTATCAACAGCATGATGATAAGTGATAATAAGATAATAACGCAGCTACTGAATATAAGATTGTCAAACCGCGTGAAATAATAGCAAATGTGAATATAAACTCTATATATTACATTGTATGTTTGTTTATTAAACATTCATTATAGGTTTACCACAATAAAGATTGCCGTATTTACGATTTCGTACGTAACAGTAATTTCCTAATGTGTAGACAGTCATCTCTAACGTATATTAACATTTAAATTGTTTGAAACCAGTAGAGGTTGGTCTGTAGTTCTTACATTCATAGTATACAGCCGACTTTCAAGTCAAACTGGTATATACATAACCTTAGGGAACGGCGATAACGCTGTTGATCTATTTTTGACAAAACAAGACAGGTATCGAAAGTGACGATTTGTTTATACATGTAATTTATTATTTTTTCTTGTAACCATTAATAATCATGACGAAATTATTTTTTAGATCAATCAGATCCATGTCAGTTCGGTAGCGACAAAAACTCCTGCGGAACGGAAGCGAAATGGCATTGCAACAACCCATTCTGCACATGTAAAGCCCCTTATTTCCCGCATGCTCCCGTGAAATGCTGCTTCAAGAACCAGAATAGTGCTAGTACGTCTTTTGGCCGTGAAGCATCACTGTTCGAATAATTAAATGTCTGTTTTCTACCGTCACCACTTTTCTAATGAGTGTTTGTCTGGTTTATATAAATATTTGCATTGTGTGTTTTATAGCCATTAATTTTATCTGATATTATTACTTAAAAACTTTTGTAAAACCCAGTACGGTTATAGTCTCACTAATACGGATCTTGTACATTCTAGTTGTCATCGTACGGTTGCATCGCCAACATAATTGTTTTCAAAGTACTGCATGCAAAGGTAGTTTATGCTAACAGTAGTGACATTTATTTAGAAACTCATGTATGAATTATATTGCATTCTATAACACCCATCTCCATCCATGTTTTATAATGTACATACTATTTACTTAGCAGGCAAGACACACAGACGTTGCCTTTCCTAGGTGCTAGTGGTCACTGTGGGAAACGTGGCCATCACGACGTCGACTATCATGGGGCCCATAAATGTTTCTTCAATGGCTGCGGCAACACGTGCATGAAACCATGGTACAATACCTACCATATAAAATCAATAACGGCTTGCAGGAAATAAACACATACAAACTCAAAACAAAGAACAGTGTTGTCTGATAGTATTACATTACAACGAATGTTACCAATTCAGATGAAACAAATATTCTTTAAAATGCTACGATATATGTCAAAGCATATTCATATGACATGTTAACGTTTATTCTTTATTGATTGGTATTAATTTCTAAATCTTGATGACAATATTTGTTTCGCTTTTACTATTGATTGTATATTTTAGATCATGATGACTAACGTGCACGGCATACGTGACTACGATCTACTTAGAGTGTTCCTGAAATTCTAATTTGTTGGGGACACGTTTGACATCAGTTGCAATAAAATATACAAATTAAAGTTTCTGTTTTCATTTATTTCATTGCAATATGCAAGATATATGCTATATTGCAATATTCTGTGTACAATGTCAAATTAAATTAAATATTTACACTATAAATTCAACATAACACAATAAGTCATACAATCATATATTTACTTTCAATTATATACAATGACAATGACATCACTCATCACTTAAACAAGAAGTTTAAATAATAAATGTAATGCATATTTATCGCACATTATTCCTAAATACGTACCATGTGACATGTTAATAATACTATTGGCCGTAGGGATAACGCCATTCCACATGCGTCACAGTTGATAATAGTGTAATTACACTTCTACGAAATATTTCTGAAGCATTTTCCATGTAACCAATCCAACATTATATGCAACATACGGGTTTTCTAAGGTTTGAAGAAAATATGTTTTCAATATAAGAAATTAAAAAAGAACATTAGCAGGCATATTGCATTTATAGAAATATATCGACTTTAATATGTAAGACCGAAGACCATTGCAAAACAAAATTAAATAACTCATCGAAATGCCAATACATGCATGATGATTTTTTTAAACACAGTAGCGCCCTCTTAATTCGCAATCATTATTGTTTACATTATATTAATGTAATATTCTCTGAAGTAAAATAGTTAAGCTGCCTCATTCTTTCGGAAATCTGAAATTTATAGCTGATAAATTACACTAGTGATCCCTTAAACAGATATTGGAGACATGTTTGTATTACATGTTAGATACCAGTAAATCATTGTGTATCCATTCGTGGTCTATCCGAAAGTAGTCCATATTACTAAATGGTTCCTCATTTCTTCTGGTATAAAAGCAATTAAGCAATCTCCGACATGACTTTTGTGTTTATGTCTTATATCACATGTGCCTCTGGAACATTTTGGTGTATTTTATTTGAGGCTACCTTGAAAGGTAAGCTTTTGGGGTGTGTTTACTGTGGTATGGAGCTTTTGTCGAAATATGACTGCCGAAGCCCTGTATTATACCGGAGCCTCCATTCATATTCTTAGAAGTTAGATGACATATCTTTGTCATTGCAATTTTTGGAAGAGGAAGGATTCATCTTTAAATTGATACCCTGCTCGCACAATCTGCAATAAAGGAAAGGCTAGAGAAATGCTTGGAAGATTCGCCGTTTTATAATCATTATGGGACCCTATGGGAATCGAAATTACTGATATATAACCTTTAAGAAAACCAGGGTCCGGCCCTTTAGGGTCCACTTTTACATACAATCACAATGTAACTGTGTTATTTTATTAATTGTATTACTTTTTAAGAGCAAAAAAGTGATTAATTACATAATTATACAATTTAAAAAGAAAAGCCTGTTTTTTCGTGTAAAAAAAAAACGAAAGAAAAGTACATAAACTTGCCTTGTGCATCTCACAGCACATCGAATCATGTTATAAACAAACTAATGCAAGTTTTATACATTATTGATGTATATTGTATTAAAATAGTTCTAAATTAACTGGTACTTTGACTGTTTATACGATTTAGGTAAGAATTGTACCTCCCGCTTCCTATACAGTCCAAGTACTGAAATATATTCTGTAATATGTAACAAAAATTTTGACAACTTTTAATTTGCCAATTTGTGAATATGTACGTTTGACCACTAGTTTATGTGACACTTAATACAACGTTTGAAACAACTTCTAATCATGTGTCAGACAAAACTTGAATACCTAATAAAAAGCAGGTTTCCATTCAGAAAAGGCTATGAAGGACAACAGTAGAGCCGGTACTGTATTTACAAAGCGTCTGATGGAAATTTTAAATTGTATCAAACGTAACTGAACAGGTACAATTAGTGATTTAGTTGACAGAAGGCTAAACTACCAAAAATGTAAGTAATGGTTGCTAGTTTAAAACAGTTTTATTATAACGATGTAAACATGAAAATACCTCAACGTAAGAAATATATGGATTTAAGAAATTACCTAATTTCCCGTTTCCAACCAATATCCGATTCATATAAACAACAAAACAACACATACTTTCCGGTTGTAGTCACTGGATACAAGGCGACCTACCGTGCAATAATTCATATACTTCACAAAATTGTTCATTATCATTTCATTGCAACCTCAATATCATGATTAAACAGATAATCTATACTGAAAAATAAACTCTACAAACAAAATTAAGCATATATAGCCAACAAAAAACAACGTCTGGACTGTTGCCGATATCTAGACTGAATGACTTTCCCGGTTAAAAAGCAAACACATTTCATGCTACACGATTACCAAATATCGGAGCTTTCAAAACAAGAGCGAATAATTTTAGTCTAAAGTATTGCATAAAAAGAACTGTAAAAATTGTTTGTATTATTTTTAATTGAATAATTTTTATATAAGTGTTATATTGTTTAAAGGAGCGCCATTGTAGAACGACGCCAAGTATGTTTTTAGCGCGACGCCGCACGTACGCCCATTATGTTTTTGACGTCATGTAATTTTAGTAAACTTTAAGATTCAATTAATTTGTGATGTCAACAGCTATAAGTGTAAATATTATATTCGGTAATTGGCTATTTATTGATTACTATTTAAATAACTGTGTGTTAGAAAATGTGCTAAACAGCGTGATTACTATAATAATATAACTTTAAATATAATTGGTGATTTATATTTATATTTAGATCTATATAATAGATTTATATGGAACTGTTGTTTCTATCAAATGTTTGGTACTATAAAATATATAGTATGATATTATAATGTAATATACTCTTTACATATACTATTGTTATCGTTATTATTGTTATATATTTTAGAGAATCGTCATCGTTATCGTCAGTGTGATCGTCATGATGAACGGAGAAAAACAAAACAAAAATTAGACGCATTCTTGATTCTTGATTTATACCCAGCCCTCGCAACAAACCCGAAAATAATATGTTTACAAAGGAGCTTTGTAAGTACATGCCCATGTGTGAAACAATTTAGTTAGAGGGTCTTGTTCACAGATTAGTGGCGATTTTCATATGTTGGTTCATTAATTACATCACAATATCATGAGGCAATTGATGCCGAACTATAGTTAGAGATAAAATCCAATGTTCAGGACTAACAACACAGCTCGGAACACAATATTCAATTTATTCCTTAAAATGTAATTGCCAAAGTTGTTCTTATACTTGCAATAAACTTTAAATGAGCACATGTTAATTCGACAGTCTGTACCTGGGTATTGCCGTCTTATTGTTAGTAAACCTGTGATTATAACAAACTTGACTAATACGCAAATTACAACAATTAAGTGGGCGCAGAAGTCATAAGCAATGAGTGATCTATGTTGCACAACTTAAATAATAAGAATTTAAAATAGATATTAATTATGTTTTAACAGAAATAATTTAATATATGTTTCATTTTTCCCAATTGTTCAATAGTGTTTGTAAGACAATTGTGTTTTATATGGCATTTGATTTCACGTATGATGAAATCGTGTAAGGTACTTTCTTAAACGCATTTAAATTTGCTTGTATTCGAATAAT
The DNA here is from genome assembly GCA_027627225.1 of Congeria kusceri. NCBI lineage: Eukaryota > Metazoa > Mollusca > Bivalvia > Myida > Dreissenidae > Congeria > Congeria kusceri. The sequence goes on from CM051029.1 coordinate 51,835,013, forward strand.
TTAATTACACTAATTGTGTAAGTACATACACATTCTAGATGAAAGTGTGAAGGGTAAATGACATCTTCACGATCCTCTCAATACCTTGAAATAGCAAGACAATTATGCTAAGACTGATAATAATTTGTTGACTATATAGTATCGCATTTAACTAAAATAATTGAATGTTAATGAAACGACTATAATGCATATGTATACGGTGTTTAATACTGTCTTCACACAATCTTTGATTGCATGTCACTTTTGATTGCATACATTTGCCGTTTGCTGATTTCAATACTTACTTGTAAATTGTTGTATCTTGAATATAATGCGCTGTGCTTTTATGTTTTTAAGAGGGTATGGTTTTGTGGAATTATAACGCGTATTTTTTCAAACTGAGACTGAAGTATGGTACTAACAGTCCAGTCCTAGCTCTCATAGTCATGGTCGGCATGCAGTCTGGGCGTTTATGGTATTTTCCGAGTGAATCATCATGTTATGTTTATTGAATCAGGAACAAAATATATTTTTTCGTAACTTGGAAGGCATTTTCCCATTACAAACATTGTCTACAGAACATGCATTATATATTTTATAAATGTATGCATGTGTGTATGTTTGGCAATGAAGCATATAGGCAGTACTAGTTCGTTTAACTAAAACTAATATTGTTTCCGATACAGTTTTAAATAGTAGCAGCTATATGTATTTCAATATTTTTTTTTTCGCATATTCTTCGACATACATTGGGCATTGTTACAACACAACTACATCAATACTGAAACTGAAATCCGTCGATGTCACAATGGTCCAGCTTTGCAATCGCCATAAACTGAAATACATGTATACAATCAATATATATTAATACAAGCGAACACATTGTGATAATTTAAAATCACTATGATGCATTTGCAGTAAGCGTCTTATATCGAACTTAAACAATTAATATCATTGGGAATTACATGTAGTTTAAATTGAATCTTTTCGTTAATATTGATTTTTTGCTTACAGCCATAAACTGCTATGATATAATTTGTATTGAATTACTAAGAGCTTTACAACTGTTCGTACTAATTATAATTATGTTTGTAACACAGGGCCTTTGTTCATTTGTTTAAATGCGACGTACGTTGTTCAAGTAAAATAATGACAAGACCCGATACCCCAAACGTCATTAGCTTCAATGTTCATTCGACAACAATTGTATTAAGGTTACTTTACAATGTACCTGGTGTCATGCAGCTATAGCCGCAGCCAGTTGAGCAACATCTCTGGGCCCCAGGGCAGTCGAAGTCGTGCGAACAGCACTCCTTGCATGGTCCATATGTTATAGTGTCAGGCTTTGGGCAACGACCCTTCTTGTTTCCTGACAAGCAAAAATAATGTACAATTGGGCATATCGACAGAACATTATCAACAAAGGATTATATTGGGTATGAGATATACAATAAGAACAGCGTATCTTTACATAAATCAGTGCGCATATTAATGTATTGTTTTGGAATATAATTCTTCACATATGATATGTTCATGTTAAAACAGGTCTATGTGGATATGTGAATATAAATTAGTATCACAATCATAAGGGCATTTGGTTTGGACTATAAAACAACCTACCACGACAGCTCTTGTACTTAAAGCAGCATTTTCCAGCAGCATCCGGATAACTAGGGGCCACACACGTGGTAGCTGGATTCTTGCACGTCAGTCCTGATTTCGTCCCACACACGGAACCATCGTCACCGAACTCACACGGATCTGGAAAATAAAAGCCTACTTATTTCGTTAAAAATCGTCATGAAATTAATGTTTCAAACAGAACAATTGCCGTTGTTTCATGTTAAGCATTAGTCTGCAGAAAGACCTTTTCAATGGGTAACGTTTGTCATTTGTACACAGAAAATGTTAAGGAAGATAAACTTGTTAAATCGACACAATTACATCGCCAGCATACAAATGTGCAAACATCAAAATTCGTGTGCAGTAGCCATGAAGTATGAAACCGTCGCTCCAAAAGTTACGTTTAATTTGAACTATTATTATGATGTGAATAGTAGTTGAATAGTAGTTGAGATTCAAGTCTCATTGGAACTTATGTTATATTTATTATTGTTAGAAATAAATCTGCAGCTGTCATGATAATTATAATAGGTAATTTTATATTTGCGATAATACCCAGCAGGCAAATTAAAGTGTCCGTTGTGCATTACTGTAAAATAAGTTCAACTATTGCTTGCTGTTGTAAACTTATCTCAGCTAATTCATCGTCACCTTTGCCGATGCAGATATGGCAGCACATGTTCGGCAGCTGAATGAGACGTTGACCCTCGGGACAGACGAGATCAGCGCAGTATACGAGTTCGCAAGGCGGTCCTTAAACGGTTGCATATAAGTGTCACAATTGACATATCACAGTAGGTTCTGTATGAGAATTGACATTATTTTATATTAGATCGTTCATTGTTAAACTCCTAGCATTTCTCCATAATAACAACGCTTTTATTCCGTGTTACGTACTGGGTTTGCGATTTCCGTGTTCATCTTTATCATCATCTTCTTCATCGTCATCATCGTCATCGTCATCGTCTTCATATTCGTCGTCATCACCATCATATTTTCCATTGTGTAAAACAGACATTGTACCAAATAGTAAAAATGATAACAAGAAAACTACATATGTTTACCATGACTGATTAATGACGCAGAAGATAAAATATCGAATGGGCGTGTATGAATCATTGTGATTGATTATACAATGGAATTATTATTTGTGAAATATGTAGCGTCGGTACGAAAACATACTCGTATTTTTTAAATAAAAAGTAGGGATGGGACCGAATACTCGAACATTCGAATATTCGAATATTGGATAATATTCAAATATAAAAAAAACGAATACGAATATTCGATTTTCTCATTTATTTAAAGAACAAAATTTCTTAAAAAATCATGTTTTTTTTCCAGCTTGATTGCAAAGTTAACCTGAATTCCAGTCGTATTTCCTGCCTAGCACGTGGGCGGGGGCAGTGTAAAGCTTTTACAACACATGCTTAAAATGTCCAATTAACAACAATTGCTAGTTGGCAGGGGGCCACGTCTGTACAAGGGCCGCGAGTCAACGGTTTGTAGGAGGCGCGAATATGACGCATTGTATAAACAAATAACAAAACTGGGCCATGTTATGATAACGGTTTCACAGTTTGCACAAGGCGTACATTGTTGTTTATTATCCTTAAGTGACATCTATACGGTTAACTTGTTTACAGTAAATTACAATTACTCTCTAAGTAAACCAATCAAATTGAATCCATTATCCGCCAATCAATTTCTTTAACAAAATTAGCATAAAATGGTCAATCTTACTATATGTCACTTGTAAATTATTCTCCATTATATCAACACCGTATATTATACAAGAGTCGGTATTATTAAACAATGCCACCATCACATGCTTGGAAGTACTTTATGCGGTCATTAGACAAAACCCAGACAACGTGCAATCTGCACAGCAGATAAAAGCTTCATGGTTCTGAAAAAAAGGAACGATTAACAAATTGATTAACAATACATTTTACAATATCTTACATTTCTTTATATTTGCCTAACACTCACAAAGTTAAATCGCTCATTTACCACTGAAACAAGGGAACACAACTACGTTCACGTCGTATACATATTTCGGATAGGTAAATATTCGGACAGTGTGCAGTTTATTGTAGTATATAGTAGTATTTACAAATCGAATATTCGAATATATTCGAATACCTAAAACGAATATTCGAATATTGATTTCAGTATTCGGTCCGATCCATAATAAAAAGACGTTCACATTGCAAAATAAATTGACAGTTTTCAACGGTTAACATCTTTAAGGTATCTGTATTTATAAATGTCAATGCATAATAAACATATTTGATATTTATATATAGGTTGCCTAGTCAGTATTGATTGTTTGTACTGACTCTATAACTTGTAACTAAATGTAACACATATTTCGCGTTTCTATTACTTAGAAAGGACGGCAAGTTGAATCAAGTCGCTTACTAGGTACACATTTCTTGCAGCACGCGCCCCTTCGGTGAACTGGTCGGGATCCTCATCGCATTGTACAGCCGCACATTTTACAGTGGAGCAGTCGGGGTAGCCAGGGCGGTAAGGGTGGTCATTATCCCTTTCTGGAAAAGGATATTGAATCAGTGAGTACACATAAAATCAGCTGGTACATTTAGATGCAAGACAAATGTAAATACGAATGGCCAAGCTAAGTATTTATACATACAACCCAAACATTTATTGTAAGTGGCCAAAAACAGTGCATCTATTTTGTCAACATGATATATTTTGTCCTGGAATTAGACGTTCACATGAAGTAATATGGCATATTAAAGAAAGTTTTGCACACTTGTAACCACATTTGTCAATAACATGGATGAAGGCACGTAAAGACTTAATGAAAAGTCATGCCGATCTTTATTATCATTTAATATAATCAACTATAAAAACACATAGTTAACTTTTGTTTAACATGTGTTAATTAATGAAAATGATTTAATCTAAAAAAAATGATCATACATGTTTTGGATGAATAACTGCATGCTGATTTTGTTTTTCCTTACGTAATTCCTTGTTTGTTGTATTGACAATACACGGGATGTGCTATGAAATATTGTATATGCAATATTCGTATAATATAGAGCAGAGTCACATAAACACATGTGTGCTTACACAGAACTACACATCTACAAATTAATGGCAATTCCATAATCCAAAAAAGGCAAGTTGGCATTGCCGAAAGATTACCACCACGAAAACAAAAGTAATTTGTATGAGCTACATTTGTGTAAGTGTATGTGTATTTGTTCCATGAGCAAATATAAACTTAAACATTAACATTATTGCACGTATTTATATTGTTATTAAACATTACGTCACCGAATATTATAGTGTTCTATCTCCATTTTTGTCACAATTGAGATTTGAATATCAATGGAATCGTCATCACAAGCTCTACAATATGGTATCTCCTAAAAATAGATTCTGAGGTCATAAAAAAGATTCCGCACACCATTTTGCTCTGTGTCCATTGTTTAATACCCTATTAACCATTATACTACTCTATCTTCCGGAGATGGAGCTATTCAATGCTTACTTTTGTTTGAACCAATGGAAGACCTACAATTCCAACACGTGACCCGTTTATTATGGGTATTGTGTTGCTCTATGTGCAGTTTTGCCAAATTAAGTATTGCTCTATGTGCATTTTCAGCCAATAGTCGACGCTGATTAAATCATATGACTGCTGCTGCTTAATTGTTATGTTCATATTAATTAACAACAACTAATACGTGGACATTAATAGTTGCATAACTGTAAATATTAGTTACTCTTTGCTTAATAAGTATGCCCGATTACTGATATGCCCGAAGGAATGCAGATTAAAATCGTTCGTATTTTATAATGCCCAATATCTTGGATACTATCAAAGGTATTTACTTGAAACTCCAACAGGGATAACAACCCCCATAAACCTTGTTTGTGTTTTGGTATATTTATGCCCCTTTAAACTTATAATTTTTTTAAACTTTTTTATAAAATCCAATATATTGACTACTTTCAAAACTATTTACTTGAAAATTAAAAACTTTCTTAACTATCAAAGTCGCCTACCCAGATAAAGCAAAGCCCATAACTTTGTTTTGTTTGTTGACATATTTATACCCTTTTTGAAATATTGGTTTTAAAATTTTTCCATCTTTACTGAATTACTTAAGTTTGCATTTCTAATTTACTTTAATTTACAAAAAAACAGTTCCGGTGTAAATATCGCACTTACTGGAAAGAATTTGGGGTCATATGTCACCTGAAAGTGACAATACTTGAAAAAACATAATTATGCCCCAACTCCCCCACCCGTCTTCGAAGATGCGGGCAATATTGCTTCGCGAATGCCGGTCGGTTCGTATATCCATCGGTATGTCGGTAGACGAAACATTGTCCGGACGGAATTTACAGAACCATTAGGCATAGGTTTTTCAGACTTGGAAGGTAGGTTGGTAATGACTAGTGGAGGATTCGTATTGATTTTGGAATCCGTGGGTCAAAGGCCAATGTCAAACCGACCAAAACAATTTAAATAGAATCACAATACTTGTAAAAGCTGGTCACGGTAATATCAAATCAGTCCCAGGGTCTAGATTGTTGAACCTTAGAAGGTAGGTTAGCCATGACTAGTAAAGGATCCATATTGATTTTCTGGGTTGTTGAGGCAAAGGTCAAGGTGAAACTGACCAAGAGATGATACAAATACCCAAATAATGGTACAACCATTGTCCGGGCAATAATTTAGTAACTATTGGACCATTGTACGTTGGTCCTGACCTATGAAGGATCCCTAATGATTATGTGGTCCTTGGGCCACATGCCAAGGTCAAGAATGACCGAATGTTATAAAAGAAGACCTAGTATTTAAGCAACAGAACTAAGGCCTATGTTCTTCACGTTTGGAAGTTAGGTTGGTCATGACATATGGAAGATCCCTATTAATTTTATTATAAATATTAAAACAGACCGAAAGATTATAGAAAACCATCCAATAATTGTAAAAGCTTGTCCTGACAATAATTTTGTAACTATGTCTGAACAACAATTACAGAAACCTTATGCTTATGTTGTTTAAACTTTGTAGGTAGGTTGTTCATGACTAGCAAAGGTTTCCTATTGATTTTGGAGTCCTTTGGTCAAAGGTCAATCTCAAGCGAACCAATAGTAACTGTTGTAAAATCTTTTTCCTGGCAATGCCTATGGAACCCTTAGAATTGTAAAAGTAGTTTGGTTGGTTATGATTACAAGTACATCCGTCATAAAGGTCTAAGGTCAATGTCGAACGGGATATTTGAAAAAAAAGTTTTATTTTACTTGTCATCTTTGCAGTTGTGTATAGAGATTTCTTTGGACCTATATGTTGCACATTTTAAACCTGTTGTACAAACAGTTCTTGTTATGTTCGATCTACTTAATTACTTTGTAATTACATTTGACCCATGATTTTATAGCTTGCCATCATGGGACATGTAAAATAAGATATTTAATTATTTTGATTGTCATAAAGGACTTTGTACATAACTGACAGCCGTTATAAAACTATAAAATGTTTGAATCGGCCGATTTTTATTCACCAAACAACAAAAATTAAACCAATTCATGGACGTAGTCATGCGATTTTGCCTGTGTAAGCATAATCACAGTACATATAAGAATAATGAAACTCCACATACATCACAATGAGAGAAACCCTTCTCTCTGTTTGTTCTTTATTTAATGAAAAAAAAACCTGCACTTTAATGCGTATTTACTTTTTGAAGCAATTTACTACTTCCACACACGGGCTCGCAAACATGCATTTAAACGAAACGTATGTATGCGCGCGCGCGCGCACACACACACACACACACACACACACGGACGCACACTAAGTGGCATTTTGATACATATGTTCTATTTAAGTATGTTTTTTTTTTTAATGAAGTTAGTGTAAGTTTCCTTCATGTCCATTTTTGTGAAAAACTTTTGCTCCATCTCCCGATAGAGCAACACACCTTTAACGAAATTGATAAATATTTTACTTGAATGCTCTATCTCAAACAACTAATGTTTAAATAATATTAAATCAATTAAATACAAATGTATTCGCATATATAGCATTTCCATCAACAATGGATCATCACCATATAAATTTGTCAAAATACTTTGAAAGCTGTTTTCTCGAATTCTTGAAATTGGTAGATAGAGCATCGTTTCATTCAGGTGACGAAATTTATATAATTGCAAACGCTGATGTTTTATTGTAATTAATGTAATAAGTAATTCATTACGATTAAAACACGATTTTTTGCTGTATGGAAACACATGTACATCCCTGAAGATCAACTAGTATCTGGACCAGATCGATGCTCATAACTTCTAGAACAAGGAGGATTATACTGTTAACAATAATAAATAAATGTAGCAAACAATTTATTGTTGTGAGTCTCAGTAAATTAAAAAACACATTTGGTAGACGTACCGCCACCAACGCACTTTGGACAACATTTTCCCGGGGGCGTTACCACGCGACCTCTGCATTTGGGCTCAGCGCAGAGAATGCGAGAACAGTCTGGGCGATGTGTGCCTCCCTTTTCGGCTATTAATATACCACAAGTACTGTATATATTTTGAACAAAGGAAACGCTATTATATATTGTTTATTCATCGCCTATAGAAGATGTATATGAAATATTTAAGTACACAAAAGAAACGATGGAAATAAAAAACGTTATGCCTTTTACAAAATTGCATCTACAACATGTTATTTTACAGTCCATGTCCTTAAATTTTGCGTACCGGTATTATCTGAATATTGACTGAATACCTTACAAGACAAGAACGTGTACAGTTTAACGATAGGAATTTATGAAATAAGACAACAAAAAATGTAGTTCTCTCTCAAATATGTCTAGAAATGCTGACGTTTAGATCAAATTTATATTTGACAGTGACAGTGATGCACGTTAGGAAACATATACGTACTATCTTTATCGGCCTCGTCGTCGTTTGCAGCTGTAGGACAAAGCAAACATACTGATAAGTAAACATATGGACGTAAAAGCTCATGTAGGTGTGACATATCAATGAAACACGAACCACTATATCTCCATATGGTATATGACACCCATTCCGATAGTTTGTCATTTTCTGTATTTTGAAACGTTAACTGATAATTCGAATGCCCAACTTTACAACAACAACAACAACAACAACAAATATTTATTCACTTAAGCATATTACAGCTCATCGTGTTGACCAAATTCATAATAAGACAGACATGCGTGGAAATAATAAATAATAAAAAATAATAAATAATAAAATATTAATAATCACAGAGCCGGTAAATAATAGCATATTTATCTAATACACAATTCATGAACAATGGATCTAATAATCTGCTTGTATGGGTAAAAGGTGTGTGTGTGTGTGTGTGTGTGTGCGTGCGTGTGTGTGCGTGCATGTGTGTGTGTGTGAGTATATGTATGCATGCATTTTTGACACGTCGTATATTTATACTTGAACTTCGCTACAACATAAACCCTTTAATTAGGGCAACCTAGTACATGGTAGATTGCCATAAAGGGTACGTATGTATTAACTTTAACGAGTCTTTAATATGGGATGCCATTTTTTTTGGCAGTCTAAAACGAAAACAAAATTTAGACAGCCCTAATGGCATATATGCTGTCGAAATGTCTATGTATGTTGCACGAGTAGCAGTCTTTGTGTGAGTTTATGTGTGTGTGTGTGTGTGTGTGTGTGTGTGTGTGTGTGTGTGTGTGTGTGTGTGTGTGTGTGTGTGTGTGTGTGTGTGAGTGTGTGTGCGTGTGTAAGGTAGGGGGAGATATAGTATGCGTGAGGGTGTTGTGTGGTAGTATATAATGAACTGATTTGGTATATAAACACATGTTTGAGGAAAAACAATGATAACAGGCAACAAATACATTCATTTCTTAATAAACTGTACATAAATGACATTAACAAACCTTGAGTTAGAGAAACATATAATTATCTCTTTTCTTAAAGCATGTTATACAGTAAATAGCTAACTTCCTAAGCGTTCCTTTATTATTGCTATTCACAAGTTTCAAAAATTTGTGCATACTTGGTCTTGTTGAGAAGTATGTTGGTATGTATTTGGTTCTTTCTTCTAAATAAAACGGACATTTAACTATAAAGTGATACTCGTCTTCTAAGTCGTTAAGATTACATAAAGTGCACTTTCTTTCGTTTCTGCTAATGTTATAATGTCTGCCAGTTTCAATCAACAATTTATGTGATGATAGGCGTATTTTGGCAATGATATTTCTATGTTTTTTATTGTCAATAACATCTAAATACAGAGACCTTTCAAATACAGGTTTAAGTTCTTTGTAAACTAGTAATGAGGTTGATGAATCAACATTAACTCTCCACTCAGATATATACTGATCTCTGAGTCTAATCTTTAACAGAGGAATAAAGCTATCAATACTAACAGACTCAGGAAATAACCATACATCTGTAAATCCTGCATGATTCAAAATTTTGTGAACTTTGGAGGACCAATTAACAGTGTTATTTTGTGCATCAATTTCTAATCTTTGCATATTAATGACAGTATTAAGGATACAATTTCCTTGTTTATTTTGATATAATTTTAAAAAATATTTAACAATTCTTAGGTATCTACCAATATATAAAGGAAATCGACCAACTTCAGCATATAATGACAATGAATTTGTTGATAATTTCACATTTAGCAGTCTTTTACAGAACTTTCTGTGAAGACGTTCAATATTAATTGCCGCAATAAATCCCCATACTTCGCAACTATAATTAAGGATTGACAAGACATATGAATCAAACAACTTGAACATAACATTTATTGGGACTTCCATGCCTTTGTTATACAAAACAGGGAGTTCATCGCCCTTGTAGCTTTGCCATATAGTGTATTCGTGGCAGGAATAAATGATCCCCCACTTGACATAACAATACCAAGGTAGTTAAAATTGCTTACTATTTCAATTTCATTTTCTTTGTATGTCCATTTGTAATTTTTGTTTAGCACGCCCCCTTTTCGGAAAACCATTATTTTTGTTTTTTCTATATTTACAGTTAAATTCCATTTATCACAATATGCTTCTAGATTATTTAACGATTCCTGTAGCCCTTCTTTAGTTTCTGAGAAAATAGCAGCAGCATCCGCAAATAGGAGGAGATAAATGGACAATTGATCTAACGTTATTCCGGCGTTTACTCCGTTTTGTAGATTAAATTCTAAATCATTTACGAATAACAAAAACATTATCGGCGATGTTATCTCTCCTTGCAATAAACCGACGTTGCTACTAAAAAGGTCGGAAAGTGAGCCCATGTGTTTTACTTGAAGTTTGACCTCGCTATACATAGAGCGGATAAGTGATATTAACTTTCCATCGATACCAGAAAGAATCATTTTATGCCATAGCTGGCCGCGATTTATAACGTCATAGGCCTTCCGGTAATCGACGTAACAGCAGAAGAGTTTGTTTTTACTATGTATCTGTTTTTCTATTAAATAGTTAAGAATGAAAATTGCATCGACGGTACTGCAGTTGGGTTTGAAACCGAATTGAGCATCTGTAAGAATATCATGGGTTTCTGTCCAAGATTTTAAGCGTTCGTTTATCACACCTGTAAATAATTTCGCAAAGCAGCTTAACAACGTGATGCCTCTATAATTATTTGGGTCGGAACTATCCCCCCGTTTATATAGTGGAACAATAACTCCTGATGACCAGCTCTTTGGAAACTTTTTAGTATCTAAAATGTAATTAAATAATATTTCTAATGGTTTAACTATAATATGCACTGTTTCTTTAAAGTATTCATAAATTATATTATCTAGTGAGGCTGCCTTATTATTATTCAGACGCCTTATGGCTTTAATTATTTCTTCTGCGGAAATGGGTTTGTCGAGATTCGGGTAAGAGCTAACCGGATTTTCTATATTATCAAACTGCCGTGAAAAGCTATCGCTTTCGTCGTTGTTAACGTTAACGTCAGCCTCAGAAGCTAATGCATTGAAATAAACGTAAAATTCTTGCAAAGATATGTTGTCCGCTTTCGGTGAAACCGTTTTTTGTTTGAATAATTTCCAGAATTCGCGCGGCTTTTTGCGGCTCATGTTATTTAATTTCATGCCCTGTTCTCTGTTAAACTTAAATTTCGTTTTCCTGCAAAAATATTTATAATCTTTCCTTGCCGCTAGCATTGTTTCTCGCGTATGCCTATTCTTATTTAAATTATACTGGTAAACTGTTTGTATATATTCTGTCCGTTTTCGTTTACATTCTTCGTTAAACCATCGTCGCTTATCGGTGTCAGCAGAGGTGCAGTTATTATGATTGTTATTAACATTATTGCTTATTACATGTTTAAAATATTTTTCACCTCGTTTATTTAGGAAATAAGTAAATTCCGAGACTAGTAAATCCGGATCGCAGCGCGAGTTAACGCCTGATTGTAAATTGTGTTCTAGTTCTTGAACACCGCTGGTTATATCGTGCACGAAATTATCTCTGTACTCCGATTTCCACTTAAAATATATGCGCTGATTATTTTTACCGTTAGTAGTCGGTTTGTTCGTGCTCAGAGCAAATGTCACTGGGGCATGGTTGGAGAATTCCGTGAAATCGTGTACTTTAAAATCGGCTAAATCGTGGAAGTTTTTGACTGATGTTAACAAATAGTCGACTGTACTTTCCCCATTATGTGTAAAACAAGTTAATTTGCCAACTCCCTTATCTTGAAAAAGTCTACCGTTTACAATTCTTATGTTTGTAGATTTGCATACATCTAACAAAAAGTCGCCATATCTATTTGAACCTGGGTCACAGGCTGCCCTCTGGAGTGGGGTATCTATTTCAAATAAATCAAAATCACCCAGGCTTCTGTCATTGTCAATAAAATCAGCTTTATGGCCGGTTCTAGCATTTGCGTCCCCCGTGATAAATACTTTTCCTTTACTATTGAAAAAATTTATATCAGATTCTAGCAGTTGAAAAATGTCTACATCATATATATATCATGTGTTGGTGAATTTTCGGGTGGAATATACATAACAGCTAAATATATAAAGTATCTTCTTCCTTTTAACATAACACTTTCTGTGATCAATAACACTATTTATTTCATCTAATATACAGCAATTTCAACGTCTAGTGTTCAGCTTTTCAGTCGCCCTTCGAATGCCCGTCCGCAGACCCCCGCACCGTCTGACGTCACCTTCGGAACAGTCTAAAACCTGCACCCGCTAGGCTGGCACCCACACACGACCGACACCGGTACATTTGTCGGTGCGCCAAATCACAACACTCGTCCCGACTTTGTTGATGAAGGCCTGCAGTCAGGGTCTGGATTCACTGGGAACTGGAATAAGCCTGGCAACTAGAAAATGTCACTTTTGGGGACTTGAAGCCCCAGGTCTAAGTCGGATCTATTCATTCCCGGAGCTGGTACAACTCTCTTGCATTGGCTGCCGTTATCGACAAAATTGTCTCAACAGCTACTTGACGATGTTCTGCCACCATGGCTGCCGCTTCATAAATCTGGTTTGGTGAAGACCAACGCTGTCCTCGCAGTGGAAAGTACGGAGCGTCGGTTTCCAACAAAAGACGGCTGTCATGGATGGACGTCAATGCCTCGTGCTGGTTCCTGTCAAACATCCTCACAGTGCTAGTGAAACCGAACCACGTCTCCGGGAACTGTTCCAGCCAACGTGACACAACATAGGCATTTCCCGTGAAGCAATGCAGGTGGATCTTCTGAATACGAGGAAGACCCTTCAGGAGGTCCAGGAGAAGCAGGAAGACTTCAGTTCCGCAGCTATCCCTCATCCCTCTGCAATGCAACACCAGGATGTGTTCCCTTTTCACGTGTGGCAGGATCTTGTGGAGTAGATCCATCTGCAGAGGCCAATTCAGAGAAGGTTCAGTGTGGTCGAGACCGATTTCCCCTACCGCTACCACCCGTTTACACCGCAGCAGACTTTTCAACCGGTCCACCCACTCATTGATAGTCCGCTCCGACCGATCCGCATGTCGTGGGTGGATGCCTAGAGCCAAGGCAATATTGCTGGGAATCCCATTCATCATACTGGTAGTAGGATAGTCCATAGGGTCGCAATACACCGCCACACCCGCTACCAGACTCACTCTTTTGCTAGGTTCCACCGGCCCTGCATTTAAGATATCCTGGAATTGGCAATCAGCGGGCAAGGCTGCCTTGCGTGCCAGCCTATCTGGATGAAAATGGCTATCCACTGCCACTGGAAAGTTGTCACTCTCTTGCCCCTCCGCATCTAGACTTTGGACTCGGTAACACTGTGGAAGGGGATACGTTTTCCTCCAGAAATCTTGTTCATCTTTGTGAAGGCGGGCACTGATCAAGAGTAAAACTTTCCAATGTATTAAAACAGCCACGGAATTAGGAGGGTTCAGCGTAAACCGCTCTGGTGCCGGCTCACCCAGGTAAATGCAGAAATGTCGCATGGAGGCTTCCTGTCTAGGGGAGATTTCACCATTGTCCTTTTCTCCCAAAATCTTCTGCATCCTTACAAACTCCAACAGTTCCCCAAGGGTGGCCAAACGCCCCATCAGCCAGAGTGTCACCTGTTCTAAGGCCTTGACCTGGGTACGAATGATGTTCTCATCCCCAGCTGGCAGGACTTCTTCGAAGATACCTGGGAGGTGATCGACGAAGGCGTGCACCTTCTTGTAGGACAAAGTCCCAGGGCAATGTGGTACCAAACACGCTTGTGCCTTCCTCCGCTGGCTCCTAGATAGGAGATGAGTGTCAGCCTTCTTAACCTTGCGAGGCGGCTGTTGGATTTCCGGGTCTTGAGATTCCATCACTGTAATTTTGAGGGATGATCTGACGATGGAGGATTGGTGGCTTTTCTGACCAGCTGTCTCTCTTTTGGGACGGTACGCCCCAGTTAAGTTGGGTGTTTCCTTGGGACGGTACGCCCCTCTTGGACCTTGATCTCGTCTCTGACTGGATGTCTTTCCGCCTTCTGTGGGACGGTAGGTCCCAGTTAATTTGGTTATTTCCTTGGGACGGTACGCCCCAATGACTTTTTCCTTTCTGTCGGCGTCACTCCTAGGAATTACAGCCCTAGTTGTCGTAGTTTCTGGGACTGGAATTGCCGATGATTCAGTTATGACTCTCTGCCCCCCAGTGGAACCGGGAACCTCGTTGGGACGTAAGGCCCCGGTGGTGAGAGTATTAGTGGCTCTCCCCATCTGCATCATTGAGTAGGTCCCACTTAATGGTTGCAGCATAACCCCTGGATCTTTGGGACGGATCGATAACTCGGATGCTAGCTCCTGACAGGGCTGGACCGTCATCTTCCGGACCCCAGGACTTATCCCTTTGGGACTTCGGGTGCTTCCCTTGTATGACCCTGGAGTTGCTAACAGAATATCAGGATCTGTCCCGATGTCCATTGGGTCCGTTCCCTCTGAGATTCGAAGAAGCTCGTCTTCTTCCATTGGAGTCACAACCTCATCTCCAATGTACATAACGCGGTCCACACCCTCTGCCAATCGGACATCACGACGACCCTCTTCTGGTTGGAAGGTCTGGGGAATCGAAGTGACGGAAGGCAACTTCCATATATGCTCGCATATCCAGTCCCGTCCCATTGCCTGGTAAGTATCGAGGCAATTGGCGTATTTCCCCAGCCATGAACTGAAACGTTTCTTCTCCGATTGAGAAGAAGTTCTTCTCAACAAATTCCTGGCTAGGTCGGCAATGTCCACAACATACTTGAGGCAGATTTCCTTGTTTCTGCCTGATAATAATGCCAGGTCCCTGGTGAACTTATCGACATCTTTCGGCAGCTTCCGGTCCCAAATCACATTCCTTACTTCCTCACGGAATCTGTCCGATGACGCCATATCTGCAACTAACAAATAATATTAACTTTACATGCCCTGTCTAGGTCCGTCGCTGTCTTTTACATGCAGTGCAACTGTACTTGTCAATATCCAGTGCGTCTGACTGTGAAATGTCAACACACGATCCGTGATACCATTCGTCACAGTAGTCACACTGAATCATGAATCGTCCGTCCCATGGTTTGCGGCAAGTGCAATATATATCCGTGTTAGTTAAACTGTCAGTAGAAGCATCTGCTGGTATTTTGGACATCTTGTGGTCTGTTATCCAGGTTGGCAGCTTCCTGTCTCGACAAGGCATCATCCGGTCATGGTTTACCACAAACACGGAATTCTTCAGTCTGACTCGGTACAGGTATGCCGACAGTTTATATATTATAAGTGCCGGACCTTTCCATGGGGGACACAATTTCCTGCACTTTCCCTTCAGGACTGCTGTATCTAAAATATACACAATGTCGCCTTCTGCATATGGTCTCTGTAGGACTTTCAAATCGTAGTTTCTTTTCATGCGCTTCGTGGAGGATTTCAATGTTTTCCTAGCTGTATCATAAGCCTGCTGCATGTCTTTAGTTAGCTTGGAAACATACTCCTCCTTATCGTCATGTCTGACCGAAACATGTGGGAACATCAACTGAGCAGGCGTATTCACCTCTCTTCCTAACATTAACATGTTAGCAGTGAAACCTGTACTTCTGTTTACGGAAGCTCGGAGTGCCCCAGCGATCTGTTGTATGTTCCTGTCCCACGTTTTTTCATTCTTGCCAATGAAGCATCGAACAGCGTCCATAAAGGTACGATTAAAACGTTCGACTTGTCCATTTGCAGAAGGCCTGTAAGGAGTAGTCCTTGACTTGTGTATTTTTAGTGCCTCACAAACTGCTTGGAAAAGCTTGCTCTCAAAGTTGCGCCCTTGGTCTGAGAACAGTTGAAGCGGATAGCCAAATCTTGTAAAGAAGGAGTCGATCGCTGCTTGAGCTGTTACTTCCGCTTTCTGTGATGGTAAGGGAACGCACTCCACCCATTTAGTAAACTGATCCACCATCATGAGGCAGTACTCGTTGCCATTAGTTGTTTTTGGCAAAGGACCTAGAAAGTCTACGTAGACTCTTTCCATAGGGTATCCTGCCTGGTATTCAGTAAGTTGGACCCTACCATAAGTCTTGTTCTTTTTGTTATGATTACATATATCACATGTAAGCACAAAACTTACAATGTCTTTTGACAAGCTGTACCAGAAGAACTTTTCCTTTAGCTTGGCTTTGGACCTAGCAACACCCTGATGACCGGAAGAAGGAATGTCATGATGAAGTTCCATCACTAAGGTTCTAAGACTGGTTGGAACAACCAACAGCAGGTCACTTGAATCATCCCTTTTCCTAAACACGACACTATCAATTAGTTTGAACCTCTCTTTATTGATCCAAAAGTACTTTGCCTCGCGACTTGCCAAAAATAATTCACCTTCATCTGGTACTGTACTGCATTTCAACCATTCTAGAATAAACTTCATGTTAGCATCTTCTTCTTGTGCTTTACATATCTCTTCAAACGTGAAGCCCCAGCATTTATTTTGACCAGGAGTACCGTTATCACGTAAGATAACCCTGCAGGCACAATTTCTCTCCAAGTGAATGCTTATGGTATTCAAATCTTGGTATGGCCCCTCCACACTTACTGAATATGTCTCCCCGGAATCAGTTTCTCCGGAACATTGAAGCCCTGATCTGAGAACTGTTTCCATATCGGGATTTAGAAACCCCGTTTTCACTTCTGTTTGATTTCCTCCAGGGTCCCAGACTTTACTGAAGGCTTCTCCAGAACAAGACTTCTCGAGACATTGCAGCCCCGCTGTGATGTCAGTTCTGGAATCTGGGTTGAAAACCCACGGTCTAGTCTTGGTTCTGTCGCCACCTGGATCCCACAATGTTCTGGCTGGTTCCCATACTGCATTGGTGCATCCGTCTGTCGGGGAATCTTGTGATTCTCTGCACCGATTTATTTCATCTGGACTTACTAGCAGATGTGGAACTGCATCATGCACTCGCTCAGCTTGAAGTTCGGCCTCTGGGGTAAGCTTTGAACTTCTACTGGCGTCTGTAGCATCTTCTGGCACGGTCTTCGGGCTACCCGTTGTTAAAGATACCGCCTCGTCTACTTCTTCAATGAACTGGCCCCATTGTTGATCTGCCTTGGTGCAATAGAAACAACCTCCACAGGGTAAATCTTTAGGCTTTATACCAGACGCGTAAGCCGGACAGGGTGACAAGCTGCATGGAACTCGTGAGAGCGCATCTGCATTTCCATGTTTTGCACCCGCCCTATACTGAACCACCATGTGGTACTGTGATAATTCTTCCATCCATCTGGCTATCTGTCCCTGAGGATCTTTAAACCGCAGCAACCAAGCAAGACTTTAATGGTCCGTTCTTACTGTGAACACTCTTCCAAGCAGGTAGTACTTGAACTGTCGTGTAAGTCTGACAATTGCCAATAGTTCCTTGCGAGTTGTACAATATCTCTTCTGCTCAGGTGTTAAGGAGAAACTACTGTACGCGATAACCTTTTCTATTCCCTCGTGTACCTGACTCAGTACACCCCCAATGCCTATGTCTGAAGCATCTGTGTCCAAGATGAAATGATCAAAACGATTTGGAAGTGACAACACTGGAGGTTGAACCAGGACCTCCTTCAGTGCATTAAATGCAAACTGTTGCTCTGTGTCCCATTTGAATTTGTTCTTTCCGGTTAAACTGTACAACGGCTGAGCTAGGTCTGCGAAACCTTTAACGAATGATCTGTGGTAATTAACGAATCCTAGGAATCGCTCTACGTCTTTCGAGCTTGAAGGCGTTGGCCAATTCGCTACTACCTCAGTGTCTTTCGATGCCATAGCAATGGTGTTACCGTTAACAATCCTGCCCAGGAATTCGACTTCTTCCTGGAAGAAGATGCATTTCTTTGGCTTCAGCTTCAAGCCGTATTTCCGGAATCTTTCGAGAGCCTTTCTTAAGTTAGTCAGGTGATCCAGAAAGGACTTTCCCATTACCAGGATATCGTCTAAAAACGCTAGGACCGTCTTCCAGGTAAGGCCTCTCAGCACTAAGTTCACTACTCTGGAAAACGTAGCAGGTGCATTTGTTAGACCAAACCCCATTCGCACATGCTCGAAGAGTCCGTACTTTGTAATGAAGGCAGTCTTCTTCTGATCTTCTTCCTTTACCTTCACTTGCCAATATGCAGAATTTGCATCTAGTTTTGAAAACCAGACGTTTTCTGATAACGTGTCTAGACAATCTTCCACCAATGGTAAGGGAAAGGTATCCTTGACTGTAACGTTGTTCAACTCTCTGTAATCAATGCACCACCTGACAGTTCCATCACGTTTCCGTATTAAAACTGGCGCAGAAGCCCAGTCTGAATTGGACTCCTGTATCACCCCTGCGTCAAGCATCTTCTTGAGATGTGCCTCTTCCTCCCCCGCAAAACATGCTGGAGTTCTTCTTATTCGTTGTTTCACAGGTTTAGCATCACCAGTGTCGATAGCATGCTCAATATCCGTGAAATTCCCCAAGTCGAACTCATCTTTCGCGAAGACATCTTCGTAATCGGTTAGCAACTGTGCAAGTTTCCTTCTCTCTTCGGCGCTTAACCTGCTGATCGACGCCTGGTACACATCTTTAAGATGATCTGGAACTGTCATGGTGCTGTCATGCGTGGGGTTTAAACCCCCAATTTCTGGCAACTGTACAGCATTGGTGTTTAAAACCGCACTCTCTAGTGACTTGGCAGCTTGGGGATTGCAAACCCCACAATCTGGTGGCTTGGCATCTTTGAAATTTGAAACCCCAGTTTCTTCTGACTGTACCGCATGGCACTCCATATTTTCATACATGGCATCATCCCCCATCGAGTCGGGTAATGTTATGCATTCATACGCATTGCCAATGAATTTGCCTTTCTTAAGTGTCCGATATTGATCAGTAGGATTCACTAAGCATATAATAGGATCTTCTCCCTTTGCACGGACTACTCTTGGCGCAATGAGTTTCATATCTTCGTTCAATTGAAAATAGTAGTCAGTTTTCATCTCAGAGGATAGTGCACATTTTAGTCTCACTACAGAATTTGGTGCAACTACAGTTCTTTGTGTTATAGTCACTCTTGCAATCCCCGGAGTACTATCTTTAAAGGAAGGATTCACAGGGATACATTCTCCATTCAGTATGAGTGAATTCGAAGCCATATCCAGCAGAATTCCTAAATGATGAAGTAGATCATGTCCAAGCAGCATCTCGTCACTAATTGGTGCTACATACACTCGTTCTTTAAAAGATTGTTTGCCTAATTGCATTGAAATTGGTTCAATGATAAAACCGTTTAAAATTGAGTCCTTTTCTGCCATTTGCATTTTAACATCTCTTACTTTGGATGGTTTCCTGGATAGCTTGTTATAAAGTTTTGTAGATATTATTGTTATTTCTGCACCAGAATCAATTTTTGCCATCACTGGGACATTGCCAATTGTCATTTTTACTGACGAAGAACCTCCCCTGACTACACGAACGCAGCCTTCGATCTCGCTCGTAATGGTAATCAGTCCTTGTGAGGGGACACCAACTTCCTCTGATGGTAGTGTAGCTTGCATGCCTTTGTTTACATTTGTTGATTTGAACATTGAGTTTTCTGATTCATTCGGACTTGGTAACAACATATCGCAGGATGTAGCACAAGATGACTTTTCAATCATTGGAAGTATTGATTCCCCTTTGGAAAAAACCGCCATTGTCAATGATGTTTCCTCTTCCGTGGGACCTTGTAAATTCTCTACATCCGTGGTAGGTAAAGATGGAACTCCCTTACTTCTTGCAATAATTGGTGAGCCCTCGACTACTGTCGGCAGGTGGGCTGGCTCGGTGCTTCCTGCCCCCTGGAGTTTAAATCTTTCTTTCCTTCTTTGATTTTCCCACTTCTACCCTTTAACCAGTTCCGATAACGTGTACAGTCCTGTTTTACATGCCCATATTGGTTGCACCACCAGCATATGCCGTCAAATTTATTCTCTAGAGAGGTTGATTGCTCTGTAGACTGTTTTGCGTCTTTTGGAGACAACAATTTGTCTACTTTGGACGTCAGTTGGTTCAACATTTGTTCAAATTTTGCCAATTTTTCATTGGAACCGTCAGTTACCGCATTCACAGAGACCTGAGTTCTTGTGCGGGATGCCTTACTTCCATCTACAGCATGTGTAACGTACTGGTGATGTCGTACAAATTCCACCGCTTCCTGCATGGTTCTTGGTCGCCCTAAACAAGCGTGTTTGCCGGCTTCTTTATCTATGCAACCCTGACAGAATTTAGCGACAATTTCCTGCTGACGAAATTTATCGGGAAGATCGCGAAATGCAGGCGTGGCTAGGGTAAGTACCCTATCGGCCCAATCTTCTAATGATTCAATTTGGCCCTGGGTGGCTTGGTGGAACTTTGTTCGACTCGTCTCTGGTAATTCTCTAGAGCCGAAACGACTTTCCAGCTTCTTCATGATATCACTAAAGGATAGCTGCTGACCCATATGTGTCTCAATGGTAAAGAAGTCCAACGCCTTGCCTTCTAAACACCAACTGAGATAATCTCGGCATTCACTGCTGGTCCAGTGATTAACGGACCGGTAACTTTCAAATTTCTGGTGAAACGATAACCAGCTAGTTGACCCGTCATATTTGAGGTTTTTTGGCAGCTTCTTTGGATCACCTCTTCTTGGCATGCAACGGTCGTTCTCGTACTCCGAATCTGCGTCTTCATGATCAACTTTGTTTTGCTGTTTGTACCTCGGAGAACGCCTTACAATACATCTTTCAGAAGAAGGAGACCGATGTCTACTGTAATATCGGTCACGTGCAGGTGAGCTGAATTCCCGTCGGCTCTGTCTTGGCTCCAAATACCGCACGGATTGTTCGGGGCTATAATAGCCTCGCTTATGGACATGTCTCGTTTCCGCATGCCGCTTTTCGGTTGACTCGGGACTTTGAAAGCCCCTTTTGTAGTCACGTCCGGTTTCCGCATACCTTGTTTGCTCAGGGCTATAATAGCCTCGTCCGTTGGTCAGCCTGGTCTCCGCGTTCTGTCTGCTTGTTGGTTCGGGACTATAATAGCCCCGTTTATGCACTGAACGGCTATTACGTTCTATTGCTCTAAACTTCTGGTAATAATCATCACCCTCAATAGAATCGATTGGTTCTACTTTAATGTCTTTTCTTATAACCTGCACTCTCTCTCTTCCTTCCTTTCTTTCATTGGATGGTACCTCATATCGGTGCCTCATCAGTTCGGCATGGTAAAGATACTTCCTATCATCACAAGCCGCGGGACTAGAGGATCTATACTTGGATTGATACCTCCGCTGATACGGTTCTGGAGAGCAGCCTCTAAGGTCATAATCAAATTCTAACCTGGTTCTTGGGTTCATTCGAGTGTCCTGTAATACATGTCCATCATGTAACACGGATTTTCTGGACGAATCTGTGTCTGGTCGACCCTTTGGGATTCTGTAGCTGTTCTGTTTACTTTTTGTGTTAATCAGTTCTGTCACTATGGATACTTCATTGTCAATTTCTTTCTGTTGGCGATCTAATTCTGCCATCCAGGTGCTTAAGTCAATGCTCGATGTGTGGGATGCTGCTGGAGATGCCATTTCTACCGCAACTTTACAAGTGTGTACCGGATCAGGATGTTGTCTCGGTGGGTATGTGCTTTAATTACTTAATATTCAAAAATTTAAATTCCAATTATCAATTAATCAAATAAAACAAACAAAAAATTGTATTGTAATTATTTATTATAAAACTGTTTATCCACAAATTATTTTTCCAAAAATGCAATGTCAATCCCTCATATGTATAGATATGACCCTAATGAGACACCATATTTTTTTCAAAACTGTGATGTCATAATTTAGACACTAATAGCCCACCATAGATTTTGAAAATTGCAATGTACTAATTTTCCCCACAACACCCCTCCATGAAATTTCAAAAATCACTATTCACAAATTTCCACCAAAATTTTGAGATTTTGACAATGATATGCAGCCTTTTTCTCGTTTGTGGTCAACAAACCGAAACCAACCCACTTTCTCAAGAACACATCAGAATTAACCAAGGAAACAGCTAAATTAGAATTAATAAAATCCTAAAATAACCATAACTTAAGCTTTAAACAGAGTAATATCACCATCTATCTTTCTAAACAGAAAACTGACGCGTTATATTAGAACTTTACACTATCTGTCAAATAGGAATTGTTATAATTCTATAAGAAAAAATATCAACACACAATCTGTTCGTCTATGGTCACTGAACTGAATACTGGCTAGTTACACTAGAACTTTACACAATTAATTGCGAAAACTGTCAGATAGGAATTGTTTCAATCCTATTAGAATTAAATGTCGGTCGAAATGTCTTCTGTCTAGTCTTTATTTGACAAGTACAGGTGCCCCGGTCCAATCGTAGCAAAATAATTTACGAAACCCATTACTTTAACATTTACTAAAGGAACCTGTACAAGGTTATTTAATAGTCTCTCAAAATATGTACAAATAAGTTATACAAAATTACCCCTGTCTGAGACGAACACTAAATATCTGACTAGAACACTGAACTGGCTAATGCAAAATGTGACCTACTTATCACTGGACTTGTACTTGAACAAAGTCTATCAAATAACCGAATGGTGTTCATGTAAACATTGCGCAACTGCATGCAACTTGCCCACTTGGAAAATTAAATTCTGGCTATTTCCACTACTGTAACCGCCCCTGTAAATGACACCAAGTAAGTACCCTTAACCTTTAGCCTTAAATGGAAATCGAATACAGGTCAAATAACTTTCCTCCTCTGTAACCGCCCCTGTAAATGACACCAAGTAAGTAAACTTAACTTCTAACCTTAAATGGACATCAAATACAGGTATAAATAACATTCCACCTCTGAAACCGCCCCTGTAAGTGACACCAAGTAAATAACCTTAACCCCTACATTAAATGGCAATCAAAAACAGGTCAAAATAGCCTCCCTTTAATCCCCTCCGATGATATTTATGTACTTGTTACTCACTTAACTACCTTCCCATCTGGCCATAAGATTAGACTTAAACTGTTAGGCACAATTTTGCTTAGAACTTCTCAAAAATTTAACTGTACAAGCACATTTCTAACCTCACCTTAGCAATTAATTGCGTAGACTTCTGTCTGGAACGTACAGCCCCAATCCGACAGCTTGCATTTTAAGAGACACGTCTAGGTCTTGAAGCCCCAATAGCGTCTCAGTCACATCTCGCTGGAACCGGTTTGAAAACCACGAGGTGTTGTAGATTTTCTCACGGTCGACTGTCCAGTGAATTTGCCTGAGACGTAACGCCCCACTTCGCCAATTCACATTCCTTTTAGTTTTTCCTCGTCGCCAATAAAGTATCTTCTTCCTTTTAACATAACACTTTCTGTGATCAATAACACTATTTATTTCATCTAATATACAGCAATTTCAACGTCTAGTGTTCAGCTTTTCAGTCGCCCTTCGAATGCCCGTCCGCAGACCCCCGCACCGTCTGACGTCACCTTCGGAACAGTCTAAAACCTGCACCCGCTAGGCTGGCACCCACACACGACCGACACCGGTACATTTGTCGGTGCGCCAAATCACAACATATATATCATATTCAATATTGAAATATGTTTTATCTATTTTAAGCCATAATAGACAATCTATGTTGTTTCTTACTAGGGAAACTCCTTTGCGTATAGTGTCTCTAATGTATACGATGATCCCGCCGCTGGAACGCCTTGCTCTACGGTGTTGGAAGCGTCTATACGAGTGGATAGGATTGCTGTATCCTTTTAAGTCAATTGTAGAGTTCTTATTAGTCCATGTCTCAATTAAACAGATAATGTCATGTTCGACCAAAAAAGACGAAAGTTTGCTGTCACCACGCTTTGCAGAAGATAGCCCTTCAATATTCCATGAACCAACTTTAATTACACTCCCACTGTTGGCCTATTCAACGTATAGTTGTTTGTTTATGAACAGTCTGTCCACTTTGATGTACGCTTCCTTGCCCTCCGTGCGAGCTGCCTTCATGATCGGAACCAGCTTTCTTCTTTTTTCCATCACTTCCGGTGGGAACTGCTCGGCAATCCCAAACGGGGTCCCTTTCAGTTGGTTGGATGCTTTCCGGACCCTTTCCTTATCTGGAAAAAACGCAAATTTCGTCACAATGGGTCTCACCTTATCTTGCCTGTAGGTTCCCACTCTGTGTGCTCTGTGAATTTTTATCTCCTCTTTTGCATTCTGTATATGCAATTTTGTTTCAATGAAGTCCAAAATTATCTTTTCACAGTTTTCACTATTTTCTTCAGGAATTCTAAAAAATAGTAGGTTGTCCCGCATACTTCTGCATTTAAGGTCCGTTATTTCCGCCTGAAGTTTCGATTCTTTATAGACATTCGCCTCTTCTGTCGTTTTCTTAGTGTTATTTTTTTTCAAAAGAGCGTCCAACTGCTGTTGTTTATTTGTAAGATCCTCTACAGTACTACTACTGAAATCACATGACTTTTCTAATTCTTTGATTTTGAATTCTATGTCATTAATCCGTTTGTCTACTTTGTCCATTCGTGAGCTCATGGCCGAAACGCTTGACTGAATTTTTTCGAGTTGAGACAATTTACTATCCATTGAATTTAATCGATCTAGTATTGTTGACAAAATGTCATGGTTTGGAGAAATTGGTGTAGCTAATTGTGACATGAAACTCTGACCTTGAAAGGCTGGTGTACTCATCATAAACTGTCCCATGGGTGCATTCGGTATTTGGGAACAATTGAACAATTGACTTGCCTGTAACTGTCCACTTTGACTATATCCAGGTGAACACTGAACATTTTGCGCCATTTTTGTTCCTTTGTTGGCCTTTTTGGAGCTCCGTTTTGTGATGGTTTGACCGTTATCCGGCGATTGTTTCGATGGTTTGCGTTTTCTGGTCATCCAGCGATGTTAACGCAATCACAATAATGAGCTAAAATCCATTTTCCATTCAAGATTGATTGAGAAAATTAAAAAATTATGCTGTTTTTTTATTCCACTCAAATTTACAGTGTCTTAATAAATGTAAGTAATCAAACGAATCCATTATTCCGAGAATTGATGTCATATAAATTCACATACAATGTACGCATGCTGCTTCCAAAAAACATGTAAAATTATAATGAGAGAAGACAATCACATACAACAAAGCATTGTCACCGAAAAGCTTACTATACTGTTATTCAGGATATTGTTAACATTTTAACCCATGGAAACTAGTCAAAGTACCTCGAGATATAAAATGTTTTATGTTTTATCAGGACATATTTTCACTGCAAAAGTCCGCAATATAATTCTTAATGGTTTTACATAATAACCTTCTGTGCGGCGGCTTTATAAACAAAACCGCAAAACCATCACAAACAATTAAAAACAATGAGCAATAAACTAATTGTAAAAACAATTTAAACATACACTCAAGTTTATTCTGTTCTTTTTTTTATTATCAGCTAACCATCATTAGATATTGATGTGCTAACAATGATGCTGAATTATCCTTCGTACTATCCAGAAACCGTCATCTTAAAGTTAACCGATGGCGATCTTCCAATTAATAAACATCACAACTTCCAGTGAAAATCTGACAGTAAGTCTATATGTTCTTGTAATTCTTAGTGTGTCCGTACTTACGTTCGTATTCTGTGGGCTTCTTTAGAGAAATAGGGCAACACAGACCGGGCACGGGGTACAGATCGTCGCATTTGGAACATTCCTTGCTACACATCGGTCCTGAAAAGTATGGGATACAGCAATACGCTTAAACGAAATACATGCGTATTCTCAACGTTTTGTTTGCACTGACTCGACGTGTTCACAGGACAATGAATCGTGAGTCGCCGGAGTAATAGAGATACTTGAATTTAAATAACAAAACAGTGGGGTTTATCAAAGGTACAGTATAGCGTTTTTATACAAGAATATTACGAAGGAGGATTAATAATGACAGATATACGTTCTTTTATTTTATCGCTTAAACTAACATGGCTAAACAGATTATACACCAGCGATAACGATTGGAGATTCTTAGCTGAAATGTATTTTGATACTAAGAAATTAATACTTTGTGGCAAGCACTACCCAGAAAAACTCTCAAATACTAGTTCTAATCCATTTTGGCGAGATGTAATGATTGCTTTTACAGTATATTGTAGTAAACTTCCAATTGATGCAAAATCTGTACATGTGTACCCACTGTTTGATAATCATAATATTGTTATAGGAAAACAAAGTATTTATTTTAAATCTTTGTTCGAATCAGTGATCATTTACCTTGGCGACATTGTCAAGGGGACTTTTATGACTCTCAATGTGCTTAATGAAACATATAATCTCAATGTAAACTTGCTTCATTACATTGGTGTAATAAATGCCGTCAGAAAGTTCGCAGAGCAATGTGGTGCAAATTTGTGTAAAGGATCGTCCGAAAATCAATGGTTTTATAAACCGTATTTGCCAAAATACCTACATTTTATTTTTGATAAAGAATCTGGAACACAATGTACATACCATCTATTAAAGGCAAATTCTGCTATTCCAACATGTACGGAAAAATGGTCAGAGAAATTGAACATTAATTTATAGGAGAATTAATGGAAAACAATCTTCAGTTTACCATTCGTAATTTCAAATGATACAAATTTACAATGGTTCCAGTACAGAATAATTCACATAATTTTTGGTTCTAATTATCTTTTATTTAAGATGAAACGTAAAGAAAGTCCTCTGTGCTCCTTCTGTAAAACCAACTTAGAAACTCTTGAACACGTATTTTGGGATTGTGCTCACACAGTCAATGTAATATCCTCCATTTTTTTCTTCTGGCTACTGGAATATTTATCTTAATAAACTGAATTTATTATAGGTTATTGCAAAGTAAACACTACTGCAATAAATAGTGTCTTCATTTTTGCCAAAATTTATTTGTACAATTGCAAAACAAACTGAACACTACCGTCTCATGTAGAAGGACAAAAATATATATTGCGCAGATACCTGGAGGTAAAACGAGTCGCTATACTGAAAAACGTAGAAGAATTTTTTTTATGACGAGTGGCAAGAGATAATGGCTAGTGTTTTTAACACAAACGATTTGTAGTTATTTTTTATTTTAACTACTTTCCGCTTTGTACTTAAATAAATGCTGTTTCCCTAACTACAACGTAAATTATTTTGTCATATTTATTGACTTTTAGCATACTATGGCAGGGGCGGCAGTATTCCATTTACAATCCATTTATGTCGTGTAAGGCATTGATAGTTTTTGTCTTACTTGCAAATTAATCGATCCTTTTTATTATACGTGATTACAATGGTCTAGTCCTTTACTATTATATTCCGATTTTAAGTTGCACCTTGCCTGTTTGCATTAGTAAAAAGTTTGGTTCCAGTCACACCTCTTTTTTTCTTTTTTTTTTACCTTCTTCGTATATATTTTTTTCATTATATTTTAGTATATATACCAGTGTCTCTGTGCATTTTCTTGTTCACATATAATGACTGAAAATCCTCTTTAAAATAATTCTCACCGATGTATATATTATGTCTATCTAACCAGCATTTACATAGTTTGTTTATATGTATTAACACATATGAACGGGATGCCCTCGACCCGTGTCATATCTATTGACGAGGACAATAAAAAGATAGACCAAAAAACAAAAAAACAAAACAAAAAAACAACAACAAATCAGTGGTGTTATTGGCATAACATGTCGAGAAAAATTGCATATGAACGAGTATTGAAGCTACTTCTTACTACGCTCTACGGTATGCATATGTATGTTATATTGTAATTGATAAATGCATTTAATACGATGAGTCTAACCTGTGCTTGGAACGTATCCGGTTGCTGCTCAAACGCCCACCACGGCAAGCAATGCAGTAGCGAAAAGCATCTCTTGACGGCACGTTATGAATTTGCAAACAAATGGAAACTGTCACCTATACATCTCCAAGCGCATGCTAAAACTCTTGCTCGAAGCCTGTATCTATACTTTTATTTTCAAATGTGGCAACAATACACGTAGACATGCTGCGGTTGCAAGTGTAAGGCAGAATTACCAAATAATCATCTGAATCTCAGCGATTAGCGATGTTGCACACGTACTTACATTCGTAAGCTGGGTTCAACGTTGTACACTGTTTTAGGTCGCTCAATATCTGTTTTTTCGATCTTGAAGTTAGCTAAGTAAGCTGATTCAAGTGTCTGATATTGATAAAACATGCAATTTCCGTTTTGCCACTAGTATAATACTTTTCACACCAGCAATAGTAATAAAGTTCATTACCTGCCTATTGTTTGCTAATCTGTTTAAGCAAGATTAATATTTATCGTTTGATATCGATGTAAACAAATTGTCAGTCGATTTTGAAGAATGAAAATTATTAAGTAGAAACGTCCATTTTAAGCTCATTTTGGTATTGGCATGATTCCCTGAAAGATGTAGGTTTTCAAAGTTATTGGAATCTTGGATGCTTTTTTGTTCACTGTACCTTAATTTTTCGCTGAAAACATTACTCTGAGAAAATGAAAAACTTATAATCGCTTGACAACATGTTTCATCCTTTGATTGTTACTTTTACAATATTATATCAGTTGTCCCCACTGAGTGGCATCAGCAAAATAAATTGTTATTTATATCCGGAGTATGTTTGGTGTCAAAGAAAAAGTGGTTTCGGCGAGACTAAAACACATCGGCATCTGTTACCGATAGCGAGCCATTGTCTTTGTTTGTCCAATAAAAGAAATCATGATCAAGCTGATATGTTATTTCATTAAATCAAAAACATGTATCGGGTTATGCATTTACATTTTGCAGTCTGGTGCATTGGATAATCATCATGTGATACACAATTTCTTAACGATTATCGGCATGATAACTCTTGTGAGAGATGTAAGTATTTCTATGTAACATCGCATAACAAAACTAGAAGACATACGCTGTTAACACTAATTTCGAATAAATAAAGAACGCTTATATTCTAAAACAAGACACAAAAACACATTAATACAATGCAGCGGATATGCGTACAACCATGTGTCGCAAGTGCATGCACAGACTCCAGTATATAAGCATGTGTACAATTAATTCCAGCTAATGAAATGCAATACTACATAAGACACACCTTTTCTGGATGGAAGGCTGACTGGATTTTAGATAAGCCGGTCAAAGTAATAATAATTATTATAATGGATATATTGCGAAACTATACGCCAAGATTTGATATTCGTTATCCTTACCTGGTATCGATGCACCTGTTCGAAGTTGAAGTAATATATTTTCTGACGGTGTGTAAACAATAGAAAAACGTAATGCTCTCAAGGACATGCCACATATAAGATGAGTAAGTAGTTGAAATAGTTGATATCGATATATAGGTAGATAGTGATAGTACTCATTTGATAAACTAACACACGAGCTACAAACATGGCACTTTGGTTCTTGTTAATACACTTATATAGTGATAGTGTTTGTTTTATTTTACATATATATAGTGTACGTTAAGAAATTTAGAAACTTGATGAATCGGTCATCTGCGCATGTTGAAAGCAATACAAAGTCTTAAAGCACGTTGATACGTGTGAGGTTCCTCTGAGTGTCGCAATAAGAATTAGACTAACTCCTGTTGCAACAAATTCAACTCATCAGTATAGGTATATTGTCACGCACTAAGAACTTGCAATTTACATCGCCGCCATGTCCGTGTAGGAATAAATCAGAATAAAACAGTTGTGTTTTGTTATTATTTTTAAACTTATCATTAACATGCTATTTGATGCCGACTTTAAGACGATTTTTATTTACGAAAAGTATTTGTATCAGGGTACTGTTTGAAATAAATACTTTTAATACACGATTATTTAGAACTGAAACATTTTATTTCGGACCACATTTGTCAATACTCAACGACAAATAATCCTTGGTTACAGCACTGCAACTTGAATTCGTATGCTTGTCGAGCAGATTAATCATCATGGTCTGAAATATACAATGAACAGTGCCAACGATAACTTGTCATATGGGATTAACAATTCAATTCCAAATGATCATTTAAATATAGTTTTAATACACAGGTAACGTTTATACACAGACATACATGTTCAGATTATACTAATACATGGATTATAATTGTTTCAATAAAAAAGGTATTAACACACGTTATAAAATTAAGTTCCAAGATATCACAGTTCGTACATAAGGTCCTTCGTTCATCTGTTTATATTAGTATACACTCGTTATCGTTTTTGGCAGTCGTATAATGTAGATCGTACCTGGTTTCATGCGCACGCGGGCGCAGCCATTGGAGCAACATATGTGGGCCCCGGGACAGCCGAAATCGTGCGAGCATCGATGCACACACTGCCCACTAGCACCAGGGAGAGGCCTAGTGCAGCGGCCAAGTTTCTTCCATAAAATGTATAATTCAAATAAATTTTGAGTCGTTGCATGAGATACCTTAACACAATGTTTGTTTCAAAACACAAAAAAATGGTACTTTAATTTTCTTTGAAACAATATGTTTTACTTATATGCTAAGTAACATGGTTTACTTAACATATATCATTTGTAAACATAATAATTGTACGGACCACACGTTTGATGTGCAAGTGTTTCCGATGCATACTTAGATTAATGTTAAAAACTTGTCAATAAGCAAGTGATATTAAATTAAAATTTAATTTAGATTTTAGATTGTTTTACATTGTTTTAAATAGATTATTATGAGTGCAAGTTCCATTTAGTTTGTGTTTGTTTTTTCGAAGAGAAAAAATAATTTTAATTTATTGGACACGAGCACGTGCATTGTAAATTATCCACATACGTATATCTTATCAAAACACGCCCGATATTGGACGGCTTCTCATTGGAAAAATGTGTATCGTTAGAAATATTGACAAAGGGAACACATGGGATAACGTTAAAGGAATGTTTAATTATATTCCATAAATATTAATCATTCTGGATTTTTAAGATACACAAAAGGCAATCGTTGAAAGAAAACAGAATTAGAATAAAAAGGACATTAATAAGAACGGTGTTTTTTGAATGTCAAAATATCAACCGCGACTACTCTTGTATTTGAAACAGAATTTCCAAGGTGCATCGGATAATAATTTAGGGGCAAAACATGAGCAAGAGCGGTTTTTGCAATGCTTCGCCCACAGGGGGATCCGTCTCCACCGAACTGACATGGATCTGAATAAAAATATTTCCAACAAATGTTGACGCTAAATATCATATCAAGGATGAAACATATTATAGGCGTTGTTGTGTTATCATGGTCACATTACGTGTCTTGTCGCGAAATCAACGACCATCAAATGTAAAATAATTTGTCAAATAGACATTGCGATCACCGTTCGAGAAAGGTGTAGATAACATGTGTGACTATAAATAAGATTGTATACAATGTTTTTTTAAGTACAGCAAACCGGTTTTAAGCAATTTAGTTGTCAAAAGCAGTGTTTTTTGTTTATACATGTATATATATGTTGATGACGATAAGCTTGCAATGCTTGAAAATCAATAGATATGTTATGTCCCTTAAATAAATAATAATAGCCTTGATTGGTTTATCGCACTTTGTGTAACCCTATTTGTATTGCAGTTAACTATTTAAAAGTCTTATTTGAAAGACTCAATGTTGATGTTTCACTTACCCTTTTCATTGACTTCATCATCACCATAACCATCGTCATAGGGTACTACAATATACAAGATTGTGTATTTATTAATGTTTCAACAATATTGTCACTTTTAACAATTTTGGATTTGTCTAAAAACATTACAATAATTTACAGGATTTAATGAAAACAATAGTAATAGCGTTTACAATATATAACAATTAACAAATACTTTTTCACTACATTACCTTCCTCCTCTTGCAACTCAACGCATTTCGGACGACATCATTTCCAGCTTGAAATACAGTATACATATTTATGTTAGACAAGTAACTTAATTTCATCTATCCCGTATTTTGTGCAAACAACCTGTCCGCTAAGTCTCTTGAACAAAGAAGCATTCCAATAAATATAAATGCCATCTCTTCAAATATAACTGTTATATATAACTATTATATTAAATAATAAAATGTCCGCTGTTGAAATCATTTGTCTACTCGACAGTCTTGTATTTAGTTGTCTATCAATTCCGATGTAAGGAAAGATTGTATCATTATTTAATATCACAGCCGATCAGTATTATTAACAATATTAGCAAACTATTATTTTAGCTGCGATTCAATGTTCTACTTAAATAATAGTTAATGAAGTATGTGATCTGATAGAACCATCTTACATTTAAACAGTTTATTCATACTCTCGTAAGCACTCTCCGCGATTCCCCGGACAGATGGAGCAGCACAGACCTGGCACGTAGATTGGGTCTTCACCATGCAGACAGGTAATGTTACACAACGGGTCTGGAAAGTAGTGAAATATCAAAAGAATTACAGTGTACTTTATCTGTATAATTCTTGCCAAAGGTCTATGTTTACTTGTAAACGAAGCGTGTGAAACTTACATCGCAGAAACAACGTATATATGCCATCAAATTACTCAAACAGCATCTAAATTACTGTAAGGAAGAGGTTATTGTGTTAAGTAGTTAATTGGTTATATTAATTAATTTTCTAACCTGTGTGTGGAACCTCTTCGGTCGCTACACACGCGCTTAAAACGGCAAGCAACGCAGCTGCGAAGAGCATATCTTGACAGCACGGATATACAGAAAACGTAATGATATTTAAATCGGAGTAGACTGCTCGTAGCCTGAATCTCGATGTGATGCTGTATGTAGAATATAGATATGTATATGTTGCTTTCCAAGGTGGAATCAATACCAGTACACTTTGGTCATTTGCAACAGACCGGAAATAGCAGCTAATCTTCTGAACTAGAGGACCTGATAATTATGTACACGCACTTACCTTCATAAGAACTAGTTTATGCCACACCTAGCTCAGAGGAGAGGCATATGTTGTCATCGTGGTTTACAATAATTGCAAAAACATAAACATGTGGATACACAGGAGGGCCCGGGTGCCAAGACACTGGCCCCGGGACAGGACATTTTAGACCATCATAATATCAATTTTCGAGCAGGACCATAAGGCGAGACCCGGAGTGGGTCATTTCTTATAGCACAGTTGCACCATTATTTTTACAACTTGGCAAAGGACAATAAGCCGATGCTACGAGTACGTGCTTAATATCAAAGGCATAGGCCTAGACATTTCTGACTAGAAACATGTTAAATTGTTTTATATTAAAGTACATGTAAAAAACGATTCCCGTGGCGGCACCACATTTGAGGCCAGGGGCATGACTTTAACAATTGCAGTAAATGACCATACGTTGATGCTGCATACCAAATACAAAGGAACAAGCATAGTTGTTTCATGCAAGATGATATTTAAGGCTTTCCCTAAAGAAATTCAGCAACTAAATTGAGCTCCAGGGCGGGGCCATTTTATACCCAATGGGATCGTTGAATCAATGTTAGTAAAGAACCTTAAGATGATGATACATACTAGTACCGACTATCAAAGGTCTCGGGTTTATAGTTTCAGACAAAAATCTAACATAGTATGATATTACATGTGTGGATAGGGCATGACGCCTCTGTAATATAAGCGTATTCAACATATATTTCGAGCTGGTTCAAAAGGACAATATTATTTACAGGTGTACATATATATACCTTTTTATCGAAAAGGGCTGCCCTATTTGAACTCGGGGAAAGCCTGTTCATCTGGCGTGATATATGGTGCACAAGCCGGCGGGACAGGTAAGATAGCACTACAAGTAGATATGAGGATTAATGCAACACGAGGTTTTACTACACCTGTATGATCACACGTTTTATTGATGACGGTTGTTCTAATTACCGTATTGATTTAAAGATAACTAGAGCATCTAACAACTAAAAACTTCAAATAAATGCGTATATATGTGTGGAAATTTTGAAAACATTATGTAACTTCAACTACTACTTCTACAATCTCACAACAGCAATAACACATACTACTCCTACTACTACTACCTCTACTACTAGTGCTCTAATGATAGCAATGCCAATCGTTATTGTCGGTAACAAAGTCCCTCTAAACTGCTTTTTCAATTCCATAACTGCTGATTGTCCTTGACAGCGTTTTCATATAAATGCACATTTTATGTAATCCATGATAATCAGGCGGGTCTACTAGTTTTTTCTTTGTGTCATATAATCCTGTGCATAAGGATTACATTTATAAACAGTATCAATAAGCGTCTTAAATTGCGTATAAAGCATTTATACACATTAAATATTTACCTAAGCGTACTATAACGATAAAATAATATGAAACCAGATAGCAAACAAAACTAACGCTACAAGTATATCCTCAACATTTCCAATCTCTCTGCATTACAGATTAGTGGCTACTTTCAGTATGTTGCATGTGCACCATGTGTACTAGAACTGATCCCACCATTTAAAAGGAATATATAAATACCCTACTCAATATTCAGTTTCAGAACGTGCAGGACAAGGGAAACGACGTTTCCTTGGAAAACTCGTACGAAGTCGTATCATTCAAGAAATGCTCTTCGCAGTTGCGTTGCTTGTCTTGGTGGGCGCTTGTGTAGCGGATGACATTCCAAGCACAGGTGAGGTACACTTAATTTGCACAATGAAACACAATAACAGCTTGTCAATACTGGATTGGTGTTCATATGCTATGGCATAAACTGTAAGCAATTTGGCGGCAAATAAACCATGTATAATTAGTTATTATACAGGTGATTTTAAACATATTATTTCGTTAACTTAATCTTCATTTTGGAGTCAATATACTCGTGAAATATCAAGGAGCATTTCGACTAGGTACATGTTTCTAGTGTAAAAAAATGCAGTATTTTACAGCACCGCCGTGTAACGTTACTTGCCTTCACTGTGACGACGCAATTCCTGTGCCAGAACTGTGCTGCTCCATCTGTCCGGAGAAGTACGGAGAATACGAACGTGATTAGGATACAATGTTTCAATGGACCTCACATGACTATTTGCAATGAGGATTTCTTAAGCAAGCCATGGGATACTTGTGATTTGTTACATTTATTTCAATAGATTCACAACCATTGAGCATGCACTCTTGCTTATACATTCAAGACGAACTTAAGTTGTATTTAAATATTTCAAAAACCTATAATGTACTGAAAATCGTATTTGTAAATCAAACTTTTGTTTGCATTTATTTATGTACCAAAAACGTAACTGGTAGGACATTAACAATGACCGGAATATATCTTTTTAAGGTAGTCAGTCAGAGTTCTAATATACATTCGCTCAAATAATTCAAGCATTTGTAGGCACTAACAATGATATGAGTTATTCAAGCACTTTTTAGTTTGCCATATTTACATTTCGTGAGGTTGGAGTGTTTTGATTGTTTATATTAAAAATGTAAAATTGCGTTTTGCTCAGCAAAATACTTTTGACTGATTCAAAAGAACAAAAGAACATTTCAAATCACCCGCAAGGTATTAAGTTGGACACAGTTTCTGAAAAAATAGTTTTCAGGCATACGAAAACGCTATTTTATCGATTTATTTTCTCTTTGAAAATGTGTATGTTTAAGCACATATAATGCCAAAATAAGTATTTTCAAAATATTTTCAAAGTATTTGTTATTTCCCCATTGGTAATTAAGTAAGAGAAGAAATCTCAGTCGCTTCAAGGCTTGTTTTCAAGAGCAGCATAAGATTCAGTCACCAAAGACCAGTATGAACTATGAACTCTGTCACTTGTAAAACAAACACATATACATGCTTTATTAAAAGCCGGAAAGGAAGGCGGTCCACAGCGCCCTTATTGTCACCGTATTCGCTGCGTGAAGCCCCAGTGCAAAAATGGTTCACCGGTTAAACATCCGGGCCAGTGCTGCCCCATGTGTGAAGGGGAAGGTGAGGTTAACATATTACTTTTATTTGTCACATGATAGTAATATATTACATTCAGTTTAGTGATATAATAAAATAAGTAATAAATATTAAATTATGTATGTTAATTAATGTATAAGGACGTAAGATAAACGTTCACATATAATTACATTCTCATTGTCATTGATAAATAGCACATCAATGATAAAGTAAAACAAACATATAAATCGAAATCTTTGAAGGTGGCATATCAAAGAATATTATGTTGCAACCAGTACTTGCCTGTATTATACTGGCGTTTTAACAGACTTTAGTATTTGATTAAATGCGTCCTTATAGTCGGTATGCCAAATACCAAATAGTGACCTGACCCCCAAAAATAGTATGCACAAAATGTTTTGCATAAAATGGTTCTTTAATATGTCCCTTCTAAGAAACCAAATGATGCAACTTTGTCATCAATGAACATTTTGATATATTCAAGATGACTTCCATGATGGCTGCCAAGATGGCGGCCGAAATTTTCAAATCGACATCTGTCCTTTAAATTACATGAAAACTTGAGAAAACAAAAAAAAATGGAGCATATGCATTGTGTTTATTGTTCGCAACACCGTGAAAAACATTTTCAAACATTTTAAGCATAAAAACAGTTGAAAAATCCAAAAATGGCCGACTAAATAGCTTCCAAAATTTATCCTTTCTCAAATAAAATAGTATTTGTAAAATGTTTATAGATTTTGAGAACAGAATTAGTGTTTGCATGTTATTTATGAATAATAGAATGAAAGTAATAAAACGAATCCATATGAAATCAATATTTAGCTCTTTGAATGGCAATTTCTGTAAAAACACTAACTTCATGATTGTCTCCCTTATTACATGTAGTCATTTTGTAATAAATATTCAAGAGTTATTTTTTGCAGAGTATATCTTTCCAGCATTATAACAACTATTACATGACAAGTCCTAGCATAGTTTGAAGGCAAGTACCCATTACTATTTTATCTGCACCTAGAAATGCTTAAAGGTGCTAAATCTGGATGTATGGTGTTACTATAATGGCGCTGGCGTCAACACATACAATTGACTTCAAAAATTTCGAGACTTTCACAAACTCAGTCGGAAGAACTTGAAAATCAGATGTAGTAATAATTGATGGGTGTGGCATCCTCTGGTCGGTGTATATTCTGGCCTTCAAATATTACTGTACAAAATGTCATGTATAACTACTGTTGGTATGTCTTCGAACAAAATTGCCAATACAACATTAAGAGTATCACACGAACACACTCTAGGAAGTCAGAAGACTGCAATCAATCATACACTGAATCCTACAACACCACTACCGTCTCAACATACTGTCCTGACAAACACAGCCATCAAAGTCCAACTCAAAGACATGTTTTTTTTAGCATCACAAAGACCGAGCCATGGGGTTACCCGTTTCCCTTAGCCACATTTTGATAATTACTAGTTTTTCCTGGTATCTACATTTTTATAGTTTTAGAAGGGCTCCTAGTTTGTTCTGGTTTTGTTAAATGCATCTAGTATTCTAACTTTTAAGCGATTGTGGTACTTATTGACCTGTGTTCTCCATTCTGTGTGTGTTAAATTGAAATGAGATCATGATACAAATCATCATCACCCAGTAACATTGAATAAAATAATTTGTATATGAATATAAGAATTTTAAAAATCGATAGACATCTGCAAGAGAGAAGTCTCAGTACTAAGAGTAAGCATACTGTTAGGACTGTTCGCTTAAAACATATTTTCTTGTGATTACGGGCTTACGATGAAAGTTACATATAGCAAAATGCATGACTGTTGTAGGGATTATTTATCAGCACCAGCGGGAAGTATTTTGGTCAAACTGTTAACAAAGACCGGCCCGTGGACATTGTGTTTGATGTTTTTTTGGTATTGTGCACTTTTAAATATAGTTTTGATTAATACACTAAAAGACTTATATTACTCACCTGCTTGATTAATTTTCCCATATGATATTTTGACATACCATTGATTACCAAACAAGGATATTAGTAAAACTTGTAAAATAAATT
The DNA here is from genome assembly GCA_027627225.1 of Congeria kusceri. Classification (NCBI taxonomy): domain Eukaryota; kingdom Metazoa; phylum Mollusca; class Bivalvia; order Myida; family Dreissenidae; genus Congeria; species Congeria kusceri. The sequence goes on from CM051029.1 coordinate 51,873,629, forward strand.
GAATGAAGTCAGGAGGTCAGATATATCAAAACTAAAATTCAAAATACATCGGGGAAATTAATTATCCTGAACCTCTTTATTGTCTTTGTCAATGGTTACTAGTAAAAGAAAATAACATTGTAAAATCTCTAGCATTGTTAAACGTATTCAGCTGTCTACCCTGTTAAAGAAAATTACATTAAAATACCATACCAACGTGCAGAATTGCCACAGAAAGAACAGTGGCATCTGTAAAACTAAAACAATTCAACAATTAGTAACAGAGAAATATTCATGACAAAAATGTTACACAAATACTTTTTGAAAATATAATCAAAAGAACATAACTAGTTGAACACTCATACAAAGGAACATCTTGCAATGTGTTCATTTCCTCTTTGTATTAAAGCCACGAACAGATGTCATTGAATTTCTACCAGCAGTTGCACTGCATATTAGGGACACAGAAATAATCAAAGGCCAATAGCACATAGAGGCAAAATATCATAACATTGTGCTCATTTTATTCTGGTACCATCAACATGTATTGTATTGAAATCCAGCAATCCATTCTTGAGAAACAGCTCTGACCTGGATAATGCACTAACTATATTGATTTACGGTAACTTTAGAGTAGTCTTGATATATTCTGGTTGCTATTTTTATTGTGTACGAAATATGTATTTGCAGAAGAATACAAGGGGACATTTATTTAGTTTTCAAAATACTTTGCATAAACTGAGGTCTGTTGATTCAGGCAAGCATGCAGCCTAAATATTCTTTCATACATCTGCATAAACTGCAAGCTGAGGTTTGCTGTATGGTGCTAAACACGATGACAGAAACACGGAACCAGTTACTTAATAATTCGTGTACTTTGTAATAAATACGGTTTTCAGTTTTTAATAAAATCTACAAAATATAACATGATTCATTAATAAATTCCTAGTTTTTACATTTGACTTCATAGCTTTTTTTAGTTTTCTATGATTTCAATTACTAGGTTTTGTACAGACAGTTGAAAAGCCTGTGGCATTAAGACATGCATTTAGAGGACAGCATTTGACCCAGCTCCACCTAACATAGATCCTATCAGCTTTAGACGGAGCAAGAATCCAATGTCAAAGATTTTCATCCCAACAACAAATCTTGATGACAAACTCCCAGCCCCAATTTTGTAATGAAGCTTATCTGTCTAAGGTTGAGCGTCAGAGCATTCATGTGTAATTTAGGGTTGTGGTTGTTACTTGGCTCGCCAAAATATTGTGCAACTGTTATGCGACAATTAACTGTCAAAACGGGTTGATAAAAGAAGCAAGTAAACAATTAAGCGATGATGATAGTTCTTGTGATATTGAAATTGAAAACGAACATTGAATTGGTTATCAATGATGGTTTTGTAAGATTGTGTTGAGTATTTACTTGCATATACATGGGATGCTAACCGAACACAAACTGTATATAAGTTAAAATGTAAAGTATTAGAATATAGCATCTGCTTTATTATCCATAGTTAAATAATGCCCCCATCGAAGCTGACGGGGTATATTGGTTTGCTAATGTAGGTAGGTCTGTCGGGTACCACATTCGTTTCCGCTCTCTGAGTCCAACAGTTTTCATCCCATCTTCACCAAACCTAATGAACATTGCTGGCATAACATTTCAGCCAAGTTTGATAATCAAATCGTCAATTTCGATAATCAAACAAATCGCCTAATTAACCGCGGAGTTGTGGCCCTTGAAATATCTAAAATTGGCATTTAGTCATTTCAGCATTGTAAGTGCAACAGTTTTGATACGATGTCGATCATATCAAACTTGATTAACATGTAATATCTTAACCCAGTTCGATGATTAACCAAATCACCCAAGGACCTTGATTTATATAAGATTGGATTCTATTAGGAGTTTACAACCTCTGTATCCAACTTGATATTCAAACCTAGATGTGGCAAAACTCTGTTACTAACAGCTCGTGCTGAATTAAAAAACATTTAAGCGTATATTTATATAACTATTAATTGTATTGTGGCAAAAATGGTGTATTTAAAATGATCAAACAACGATACACGCACTTTTCTGATTTTGTGGCCATTTTGTCTGCCGTTTTAAATATTATTAATCCTTTTATTTATGTAAATCAGTTGCATGTTTGTGAATACATTTTCTAACAACACATACATTACATACATTCAGAATATTGTAGTTACGCTACTTATTGAAAGATATATGCCAATTTTAAATGTGTGGCTGCCATCTTGGCGGCCATATTGAATATTTCAAAATGCTCAATGATGACAAAGTTGCATCATAAAGTTTCTAAGTAAGGACATGCTATAGAATCATTTTATGCCAAAACAATTTGTGCGTACTACCGTTTTGGGTTTATCGACCGGCATACTGACTATTATACGTCCGTTGTGTACGTACGTTTAGTGATATATGTGAAGATTAAAAAAACAACAAATATATTGTATATGGGACACTGAAAGCTATTCCCTTTCACGTACAAGGTTCTAATTTTTTAAATAATAAATGTACATACGAATGGATGCTATTGGTCATTGAACATTGGCTTTATTTGATAAATATAGGACAAAACAAATATATACAGGAAATGATTGTATATGCATTGAATTGATTTGAATATTGCTGATTATGCTGACATTTATATATTGTGGCAATATTATTTACTCAGAAACCATACAGATGGGGTCTTGCTAATGTAACACAGGCGACAACGCTGTGAATCCTGTTTCAGGCCCCACTTGTGATGACGTAGACTGCGATGTTCCGGAGTATTGCCCTGTGGGTCATGAGCTCATTCAGCTACCAGACAAGTGTTGCCCTATCTGCTTTGGCAAAGGTGATGACTGCTACTTAGTTTATCCAAAAACTATCTTTATTATGATAATAAGTGAGCATTAGATAATAACGCTGCTACTGATTATGAAATTGTAAAACCGCTTGAAAAAATAGCAAATGTGAATATAACTGCTATAAATTATGTTTGTTTATTAAACATTCATTATAGGTTTACGCATTTGATCTATTTAAAAAAAAAAAGACAGGTATCGAAATATGGCAATAAAGGCAGTGACGATTTGTTTATAGTTTATTATTTTTATTGTTACTATTAATAATTATGACGAAATTAATTTTTAGATCAATCAGAGCCATGTCAGTTCGGTGGCGACGGACACTCCTGTGGATTGGAAGCAAAATGGCATTGCAACAACCCATCCTGCACATGTAAAGCCCCTAGTTTCCCGCATGCTCCTGGGAAATGCTGTTTCAAGTACCAAAATAGTGATGGCATGTATTGTGGCCGTGAAGCATCACTGTTCAAACAATTATATGTCTGTTTTCTACCAACTTTTCTAATGAGTGTGTGTCTGTTTTATATAAATATTTGCATTGTGAGTTTAACAGCCTTTTATTGATCTGATATTATTTCATCTAAACCTTTGTGAAAACCATTACGGTTATAGTCTCATTAATACGGATCTTGTACAATCTAAGAGGCATCGTACGATTGCATCGCTAAATAATTGTGTTTGCATGCAAAGGTAGTTTAGGCCAGCAGTAGTGATATTTATTTAGAAACTTGTGTATGAATGAGATTGCATTTTATAACACCCATCCGAATCCGTGTTTTATAATGTACATAATATTTACTTAACAGGCAAGAAACACGGACGTTGCCCAATGCCTTTCCTAGGTGCTAGTGATCCATGTGGGAAACGGTGCCATTACGACTTCGAATGCCATGGGGCCCACAAATGTTGCTTCAATGGCTGCGGCAACTCGTGCATGAAGCCAGGTACAATAGCCACATATCAAATCCCTAACGGCTTGCAGGAAATAAACACGTACAAACTCAAAGAAAAAGAACAGTGCTGTCTGATAGTATGACATTACAACTAATGTTAAGAATTCATTATAAAACACATATCGTTTCAAATACTACAATATATGTCTGTGTATATTCATATGACATGTAAGCGTTTATTCTTTTTTGATTGGTATTAATATCTGATTCTTGGTGGCAATATTTGTTTCGCTTTTACTATTGATTGTATATTTCAGATCATGATG